>PVKZ01002637.1:0-203433 GCA_004027375.1 Macroglossus sobrinus | reverse complement strand
GTTGTCATGGCAGCGAGCAGCCTTTTCACTGTTACCCGTGGCCTTTCCCACTCCCTGGGAAATGTTTCCCATGACCCAGGCCCTCCACTCCAGTTCCGGTCTTTGTCTTTGGGGGATGCTGCTTCCCCCTGGCCTCTGATTAGGAAGAATTCTGTAGGTTTGGAGGGAATGGAGGATGCACGAGAAAGACGTGGGGGGCGGGGAGGGCAGGGCGAGAGAAGAGAGTCAGAGGAGAGACAAAACCGTGTGTGCCTGTGGGTGGGGGGGGGATTGGAGCAAGGGGATGGATTGTCACTGGAAGACAGAGGAGGAAGGGGAAGAAGACTAAGAAAGGAGACAGGGACGGAGAGAAGCAGAAAGGGGCACACAGAGGGGAGGGGAGCTCCTTGCTGGCACACACACACATCCACCTGCGAGCATCAGGCCCCCACATCTCCCTGCACTGGGTGCGTTTAAGCCCTGTGCCCCCTACCGCACCACGAGCTTCTGGTGGGGAAGGACCGCTTTTGTTCCTCAGTCCCCACGCCACAGGCTCCACCGTGGGCCGCATGATAGTAAGCAATGCAATGCCCAGTGACAAAAATGCATAAATGGACATCAAACGCCCTTTTTAAATGGTGGTTATTGACTAAGGCTTTGGGGCACTGATGAGTGGGAATCAAAATCGCTGAATCAGAGCGTTGAACTCGTATGCCAGTTTGGGGATTCGTTGTGAGCAACGCAGCCTTGAAGAGGAGTGGGAGATAGGTACTGGCTGATCAATCAGTGGGGTCTCCTCGAAGGAAAGTTCCCCAGTTCTGGGCACCCTCTGCCGTGCTAATTCTGGTGAAGCAAAGCAGGCATCATCGGCCAGGGTGACAGACCGGCTTCCCTGACGTCTTCAGCTCCAAACTCCCTCACCCTGACAAGCAAGCGTCAGGAACAAGACTTTGAGGAAGTGGCTTCTTATCTGCTCAGGGCCTCTCCTGCCTCCCCTGCCTCTTGAGGTGTGTGTATGTGCGTGTGTGTGTGTGTGAGAGAGAGAGAGCGTGCATGTGTGCCAACACAGCCAGAGCCCTCCTGATTCCTGCTCAAGTGAGATTCAAGTGACTGAGTCCGTGGTTCTTCAATCAGGGGATCAAGTTTCCGAACCCCTCAGAGGGAGGCCGGGGTGGCAGAGCATGATGCTTCTGGTGCTAAGTGGCAGGTGAGGGCAATCAGCCTCCAGACCCACGGTGGGGCGGAATCCGGGAGGAGCAGGGAATGGAGCAGAGCAGCTTCAGGCGGAGGCACCTGGGCTGAAGCAGCCACAGCAAGGACAAGGTCTGCTGACAACCCACCTGAACCCCTTCTTCCCATGACCTGTCTCCTCCCTGCTGCTGCATAGCTCGGCGAATGGGAAACAGGCTCTTGGAAGAACGATTGTCTCTGGGAATGTGTGGTGCGTGCCCCAGAGCTCCAGGAGGTGGGGATTCTCGCTGCCTTTAAAGAAACAGGGAGGGACCTAGCCCCCCCCCCACCCTGCTCCCTTTCAGTGCACCTCACACCTGGCAGGCATGCTTGCAAAGGGGTTGCCGACGATGCCCCCCAAGGGGCAAGGGCAGCTCCACTTTACCCACGTGACCTAGAGATCTACCTCGGAGATATTACAGGTGTGGTTCCAGACCACCACGATAAAGCAAATATGGCAATAAATGAAGTCCCGAGAACTTTCTGGTTTCCCAGTGCATCGAAAAGGGACTTCATATGCCCATATGCCCACACACCATCCTTGCCTTAGAACTTACAGCAAGCACCCGTTACAAACGAACAAGCTATTCCTCTACTTTTGCTTCATCACATACACAATTCATTTATCGTAGATGAATTAGAAACGATTGATGGATAGAACAAAAGAGAAAGAGACAAAGTCATTGGCAGCCCCTCCCCCAGAGAAAACCATCGTAGCATTCCAGTGTCCCTGAAGCCTGATTTTTCCCGTGTGGGCCTGGTGTGACCGTCTCCATGACATTTTCGTGCACGGTAGGTCCTACTTCTTTTATGTTCCCAAAGGAAATAAAAACGGTCGCTGTCACACACCTTTTAGATCCATTCACTTATTCAACAGCTAATTTATCGAACGCGTATGATGTACTAAGCGGCCTTCCTGGTGCCGGGGAAATAGTAGTGAGAGAAAAACACCTGCCCTTGCCCAGCTGACACTGGGGGCGGGGACGACAGGCAATAAACAAACAAATATGAAAAATAGTGTGACAGCTGGAGGTAAACGCAATGGAAATAGCACAGTGGTGGGGAGCGCTTGAGAGTATTGGGGGGGGAGCTTAAAATTAACATGGGGTGACCAGGGAAAGCCTGCAAGCAAATATGAGAAGGAGGCAAGGAATGAGACCTCTGGAGATTGGAGGAGGGGGGGTGGGTACCAGCAGAGGGGACAACACCTGCAAAAGCCCTGGGACAGGAGACTGCCTGGCTTAGAGCATCCTAGGCATAGCGGGGGGTCCGTGTGGCTGGGAGAGAGTGTGCTGATGTTGGCAGGGCACAGGTGATGAGATAGGGAGGTCACGGAGCCCGATGGTGCCCCGCGAGAGGACTGGGCTGTTCTTGGACGGAGATGGAACTCTGCTGGAGGATCCGAGCAGAGCGCGTACGCAGCCTGGTTTAACACTGAGAACAAGCCACAGGCGGGAACAGGAAAGAGCAGGGGCCTGTCGTGAGGCTGTTGCAATAATCCATCGTGAAAGACGATGGTTCTGTGGACCAGGAGGATATCAGAAGCGGTGAGGTGAGTTGGCATCTGGACACACACACGTTGGGAAATATACCTGAAATGACTTCCTGGTGGATTTTCCAGATGAGATGGGAGAGAAAGCTGGAGGGTGATCCAAACTTTCCCTGAGGTATCCAGAGAATGGAGACGTGGGGAGACTGTGGGAGAACCGGAGTAGGGAGAGAGATCGAAATGGTTATAAAATGTTACGTTTGAGATGATAAATAGCCAAATAGGGTATCGAGAAGACCAGTCTTGGACCTGGGGGGAGGCTGGGGCTGGAGATATAATTCAAGTTTCAAACGCAAAATATTAATATTCGAAACGACGAGGTCTTCAAGGAAGAACATGGAGACAGAGACAAGTTTCCAGGAGCTGGTCTTGTATTTGCGGGAAGAATCGCATCCAAACCCCCTCCCATGTGGCCCTGGGTTTGTCAAAATGGCCCGATTTCCATCCTTCAGTGGGGAGAGCCCTGAACCCTAACATCTCACTGCTGCCACTGCTCCTCTTGCCGTTAGTGACCACACTACGTCACCATGACAGATGCACCACTGTGGTCACAGACGTGGCCCAGGAGTGTCTCTCGATGACTTCTCTCCTTACATGGCTCTCTGAATTGCCCAAGAGCAGACAATGACCTTGACTCCTACAGAGGTACAGGTCAAGGCCACCTCAAACTTAGGTCCCCAAGGTCACTATCCACAGCCCCAAGTGACTCTATCTCCATAGTCAGTGTCCTTCTCCTGCCCAGTTAGTTCCCAGCTTCCTTTCCCTCTGCAGGGATGAGCCCCAGGGATTAGACAGCTCAGTTTTCTAACCCTCAAAACGAAAAGGATCGATTCCACTCCCTTTCCTGCAGTGTATTGTCGCTCACCTCCAAAACAAGGCCCACCATATTGAGGTGCTTGAGGGTGCCCAGCGAACAGCACCTCCTTTCTCACTTCCTCACTCACTTGGAGTCCTGAACCAACTGAGAAATAAAACAAAGGAGTAATGAAGGAGGCGGAGAGCAGAAGGTCACCGATACAGATAAAGTCGATGTTGGAGAAAGAGGTTCGTCCTGGCAACATGTCCTGAGAAGTGCTGAGCCCCAGAGTGAGGCACCTCACCCACCCAGTCACAGCAAAGCCGGACCCGGAGGCTGGTCCTGTCAGACCGGCAACGCGGGACAGTCGACCCGAGAGGGTTTGGGCTATTTCTGTCCAGTTTCTCCTTCCAGACTCACCATCAGCTTACGCCCCTCCCTCCAGGGAGGCTGACGGGGATAGGGGCCTGGGGGGACAAAGAGAGTCCAGGGGTGTCACACCAGAGACTTGCCTCCACTAGAATGAGAACATCGTGGAGAAATAGGCCATCCCACCCCTAGTGCCCCAGCCTCACTGAGGCTGACTCACTCCCCCAGTGGTGAACAAAGGGGGCCCTGGCACAGCTCTCGTCAAGACAGTGAAAAACCAACCACCATGTCGTGTGTAGTCATCGATACATACGGAGAGGTGTGTGTGCACACCAGACACACACACACACACACACACACACACACACACACACACACACACACACAAACGGGATCACAACAAACTATCATAGACTATTTTATAACCATTCCTTTCAATAACATATGAGGACTGTCCTTTCAAAAAATATTTTTTTACAAAAGCACTTTAATGGCCCAATATCATTCCAATATGTGGCAACACCCATTTTTCAGTAACCAGCTCCCTATCGTTGGTCATTTGGTTTATTTCCAATCTTTTAAAACCATTTGAAAACACACACACACACACACACACACACACACACACACACACACATATTGTCTGAGCCTTCTCGTCGTTAAATTGGTTCATGTGCTTGATGATTCCCTTCAGCGAAAGTCCTGAAATTGGAATCGTGGGGTTAAAAGGCAGGATTGTTCTGTAAAATTATGCAGCAGATGTCATTGACATAGTCCAATGTGCAAAAGACAACAACAACAACAAAAAGACAAAGGAGTCCGTTGGCTTGCAGGCTGTGAGCTCCCCCACTGGACCTCCTGTGTCCCCCATAGCCCCTGGCGCTGTGCTGGACACCTTTGAACTTCAGCTCACTGCATATGGGCCGATGGGCTGAAGAGAACCAGTGGGAAGGGCTGTTAGGCCTGGGCCTTCTGGACATGACAAGGGCAAGTGCGTCTTCGAGGGTGAGCAGGGGGGTCTCTCCTAGCTGATAGAGGCAGATATGGTGGTTCCCGGGCCAGACACTCATGCTCTTTCTTTGTGCCTGAGCTGATCTAAAATTAGATGAACCCAAGGTGACAGGAAAGAATCAGAGGAGAGATGAAATTGTGCGTGATCAATTTCTGCTGGCCTGCCTTCCTCTTGTCTCATTTGCTGGGCCATACTTTATCAAGACGTCTCCTTGTCTCCGGAGCTCTTTCCAGCAAATTCATTAAAAGGAGGGACCATGTGAGCAGCCTAGAAACTGGCTGGATGTCAGAGGTCAGGAGACTTCCTGCTACAAAGCCTGAAGTGTATTTGCTGTTACCTGAAATTATGTTTTGTTTTGTTTTGTTTTTTTAACGTGAAGGCTTAATTTAGGAAGATCCAGATATTCACCAGGGCTCCAGGATAGCTGATGAAAAATGTATTTTAATGGCCAAGTGCAGAAGCAAACACATTTTGCTTTGCCATTTTTTGGGGGGCGGGGGGGGCTGTATCCTGGCCTTGACATTAAATGGCTCCATTTTCGTGCTGATACAGCCGGGGTTTCCTGCACCTCCACCCCACCATTTCCCTTCTGCCTCTGACCCAGTCCCCTGCATTGTCCCCTCTCTCCCTGCGTATGCCTCAATCTGATCTCCGGGTCAATGTGCGGAAGTGTCCTGGGAAGTGGGAGCATTTAGGCCCCAGCCGGACAGGGGCTCAGATTCCAGTCCGACCACTTCCAGCGTGTGCCAACACGGGCGGTTTCCCTCTCTGAGTGTCAGATTTCCATCTGGAAACTGTGAAAATGGTTTAGCATGAAAATGGTTTAGCGCGAGTCTGGCAGAAGATATAGGGGCGATAAATGAAAGGAGGGGTGGGGAGCGAGCCTTCCACCCAAAGCTAAGCGTGATTCTGAGGCACAGTGTGTCCTTAGCACTTCCTGCTGTGCTGTTGGAGGACCTGCTTCCTGTTTGCCACCATCCATCAGTGGCCTTCACCTCAGACATGGGTCCCTCCCACCCCGGAGTCCGCCTCTGAGATGGGCAGGCCCTATGTGTCTCTATGGAGACTTTCGTGACTCCTTCTAACCCCAGTAAAACTGACCCGTCCCAGTCTCTGCTCGGAAGACAGCCAGACCGATGAACTAACCTTGACTGACACTTTAATGGAGCAAGATAACATATGACCGAGGCCCAGGGACGAGGCCTCTGCAAAGCACAGGCTGCCACTCACCCAGCATTTCCCAAACATCTGGGACCAGGAGCTCACTTTGGCAATGTTGCCATGAACTACGCTCCAACCACAAAGGGGGACTATGGCAGCCGGTTGGGAGATCTGTGTCCTTGAACTTGAGTTCACACTCTTAGGTAACTGCCAGGCCGATCTGTGTGTCTATTTCGTCTACCTTCCCATGGCAAGGCAGGAGCCATGGAAACGGAGAGCAGAGCATCCTAGCTGCTGTGCATGTGCCCTCTGCCACCTCCGTTGCCATCGACAGCCAGGACAGAATGCTGCTCCAGGGCCCAGAGATTAGGGTGTAGCCCCCGCTCTGCTCATGACTCACGTGTGATGCAAGGCAGGTCACCATCTCTCTGTCATAGCACTGGCCGCTCCCAGTCTCATAGTGGTGACTTGGAGGGTTAATGAGGGAATGAGCACTGAGCTTAGCGAGTGCTAGCTTTGTTCACATGCTGGTTACTCTGATCATCCCACCAACCAGAGGAGAAAGAGCAAAGGTCAAAGTTCCCTTTAGCAAGGTCGAGGTCCCAGGTGGAAGAGACTCCTCTCCTGGTGTAGTTCTGAGCACTGCATCTGTGTCACCCTCACCAGAGGCCCAGGGGACACACTACGAAAAGCGAGATGAGGGTGACCACTCTCCAAGCTCAGGCCACGTGCCAGGGGCATTTCATGTGGCCACTCGGGCGAACACTCTTGCTGGACCTTTTGGAAGCTTCCAGTAGCAAAAGCCACAGACCAAACAGCATCGCTCACGTTCGGAGTGAGTGGAACCGATGCTCTCTCTCCTGGGATGCTGCTTTTCAGGGGCCCCCTTGTTTCCTCCGGTCGACTTGGTTATGTAATGTGGTCCTGCAACCTCTCCTTGGTCAGTAGAAAAACCCCGTGGCCCCAGCTAGGATGCTGGCGGCTGAGGCCGGGCTGCGGAAGGACAGGAGGAGGAAGAGGAGCAGATGGGCTGCTGGCCGTGGTCCCGCTCGATGGCGCCAACTCGGAGAAGCCACTTCCCTCGGCGCCCTGGCTTCTCTGGCTCGAGATTTGGAGCTTCGTCTGTGAAAGGTCTGAGCGGGATTAAACTGGTTCCCCCAAATCATCTGACTCGAGGGTCGAACAGATTCCTTCCAGTTTAATTTGGTCAGGTAGATAGTAATTCATATGGTTCAGAAATTAAAATTATATAAATTAGATGCAGTGAGAAGTCTTGCTCCATCTCTGTGCTGGTTCACAGCTTCCTCCCGCTGCATCCCCTTTTACTAGCTTCTTGTTGTCCTTCTGGTATTTCTTCATGCAAATTCAAATATGTATTTTCACTCTGCCTCCTCCCTCACATGCACAAAAGTTTGCATATGGTATGCCCTGTGTATCAGGCAGGCTCAAGCTGGATGACTGAGGAGGAGGGGTTAATAAGGGCTGTCACCTAGGTGTGGATGGGGCATGGGGGCAGCAATGAGGAACTCACAATACCCCCCAGGGCTGCTGGTGACTGCAGGGGGCCGTAGGCCTGCAGGAATCAGGTGCTGGAAAGAGGGGGTGGATTTCGTGAAGAGGGTTCAAGGTAGAGGGTTAACCTACTGCAATGCTGCAAAGTGAATCTCCCTCCCTCCCTCTTCTCTCTCCATCTTCTGCAGGGCCCGCTGGCCTGTCCCCACCAGAAGCCGTGGGACAAGGGGGTTGTGCATGCATTTACAAGCCAGCCTCCTGAGACACAGAGCAGGCTGGGGAGGATGTGGGTGTCTCAGGAGGGTGTCACAGCACACCTGCCAGGTACCTCGCCCCTTTGATCATCTGATGATTTATCCTGGATACCTTTCCATGTCACTCACTAGTGTGCATTTTAACACTAGCTTTGTGCCAGGTCCTCACCTTCCCAGACAGCACTGCCACCAAACTGCTCCGCTGCCCGCTGCCCACCACACCGAGGATATTACAACGTCCTAGTATAATGCGGTCTCGTGCTGGCCCCCCTGCAGGGCCAAACCCTCCCTTCAAAAACCATATGACCATATCTGCAGCCTCCTTGCACATCCTCGCCAGCACTCCAGTGCTCTTGCAGGTAAGGCCAAGGATTTCTGGGTGTCACATTGTCCTCGCAGTTGCATCTTTCTTTCTTTCCTCCTCACCGCTGGCCCTGAGGCCATCCTTGGCACATTACCATGCTCACCTTCCCCGCTTTGCCACACCGTCCATCCTTGGGTGTGGGGATGACAGAGGAGTCCTATGGCATAGAGCTCCTGGAACTCATTACAATTTATCAGCAGATCTCACTGCTGGCCAAACTCGCTGCTGGCCCCGCCTCAGAGACTCAGGGTGTCCTTTCTTGGCCATCTGTTCTCTGGCTCTCCAGTTGCCCATCCTTTCTTCATTTCCTCTCTCCCCTGAGTCCCAGCCTGGGACACACTGGCCCATCCTCATCCTATCCTGCTTCTTTCCCTTTCTTTGACTTTCTTCTACAAAGCAGCTGAACTCCCCCTTGCCTTGAGGTCTCTCTCAAGTCTGGGTCCAATAACTTATCCTCACACCAAAGGGCTGTTTTCTCTCTGATTCTCACTGAACCCCCAACCTGTGCCGTCCAACAGAAATATACTGTGAGCCACACGTGAAACGTTAAATGTTCTGGTAGCTACTTGAAAAAAATTAAAACAGGTGAGATTGATTTTATGTGCTCCATGTAACCCAATATATCCAAAATATTATAATTTAATTAATAGCACCATCATTTATCTTATTACTTTTCTGTTAATGAACATTTATATGATTTCTGACAATCACTACTATCAATAGTGGTCCAATGAACATTCTTGTCCCTATATCTATGCGGACCTGAGCAAATATTTCTGCAGGATGGAGTCCTAGAAATATAAGTGCCAAATTACATTTAAAATGTTCACAGCTGCTGCCAAGATGCCCTCAGGAAGGCTGTAACAAATGACATTTGTGAAACCACTGAGACGTCATATCATCGTCAATACTGGATATCAGAGTTTGTTTCACTTATGCCAAAGTGATGGGTGTAAAGTATAATTTTCTTTTCCCTGATGATGTAAAAGATTGAGCTCTCTTCACCGATTTCCTAGCTATCTTCGTATTCTCTTCTGTGAATTACCTGTGTCCCTTCTCCATCTTTCTATTAGATTGATTGCCTTGTTTTAAAATTGAGTTTTGGAAGCGTGGTTTGTGTTCTTGCTCAGCTCTCTGTGGGTCCTTTACTAAGTGAAGTGTTTCTTCAGCAGTAGGACATTTTCTTCTATTATGTCTTTTTCATTTCTTTCTATCCATTCTCTGTGTTTCTTTCTGCAACTCCTATAATAAAAGTCTATACCTCATCTCATTTAACTTTTTAAAAAATGGCATTTCTTCATTTTTTTTTTTCTAATACATTTATGGAAGTCCCTTCAGCTTGATCATCCAGTTTACTAATTTGGTTTTCATTTGTCTATTCGACCCACGGGTTGAGTTTTCAATGTTAGAATTTTAATTTTCAATTAAAATCGTGATTTTAATTTTCCACAAGTCTGATTGCACCTTTTTCGTAGAGGCTTCATTTTCTTTTTTAAATGGATGCGATGTTCTCTTAATTCTCTCCGGCCTATTCGTTTTAATTACTTAATGATTTCTTTCGTTTTAGGTATTAATTCTGTTTTCTCGGAGTAAGCTCACCCAAGCTCTTGCTTTTTGGAATGGCCTGACGATTCTCAGTCATTGACATTTGTAGATGAACACGTGGGTGGGACAGTTTGGTGGCCAGAGGGCATTTCCTCACCCGCATGAGAACCCCAGTCTCTGATGTCAGAGCTGGCCTGGGGGATGGAGCAGACAGGGGAATGGTTGATGGGCAGTGGGAAGGGAGTAGCTCAGCAGTCCC
Source organism: Macroglossus sobrinus (assembly GCA_004027375.1). NCBI lineage: Eukaryota > Metazoa > Chordata > Mammalia > Chiroptera > Pteropodidae > Macroglossus > Macroglossus sobrinus. The sequence goes on along the minus strand of PVKZ01002637.1, from coordinate 193,403 downwards.
ACAGTCCACCCTGCACTCACTCTCTCACCGTAGACTCATCTCTGCTCTGGAATTCTGTGGGGAAAATTCCCTCTGTGACGGTCGTTCATTCAGCTCTGTGACATCACAGCTTCCGCTTCACTTCACCGTCCATCTGTTCTCATGTTTGTCTTATGGTTCCCGAAATTCCCTAATTTCCTCATGGTTGATCCCACTCCTCCCGACCGTTCAAAGCCACTGTGATTCTATCTTTATCTCTGTATTTCTTCCGTCATTTCAGTGTGGTTTGGGGAAGAAGAGGAGAATACTAGCCGTGTTGAAATTCAAGACATTTTTTCTGCATTTAGAATTATTTCATGAGAATAGGTTGCCAGGAATGGGATGTTCGCATCAGAGAGCAGGAATATTTTTGAGGTTGTTGATACATAGTTAAAACAGCTCACTAGACTATGGAGTAGAACAGTGGGAAAGGTGCTAGATTTGGCAGGGAGAGAGCTGGGTTAGAATCTTAGTTCCTTCACCTGCCAGTTGTGGAATCTGGTCAGCTAGGCAACCTCTCTGAACCTCAGTTTGCTCAGTAAAAGGGGTGTGGCAACAGTACCAACATTTAAGAATAATGTGAGGATGAACTAAGCAAAGCATCTTCCCCAGGGCCTAGCCTGTAGAAGGTGCCTGATAAATGCTGTTAGTCAGCACTGTTTCAAATAAGTGGTTTGTCAGCATCAAAGACTCGTGAATGCAATTAGGCACTTGGAAAAGCATTCCCTTGATTGGTCACCGGCATTACTGGCATTTCACGCTCTCAGATAAATCACTTCCCAGCTTGGTACCTCCATCTCCAAAGAGAGAAGCCTCCTTCCTACTCACCTGTCTATAAAGGCTTCTGCCTTATTTATAAAACCCTTAGAGACGCTCCAGTGAAAATCCCTGGGTAGATGCCTGGTCATTTTCTTTGGAACGATGGGTCTTGAGCTCCTGCCTCCAGCTCCAGACCGAGTCCCTACAAGGTGACACCTCCCTCTGAGCTTGGTCAAGTGTAAGCTCCTGTGGAATAAAATATCTGGGACAACTTCCAGAAATATAATTTCTTCCTCACTGGGATATCGGTTCTCATGACTTCCTTTTCCTTTCTGACAACTTATTAATCAGAAATTCTTAGCAAACTTGCTCTGGGGAGGCAGGCTGAGCCCTCGCCATGTCTACGGGCTGGTTCAGGCAGGGAGGCCCAGGGGAGTGTTTATGCTTTGCCCAGAAGAAAGGCTGGAAGTGGCTCTTTCTAGAACCTCTGAAATCACTGGCCCAGGGGTGCAATGGCCTGGAGGTGAGGGAGGGGCGGTGTCAGGAAGCCTTTGGTGAAATAACGAGGAAGTCATAGGCAACCATGAGGCCTGAAGGGTGGTTTTAATTATTTTATTTTATTTTATTTTATTTTATTTTATTTTATTTTATTTTATTGTTTTATTTTATTTTATTTTATTTTATATTCTGCTATTTCACCTTCGTTTTGTTTCAGTAAGAAGTAAACACGGTGCAGGATGAACATGACGAAGAGCTGACCTTTGCACGTAAGAGTCGTCACTTTAGAATCTCCTCCTTTCTTCCTTTCCCAGCCCTACTCATAGCAGGGCTGGTGACCACCAAGCTGGAAAGGGGCTGGACGAAGGCAGTGGGGACCAGTAGGAAACTCCCCCCAGAGGCCCAACACGTAGAAGACAAGGAGGGCATGAGGGTACAGCAAGTCCTTCTAGGAGAAGAGAGAGTTCCTTCACCAAAGGGACCCTCAATTCCCCCATCCCTTCTACCCTTCTCTGCACGTAATTGGCCGACCTCTCTGCTCCCAAAGGGCTGCGTGCCGCTGACCCGTGGTGTGCCATCTGGTGGCCCTACTTCAACAACGGGCTAACTATTTCTTAACTTCTTGCTGGTGGGATAGGAAATGGAGGCACAGAACGACTGGGTGACTTGCTCAAGGTCACACAGCGAGGAGGGGGAAGCAGGAATCAAAACCAGGCAGATTCTAAAGCCTCTGTGTAGTGTAAGTAAAATGATGACGTGAGCCAGCTGAGGCAGGAGCAGCCCTTGGGAAATGAATAGATTCTGCTCTGCTGACCCCAGTCAATCTCACATTCTCATATCTGGGAAGAGTAAGAGTGGGGGGAAGGGGAAGGAATGATTAACAAATGCTGTTGGAGCTCCTTTCTCAGTTCCAGCATCTGTCCGTGTCTCTGCCCAATGGTGGGGGGCACCCCACTATCTCCTGCGGTCCTTCTGTTTTCACGTCTAGCATTTCACAGTCTCCTCATGCAATCTACTCGGGGGGCAGATGTGCCCACCCTCCTGGGGGTTCACTCTTCTCAGATCCGAATCCTCAATACATACATGTATGTCTTTCAGAGAAATGACATGATTTCTTTCTGATTGCAAACGAAATACCTGCTCAATGCAAAAACAAATTTGGAAATGCATGCATATAAAGCCTCTTTCAAATGGCATGCCTACAGAATGGAAAACTGTCAACCATTTAAAAAATAAAAATAAAAAAGACTGAGGCCTCGTTACATCCCAGTGTGGACAAGGTTCATACTTACACAAAAAAGGGAGATGCTGAACTATCCACCGTTTGTGTCACAATTCTCACAAAGGAGGTTCAGGCGACTGGGAGGAGAACTAGGTGGTTTGGAGGAGATTTTTCCACTAGATAGTCTTTTAGAGCTTTTGATTTTTATGCCATGTGATTTTATTACTTTTCCAAGGTTAAATAGAAATTCAGAAAAGAATAGTTTATTGTTTGGGACTCAGCGAAAATCACTCTCTTAACCTCAATCCTTCCACACTTTATTTTCTGCACCCACAGATAGACACACGTGCATTGGGTTTATTTTTATTGCATGGAGATCATGTTATAATGAATTATAACCTGCTTTCCCCCCATTTACTATGTCGTGTGTAACTTTCCATATAAGTGTATACAAATCGCCTTGTTAATTCAAGTAGCCACAGAGTAATCAATATATTGCGAACTTTTACCATATTTTTGACCCCCTATCATTTTTAACAGCTTTATTGACATTCACATACCATAAAATTCAGCCACACAAGGTGCACAGTTCAGTGAGTTTTAGAATACGTTCACAGAGTCGTTCAACCATCACCACGATCTAATTTTCGAACATTTTCATCACCCCTAAAAGAAAACCCGTACCCGTGAGCAGTCACTGTCCACCCTTTCCCCTCTCCCAGCCCCAGGCAACCACTAAACTCCTTTCTGTCTCCATAGATTTGCCTATTCTGGACATTTCTTCTCAATGGAATCATACACTGTATGGCCTTCTGGCTTCTCTCACTTAGCATGCTGTTTGCAAGGCTCATCTATATGGTAACATGAATCAGTACTTTATTTTTTTATTGATAAATAATATCCCATTGTATGGCTATTCCACATTTTTAATCCATTCATCAGCTGATAGACATTTGGAGTTTTTTATATTTCAGTTATTATAAATACAGCCTATGCTGCTATGAATGTTTGTGTATAATTTTTGTGTGTGTATGAACATACATTTTCAATTCTCCTAACAGCAGAATGGCTGGTCATATGGAAATAGTATATGTAACACTTTGAGGAACTGCCGAACTATTTTCCTAAGTGGCCACTCTGTTTTACATTCCCACCTGCAATGTAGGAGGGTTCCAGTGTCTCCACATCGTCACCAACACTTGTTACTTTCCATGCTTTTAATGATAGCCTTCCTAATGGATGTGAAGTGATATGTCATTATGCTTTTGATTTATGCTCGTCTAATGACTAGTGATGGCTAAGGTGTCTAACATCTTTTCATGTGCATGTCAGCCATTTGTATATCTTCTTTGGAGAAATGTCTATTCAAGTCCTTTGCTCATTTTAAAGCTGGGTTGTCTTTTTATAATTGAGTTTTAAGAGTTCTTATGTATTCAGAATACAAGTCCCTTATCAGACACACGACTGTCAAAATTTTTATCCCGTTCTATGGGTTCTCTTCTCCTTTCTTAATGGTACCTTTTGTGAAAAGAAAACTTTTTCTTTTAATGAAGTCCAACTGACCTATCTTTACTTACGAATTATGCTTTTTGCATCACAACTGAGAAACCACTGCCTAACCCAAAGTCACGAAAATTTACTCCTAGGTTTCTCCTACGAGTTGTATAGTTTTAGCTCTTAGATTTAGGTCTATTACTCATTTTAAGGTGATTTTGTGTAATATGTGTGGTAGAGGTCCACATTCATTACTTTGTAGGTGCCTATCCTGGTGTCCCAGCACCATTTCTTGAAAAGACTATTCTTACCCATTGATTTGTCTTGGAACCCTCACCAAAAATTGGTTGAGCATCAAAGAAGGGTTTATCTCTAGACTCTCAATCTATTTCATTGACCCAATTGTCTATTTTTACGCCAACAGTGTACTGTCTTGATTACTGGAGTTCTGTAATAAGTTCTGAAACAAGAACATGTGAGTCCTCCAACGTTTTCTTCCTATTCATGCCCATTTTGGCTATTCTGGGTTCCCTGTATTTCCATACGTTTTTGAGGATCAGGCTGTCCATTTCTTCAAAAGAGCAAGCTGAGATTTTAATGAGGACTGCATTGAATCCATGTGAGAGGATTTGGGTATATATTGGCCTCATTTAGTGAGTTAAACATTATTACCAGCTCTTCTAGTTTTTGAAAGAGTTTGTGGAGGATTGGTGTTTATTCTTCTTTAGATGTTTGGTATAATTCACCAGGGAAGACATATGGGACTGGGGTTTTTCTTTAAAGAAAGTTTTAAAATTACTTGTCTCTTTACTTAATATAAGTCTGCTAAGAATATCTATTTCTTTTTAAGTCCATTTTTATAGTGCGTGTCTTTCTAGGAATCTATTTGTTCCATCTAGTTTCTCTAATTTGTTGGCATACAGTCGTTCATAGTAGTCCCTTAAAAACCTTTTCGTTTTTGTAAGGTCAGTAGTGAAGTCCCACTTTCACTCCTGACTTTTTTTTCTTCTTTTGTTCAAATTACAGCCCCCATCCATTTCTCTCTCCTCTCTTCCTAGTCCCACTGTAGGGCCTGGACTCTTCCAAAGGTTTCATTCCATTAATTTCCCCATAAACCAATATGGCTCCGTGTCAATGGAAACCTGTCTTAGACCCACTCACTAATGATAGCCATAACCAAAACACTGTGGTGGAACCGAGATGCTGCATTTCCGGCCTCAGGGCTGTCACCGCTTTGTATGGTGGCTTGCACAGTCCCACTTTCCTGGGGTAGCACAGGTGACACTCTCGCCTTAACCAGAATCCATTTTTTTCTGCGTCAGAATACACTTTAGAATTACTAGCTAGGTCCACCCCACTTAAAGGTATTTGCTGGTTCTTTCCTTCTCCAGACTGAAATGGGAGTGCAGGAGGGAATGGGGGAGAGGGAGCAACCTGGATTATCTGAGGGACACAGGACAGCCTGCTATAGCTCTGCCCAGACCCTGGGTGCAACCCTCCCAGGCACCCTGTGAGTCGCTGTGAGGATAGAGCTCAGAACCCTGGCTTACGGGCTCTATGTGAGGCTCCATCACAAGGTCCCGTCTCCTGCACGAGCAAGAGATCCAGGAGACTGAAGCCTCATTCTGACTCCCCCCTGGAGGACAGAGGGCACCCTGGGGGCACCCACGTCACCTCTTGCAGAATAAGCTTGGTCAACAGGAAGATGAGCTTGCTTGACCAGCTGGCTGAACGTCCGGTCCAGCCCAGCCACTAGTGATTAGGTTACCAATGGACATGCAGACTTTGCTTGAACACTCTCAGTTTAGGGGAACACCGTCCCGACCCCCTTCCCTCACCTGTGGCAGCAGTCCCCACCCCCTACTCCCACCCATGGCAGCAGTCCCTGGTTTGGGAGTCAAGCTGCCTGGGCTGGAATCCCAACTGCATCGACGACTGGCTTGCATGTGACCTTAAGCAAATTCAACCTCTCTGTTCCCCAGTTTTTCCATCTGTAAAATGGTGACAAGGCTAGTCCCTATCTCAGGCAGCTGCTGGGAGTGGCTGTGAATGATAATATATACCACATATGTACCACCTTTTCAACTATTCTTGGTAGACAGTAAGCACTCAAAAAATGTGTTAAAAACAAATCTGTCCCTTTAGAGTTTAGCCAGTGTCCTAGCCCTGCCCTCTGCGGCCATCTGTCCCAGCAGCGGGAAATCTACTGGGCTGGATGGAGCTCACCAAGCACCGACCCGCATATACGAAGGAGTCGTTTCAGATCGTAAAAAGTGGCCGTTCTGCTCTCACCTTCTCCCTTTCATTGCAATGAGCCCCCCGCCACCCGACCACCCTGCTTCAAATCGAGGGCATACAGAAGTTTCCTGAAACTTGCACTTATTCCAAGTCAGGCCGAGGTGGCTTTGATGTGATGTGAGAAGGTTCAGACTGGGTCCTGTTTTGCCCAAACTGCCTCCTTTTTGGTTGAGAATGTGACTGTTGCTTTGTTCCCCTCCCTTACATGACCCGAGCACAGGCAGGCTGCAAGCTGAAATCAGACCCAGTCTAAGGTTAGGGACCCTCCTGCTGTGATGTCATCGGGGGCCTCCAGGTCGTGAACCAAGGAGGTGAGTGTGCTGTGCACTTGGGCTGACACCTCTTCTCCTCCTTGGTGGCCCTGGGACCTGGGGTGTGGGACAGGGAACTAGTGGGCTGGTGCTCAGAGGAGAGCCACCTGCAGCCCCACAGACAGGACCCCTCAAAGGACCATCTCTTCGCCTCTACAAAGAACTGGGCCTCCTCCTCATCTTCCAGAACCCACAGCAGCCTCTGGAGAGGCCTGGGGGCTGCGCCTTCGGCACTCCGAGGAGCGGGTCTGAGCAGGCGTGGCAGGGACGCCACGGGCACGGGTGGCCACCCCAGGGGACAGAGGAGCATTCTGTGTCCTTTTAATGGGGCCACGTTTCCTACTGGACCGAAAGCAGAATCTTTAACAATATAGAGGTTTTCGGTGACTGAAGGCTCGCTCTTGCCAGATCCTGGCGGAAAGCGTATTTTTACAGCCCGGATGATAAATCCCTGAAAGATGGCACTTGCCATGGAAACGCTGACACAGCCTTTCACTCCCTTCACAGTGATGACAATCCTCATTTCCATTTGTTTTTCTTTATTTTGAGCTGCAACCATTTGCATGCCCAGAAATACATCTGGCCGGGATAGAAAACGAAATGCTGCCCCCTGTCGGAAACAGGGCAGAAGTGCTTTTGACTTGCACCGGTGGTGCAGATCTCTGTCCGGAGAATTATGGGCAGCCAGAAAAGAGAATTCTTCCTGACTTCTGCAGGACGCCCCCTTGTTTCCTAGGGTGAGCGAGGCAAGGAAGGGAAAATGGCAATCAGGGCAGGATAGCAAACCGGAGGCCACTCCCGGCAAGTGGCGATGCCGCCCACTGGAGAATTCTGGGAACCAGTGTAGGCTTTGGAACTCGGTTACCCTGTGTCCGGGATGGGGCGACAGCTTCTCCTTGGGCACAGGTGGCTCCACATCACTTCTTATGCACCGCTGGCGCTGGAAGCCAGGGGGGGTCCTCATGACAAGATGCGGGCCTTGACAGATGGAGGTCCAGCCCTTGCCAAGAGGCCCCCGTGGACCTGTCCGTCGCCCCCATTCTCCATTAGGCTTTGTATTCTCCTTCGAAGTCTTTCATTCAGGGGCCTATGCTCTCTGTTTATTCAAGGTCTGTAGTCTCTGCTGAACCCCAAGCTCATCAGGCCTACTGACCAAATGCTCGAGAATGTGTTTCTACTTTCCACGTCTCTTCATCGATGATAAAATCCGTAATGGATCTGGACACGTTTCTCTTTTTTCTTAATTTTATTAAGTTTACAAAGGTGACATTGGTTAATAGAATTATAGAGATTTCCAGCATATGATATATCATCTGTATGTTGCATTGTGCGTTCACCACTCAAAGTCAAGTCTCCTTCTGTCACCCTATATCTGACCCCCTTTACCCTCTTCTTCCTCTCCTGCACCCCCTTTTCCCTCTGGTAGCCATATACTGCTGTCTGTGTCTATGAGTTTTTGTCTTGTTAGTTCATGTGTTGCTTTCAGTTTCGTATCCCCCATAAGAGTGAAATCATGTGTTTTTTGGCTTTTTCCATCTGACTTATTTCAAGTAGCATGATAATTCTCAAGATCCATCCGTGTTGTCGTAAATGGCAGTATTTCATCTTTTCTATGGCTGAGTAATATTCCATTATACGTATGTACCACAGCCTCTTTATCCGATCATCCATTGGAGGACTTTTCTGTTGTTTCCATGTCTTGGCCACCATGATTAATGTGCAATGAACATAGGGGTGCATTGTTTTGTTTTTTTTGTTTTTTATGAATGAATGTTTTCAAATTTTTCAGATAGCTACCCACAGAGGGATTGCTGGGTCACATGATAATTCTATTCTTAATTTTTTTAGGAACCTCCATGTTTTCTGTAGTGACTCTACCAATTTGTGTTCCCTCCAGCAGTGTGTGAGGGTTGCTTTTCCCCCACGACCTCTCCAATGCTTGTTATCTCTTGTCTTGTTGATAACAGCCATTTTAACAGGTGTGAGGAGGTATCTAACTCATTGTAGTTTCGATTTGCGTTTCCCTAACATCTAGTGAAGTTGAGCTTTTTTTTCATATATCTTTTGGCCATGTGTATGTCTTCTTAGAAGTGTCTGTCTGTCCAGATCCTCTGCTCATTTTTTAATTGGGTTGTTTGTTTTGTTGTTGAATGAATTCTTCATATATTTGTTGAATGAATTCTTCATATATTTTGGATATTAACCCCTTATCAGAGTTGTTGCTTGCAAATACTTCTCCCATTTGGTCGGCTACCTCTTTGTGTTGCCGATGGTTTCTTTTGCTGTACAGAAGCTTTTTAGTTTGCTATAGTCCCATTCGCTTATTTTTGCTTTTACTTTCCTGTTCTTTGAGGTCAAATTCATAAAACCCTCTCTAAGACCAAGGTTTATAAGTTTGGTACCTATGCTTTCTTCCATGTATTTTGTTGTTTCAGGTTTTATATTTAGGTCTTGATCCATTTTGCATTAATTTTTGTGTCTGGTGACAAATAGCAGGCCAGTTTGACTCTTCTGCATGTGGCTTTCCAGTGTTCCCAAAGGCCACGCTTCTCCATCTGCCGATGAGATCACAGCAGTGTTCCCCACCTAAACGAGGCTTCATTCAACTGTGCAGATCACATCAGAACACGGCCACATGGGACACAAGCATCCCCCTGATTCTGTGCACAGCCAGTGCTTTGGGACAGGGGTTTCCAAGGTGTGCTCCACAGATAATCAGTAGGCAAAGCTACTCCTCACAAGAGGGGTTCAGAGGTCACATTTCTAGCTAGGGCACCCCTCTCGCAGGTCATAATACTCACCAGTGTATCCAAGGCTCTGAAAAGTCCTGCAGAGAAGAAATCCAAATAAATTTAACTCAGTGTTTCTTATTTTCTTACTGGACCACTTGCTTCTTCATGGAACATCTATTACCATCCTGTGACACACTAGATTGTGCTCCACAGGTACTGCTTAGCTTTTCATTTGTCTTTTTTCCCTTTGTCTTACTGAACTTAAAAAATACATTTATGATACAAAAAGTTTTGCATGTTTATTGTAGAGAAACTGAAAAAGTGCAAATAAGCAAAAAGGAGGGGAAAGGCAAGGAGCGTGGGCATTTGGGGCTTCGACGAGCACGTGTCGGTCAGCGTATTCCTGTGTGAGAAGGGTTTTTGTCGCTGCATAAGTCCATATTTGTTCCCCAGACTACATTCCATTTTATGACCCTGATTCTAAGAAGCAGGTTTCATCAAATCAAGCACACATGTCAGCCAACAACGGCCAGAGAATCATTTTGAATTATTTCCGAAACCCCAGGTGGAGGACAATTCCTCTAGCATATGTTACACTATTTATAGGAAGTGGCAGGCCAAGAAAATAAACGAATTGGTAGAAAGAGAAATAAAGATGATAGTTGTTGATTTCTCAACTATGTGAAAATACATATTATTAAAAAGATGGGAATGAAACACACTCAAGAATTAGGAAGGTCAGCTCTAGAAGATGGTGACTTTCACTTTCTTTGCTGTCATAAAAGGAAAACTTGAAGTATTTTTCAAAGGAGCCCCCCACCACCACTACCACCTACACACGTAATAAGGCCAACTTCAATGGAGACTAAAGCAGAGTAAGAGATACTGAGTCTGATAGGGGTCTGACCCCTGTCTGGGAAAGACAATTGCCTGGGGTGAGTGAGTAGGGGTCCCATCTTTCCCACCAGAGTGCTCAGGGTGGCATCACCTCCTTTTCTTCCAGATGCAACGAGCCATGTTTGGGGTCCTGGTGGTTTGGGATGGAACAGGAGGCACAGCTGATTCACTGACCCTCTGAACAGACCTAAGAGAGAAGGGTATTTAATATCCCTTTTCATAACAGCTCCCTGAACACAGGAGCTCATTTCTGCCCTCGAGGCTTTGCCCTGGCTGTTCCCTCTACCTGGACTCATTTTTTAGGTCTGAGCCCAGAGAGGGTCTGTGAGGATACTGAGACCACACGGCAAAGGCTGAGCCGGTGTCTGCCTGATGGCACATCTCACAAGCATGAGCTGAGCTCCAAAGCATTCTCAGATAGCTACCGTTTGAGAAAATCCCTGTTCCAAGTTTGTAACATAGGAGGCCAGGAGGCCACCTGAAGTCGGGAGAGAACATCTACGTGTAACTCCAGATCGCCTTTTTAAGATAAATGGCTTGTCTGGAAGGCTGAGGACAGCTCCGTTTTCATCCTTTGATGGCCGGAAAGCCGATCTGGGGGTACCAGCTCCGTGTGCCCAGGCAGAGCCAGCGATGGCCAGTGTCCACTGACTACCAACCAGATGCCATGCTGACTCCACAACTGATGCTTAAACATGGCGTTCTTTCGACTGGTAGAGCGAACCTCGAGAAAATCATGCTCCGTGACCTCTGTACAACATGGCAGCCTCTGTCACTCTCAACTCCCTGGTCATTGTCTCTTTTCTTCTTAGCATTTGTCACTCACTGGTGGTGTGTTATTTCTCCTTTAAGAGAGGCAGGTATGTGAATTGTTTTGTCCCTGATTCCCAGCATCCAAAACCCCGCCTGGCACAAATAGATGTTCTATAAGTATCTGTTAGTTGAATGGCCACCTCTTATTTCAGTAGAATGGGTATACCAGGAGTCCAGATAAAGGCTGTTGTAGGTGATTCAGTTGGTTTGGCTCAAGTTCAAACCCTGACTCCCACTTCAGTGACTGTTGTCAATGGTGCAGACTTCAGAAATGGAGATTTCGTCCCAGGGCCAGCTGTCAATAGCAGCAAAGGGTGACTCTCAGGGACCTGGACTCTGACCCTCTTCTCTCTGTGACCTCCGGCATATCCCTGCCCCTCCTTGCCCATCAGCTTCCTCACTTAGACAAGAAAGTAGGTGCATTCTGTTTAAATATCTTAGGGTCGGGTCCTAGCCCTGACAAGCATTAATACAAAGGCAGTATACTAGGAAGGAAAGCCAGTAGGGGAGTGCGGAAGTGGGACCAGGACGGAGGGAGGCCATGCAAGGGCAGTGTCAGGCCAAGTCCTCTGGAGGCCCCCACTCAGCTCCATCCCACAGGGAACCCCAGGGATAGTGCAGGTCTTGACTGGGAGTGAGAGAGCAGGAGAATTTACACCTCTGCACTGACCAGCCAGTGGCACCCCTGGAGAAGCGTAGAGTTCCAGGCACTCCCAGCTCACCATGAGCGTGGACTCTCGCAGCCTGCAGGCAGCCCCCAAACAAAGAAGCAATGCTGTCCCTTGGAAGTGAGATTGGTAAAGGAATCTGAGGCCATATGGATGGAGTTCCGGCCCTTCCCCCACACAGTACTTACTCTACAGACATTCTGGAAATGTGGGTTTGAATCTTGACAAGGGACTTTCCAGGTGTGTCAGCCGATACAAGCTACTGTATCTCTTTAAGCTTCAACATACTCCAAGGTGAAACCAGAGATAACATCTCTGCTTGCGTCCCTGTGAAGGAGGGATGGTCCAGATAAACTGCTGAGTGTTGCACAAATGGCTGATGATGTTATCACAATTTCTCTCCATCGGTTATTAAAGCAATTTAAAGAGATTCTGAGGTGTACTCCTTATATTAGTGTGTTGCTATCTTCCGTATTAACCCCTACCCCCAACTTTAGTGACTTATCACACAAAAGGTATATATCTTACTCATGTAATAGTACAAAATAGGTGTTTCTAGATAGTGGTGGGAGATAAGGTGGCAGGGGTATCTGCTCAAACCTAGGGACCCAGGCTGACAGCAGCTCTGCATCATGTAGCTCCCAAGGTCACTTTGGATGCTGACCTTGAGCTGGGGAATAAATAGGGAAAGGGTCACACATGGGAGGCTTTCATGGAGCCTCTCTGCTCCTGGTCCATTGGCTAGCAGCCAGTCATGTGACCTCACCTAGCTGCAAAGGGGGCTGGGACATGTGGGCTAGCTGTGCACACACAGGAAGACAGGGAAAGGTTTGGTGGTGGGTGAGCAGGCTCTGCCACACTCCTGAATTTTACAGCTGTCGTCCTGGAGACGTGAAGCTGCTCTTTCAGGAGTTCTTACTGTCACAGGTTTGGTCTGTGCCTCATCCCTTCCTCCTGTCTCAGTCCCCCTCTCTGTGGGCACCGTCACTCTGCACCATGCATCACCCCATTTCTCCTCCCCACATCTCTTGAATCTAGAAATATCCATAATTGGAGCCTTGCTCCAAAAGATAAGGAACCAGGTCTCTCTTTTTTGCTTTAACTCTTCTTCCGGGGCTCAAATTCTTTGAAACCTAACAGATTTGGGATGATAAACAGCTACAGTAGTGATAGCCCAAATCCTGCGGCTGATGGCAGACATTTCTGTAATGTCTGTAGTCAGCTCTTAAGTGTGGGCTCTCTTCCATCAGCTTGGAGGTGATTATGGCCATGGGGATCATCTGTGACTGTAGATGTGGAAGCTCAGGTTCACTAGTGTGGCCTAAGACCCAGAATAAGTCGTTTCTTGTCCTGGGCCTCAGTATCTTCTGAACAAAATGGTCCCTGAGGCACCTTCCGGTTCTGACGCGCTCAGATTAGACGCCGGCCTGGACCAACAGCTTGTTCATCCTTTGAAGAACAAGCCTGGGGTAGCTATGGTTGTAGTTCCGCGGCCTGCCAGGAGAGGGCAGCAGGCAGTAGACGATGGGCGCTGCGGGAATTCCGGTGGGGAGCGACCAGAGGCAAGGGAGGATTTCCAGAAGAGTAAAAAGCAGGGCTGTAGCCAGAGCATCGTCTCTGATTGCCTCCTCTTGTCATCACGTGGTCTGGTGCATCTCCCACCTCCGTGCCCTCTGAGACCCCGTTGCCCTCCATCCTTGCCTCCCGCCGTTACCTGCAATCCAGGCCTCTTGCCTGTTCCAGCCCCTGAGGCTTGTCCCCCACCCTCACCCCCACCCCTCGCACTGCCATCCTGCCTGCCCCGCTGCCTGCGCTGGTATGTATCCTCACATCTGTGCCCTCCATCCCGTCACCTCATTCCCTCAGTTTTTGCCTCCTGCACCCTAGGGGAATGGGAACATGACTGAGGGTGACCAGCTGCAGCCACAGCTTCCAAGGAGGGTGGACCAGGGCTGGTGGTCACAAAGCCTCCTTTCTAGACGCCAGAAGGGACTTTCCAGATAAACGCATGCCAGTTTGTGCTCCTCCCACACCTTATGTTCTGGCATTTCAACCAACTGACCCGAGGTATCATCTATAAACACAAAAACATTTTTTCTCATCCCTGGCTTCTGCTCTTTACTGCGCCAGGCTTTCACTCCACCACCCCCCCCACCTCTCCCCTCCCTCCAGGCCCTCTGAGCATTCTGCTCTCTCTCCCTGGTGGCCCTCTGCACTGAGCTCCCCTCACCATCTCCTTCTCATACTTAAAGGGCCAAGCTTTATAGCCCTTGTGTTTGGGGCTGTTCTCTCATTCTTTCCCCCTGCCCAAGTCTGTATTCAGATCTTAATTTAGTTAAAATAGCAGAAACATGGAAAATTGTTGCAGGGCCATGAGAGATCTCAAAGTGTGAGCAGGAAGCCAGAGAAGCAGAAGAAGGAACGAGGGTGGCAGGAACGACCTGGTCGTCCAGGCCAGTGCTGGCCCTGAAATGGGTGGGCTGCATCCATCAGCTCATGTCGCCCAGCCAAGCCGCAAAGGCCTGGAAAAAGTGCAACTGGCTTGGGCCATGTTATTAGCTCTGGGATGACAGTGGACCAGGTCCCTGGTACACAGCCTCCCAAGACTATTTACCTCTAATACCATCATTACACGGGGAGGTGACTTCCAAAGAAAATCAGGGTGCTGACTGAAAGCAAGAATGGGCGCTGAGAGGCAGAGAGCAACACAGTTCACCACGGTGCCCTTTCTTCAAGTTCCCATGGGTCCTGTGCCCGTCTGGTCCCAGCACCTACCACACTGTGTTGCGATGCACTGTTCGCTGGCTCTCTCGCTGAGGGCAGGAGGCTGTTCTGCTCATCTTTCCTACAACTGCACCTGGCACGTGGTTCACACTCAACCAGTTCTGCGTGGATGGATAAAAGAGAAGAAATGCCTGGGGGAGATCGGAATCCTGTTCTCGGTTCTTGCCGCCTCCCTCTGCTGCATCTGTGTGAACTCACAATGGGCTACAGTGGGCGGAGCTAGTTCACCTGCCCTGCTGATGCCGGGCCTGACCACCGCCATGCAGGCAAATGGACAGAGCCAAGGCCTTAAAAGGCACTGTGTGTTTCTGCGCATGGTCTTGCACTCCTGTGATGTGGACCACAAAGAACAATTAGCTGTAAAGAGAACAAGTGAAGAACTCACAGAGCAGGTCTGAACCAACTCAGAGCCTGAAGCCAAGCCCAGAGGACCAGCACCTGGAGCAGAGCCACTCCTGCTAACCCACACAGACCTGTGGGCAGGAAGATTTAACACTAGCTTTAAGCCACTGAGTTGGAAAGTTTTGTTGGGCAGGTTTTTTGTGGCAGTAGTGTCTCAGAGCAGGTTCTACAGGAAGCAGGCTCTGGGACAGAGAATTGTGTGCAGGAGGTTTATAGCGAGTGTTCCACTGGGACCAACACCTGTGGAAGGAGGGGAAGCAAGCAGGACAGAGCAGAGGGAGGAGCTGAGCTCTGGAGCTGTCCCAAATTGAGACAAGGGGTCCAGGCCTTCAACATCTCTGGGTTGACCAGTTGTCTCATTTGATTGCCCAGGAAGAAGTGTGGCCTTGGATAAGGCGGGGTTTTTTTGAGGTGAAGTGCTTCCTTGGGAGAGCTGCTGACAGCGCCCCAGGCGGCTGGAGGAGGAAGTTCTTCGTTCTTGAAGGGGGATCCGGGCAGCACCTCCAACATCCTCAAACATAGCTGACGGAAGCAGTGGTCTCTGTCAGATTTCAGGGCTGCCTCCCCACACTTTCATTGCTTCGTGACCAGAGATTTCAAATACATCTGATCATTTCTAAAATAAATGCCATTAAGGAAACGGACCTGCTACCACCTAATACATTTCAAAGAAATACGTAATTCATGTCAGCTTACAAGCTCGATTTTACAATGCCTGGACAGCCAACTGTTGCTCTTCATTTAGCGGGGACCTAGGGTATGAGCTGCAGAGGACAGACAGCAGAGGGCCCTTGTGGGATTTCCCTCCTGGACCCACTGAGGCAGCTCTCCTTATGAGTTTTCCAGCTTCCCTTGGAAATGACAAAACAGACAAACCAGAACAGCATGCCCTGACCTGTTGCAAAGGCCGCAGCTGGCAAGCCTTGGAGGGAGACCAGACTCTGAGGAATCAGCTCACAGCCCGGGAGTGACTGAAGAACAACTCTGTCGGGACTCCATGGAGCAGAAAACTGTCACAGCCAGAGGGCTGGCCGTCCTTGAACCCCCCACACATGGCCTTACCCACATAGTCGGCCTTCCCCTTGGGCACCTGGGGGGCCTTGAGTCACTCCCTAAGGTCACTCAGTGACTCATCGCTTATTGGCATCACCTGCTGTCCCTTCCTTTTCTTCTTAGAAAACAAGCTATAGCAGAAGGGCTGTGTGAAGGAGGTTTCAGAGCCTCATCAGGGAAGGCCATCTTAGAAAGCTCTAGTACTTTAAATAACCCAGGCGTAAGAAGCCCAGCTCATACATTACTCTTACAGTTGGTCTGTGGATTCCCCAGTTGTGGAGTTAATGCAGGTCACCCAGCTCTCTCCACAGCTGCTCAGGGCTGCAGGAAATACTGACACGTGACACCTGGAAGGGGGCGGTTGCCCAGGCTGCACACTGGAGCACACCTGGGAGTGTGGGGTCAGGTTATTTCCTCTGAACGTACCCTCTCCGCACCGTCTTTGGGGGAAAAGGAAAGCAACCCTCGAGAGGTTGGAGGGGACTCGCAACCTTGGTGAGTAAAATCATTATCCATTTCGAATCTGAATACATTAGCAAGCCAAGGAAGACTCCATCCAGTGTGCACTATGCATCCAGGCTGCCTGGCCCTCATTTCCCATCCCTCCGTCCCCAGATGGCTGAGCCCAAACCCCGCCAGCTAAACCAAGCCGGAGACCGTTCTGGGTCTGTCTGTGAAGTCCCTTAGAGAGCTGGTTAATTTTTCAGGCACCCGTTGGGCACGCAAGGCCAGGCACCACAAGGAAGATGTCTTCACGTTAAGGGAGCAATACCTTGTTGACCACAGGTGTAGTTCTTTACAACGAAGAATCCTGTACGACAAAGGTTTTCCTGAGTCCCTGCCAGCGTTAGTCTCTGAAAGACAGAATTCGATTTAATGTCTCAGGCACTGGGCCCTTCCTCTTCAGGGATGCTAATTACACACGGCGTACTGTACTTCAACTCACATTCTGGGAGCGATTCCTCTGGTTAAATGTGCCATATCATTGGATCTGGCCCCAGGTCTTCTGTTTATTAACTGAGTGATCTTAATCGTGACATTGACGCTCTTTTCACCTTACTTTTCTTGTCACTCTGAGGTAGGTTAATATTTTCAAATACGGACTGAGCTTTTCTTCCTGTATTTTTTTGTACATGGGCCTTTCCCCCACCCCTATTCCCATTTCATCAGCCAGGCTTGGTTGTGCTCATCATCTATCTTTGCTTCAGGGAAAAAATGTAGATTAGTGAAAAAGGACAATTTTCTTGGCTTTTGAGTGTTTAATACGTTGGCCCAATGGGACTCAGCAATGAACATGACAAAAATATAGATACATGATAATATAATAAGAGCTAAGCATCTTAACTCAAATGCTAGAGATTTCCCTGGCTGAAGGAAAGAGACTGAGAGCAGAAAAGACTGTGTAACCTGATTGGTCCTGCATCCTGCATCCTGCCCCCAGCATCCCTGGCTGAGTGCTGGGCAACAGTAGATAGGTTTGGGGGAATCTGAGGACAGAGGGCATCTGGACCCTATTCTTGGGTACAGTTCAGGAAGTGGTAAGACTCCTAAATGAGGAGTAGAGAAGTCAGGCAGGGTGAGTATAAGCTAATGAGTGGGTCACCACTGGGGACCACTGGGGCTCAATCCCATTATGGACCTCAGAGAAACCTTGATGAACACACCTGTCCCATAGGGAAACGGGGAGCTGGGGCACTTGTCCACTGATTCTGTCACTCGTTGGATGAGAGTAGCCAGGGGGTTGACTCCTCTGTATTCCAGGAAAAAGCAAGCTCCCGTTATGATGGAGAAAATCCTTGAGAAAAAGAGCAGAGAACATAGGGGCTCAGGGAGGGAATCTGGGTCTGCCTGACTCCAACACCTTCCCTCTGCCACCTGGAACTCTACTTTCCGACCAGCTCTCAGTGTCCTCTCCTCCTGACAGCTGATGCCACCTCTAGCCTATGATCACCTACTTGCCCCTTGAGTTTGATGGCTGACATCGTTTTTGCAACATTGATTCTTGATCCTCTTCCTCCTTCTCCCCCATCGTTCCTTATTCCGGGGCCAGCCCATGTGGAGAATGTCCCCATCTTATTTATACCTGTGCTTGTCAGAACCTTTTTATTGCAAGTATCAGAAATTTAGATCAAATAGCTTGGGATTTATAAAAGAGGGTAGCCATTTAGGAAGGACCTAAGACTCTTCATGCATGTGTGGGCAAGGCCAGGGCGCTACTGGGCCTCAGAGATGCCAGGAACTGAAGGCTGCCAGGTCCCTCTTTCTTGCTCTGTCTGTTTCTCTCTGAGCGTCAACTTAATTCTTTCCCAGTGCAGGCTGTCCTCATCCACATGACAAGACGCCCACTTTTCTTAGAACCAGTTAGAAAAATGCAGGAAGAGCTATTTTTTACCTAGCTCGTGTCAGGTGTCCCTTCCTGGACCAATCAACGGTGGCTGAGGGGATGGGCCATGCGGCACACACAGGCTATTATATGTCAGGGTTATTCTAACTGTGAGCCAGGAAGTAGCCCCAAATGGAGTTGATGAATTTCCTGCAGCCAATATGAATTCAGACAGTAAGGCTCCATCTTACAAATCTTATAGCCTTTGAAACAGGGCTGAGCGCATAGATGCTCGGTAAATACTGTGTCAGATTATATTTTCTCACACACGGCTGCAACGATACCTCTCAAATCACCTTTTCTTCTTACAAAGTGACATTGATACTTCCCCATTGAGAGGTTGGATCCGTTCCATATTCTCTCCCCTTGATTTTAGGTGGACTTGTATGGATCAAGGAAATGGCATTTGTGACTTCCAAGGTTGTAAAACCCAGTATAGCTTCTGCCTGTTTTGTTGTTGTTGTTGTTGTCATTGTTCTTTAGGTTTTTTGGTTTGTTTTTTGGTTTTGGGGGGCGTTTTTTGAGATGCCACCATACTGGAAGGAAACCAAAACCAAGTAGACATTCTGACTGACAGTTCTGGCTGAGAGCCCAACCCACATCCATCACAAACCACAGACATGGAGTAAGTAACCAGTCTTCACTAGTTCCAAACCCAACAGGCGAGTCATCCCCAGCTCTCAAGCCTTTCCAGCTGAGGCTCCAGATGTCATGCAGCAGAATCCATGCACATAATAAAATGGATGTTGGCTTTTATGCCACTAATTTGAGGTGGTTTGCAACATAGCGATAGTCATTGGAACCAATACCAACTGATTTATTTGGTTATTTGGTTATTCCACTTTTGGGAATGCTCAGATCCATCTGTGAATGGATTTGATTTCTTATAAAGTTCCTTGTCAACATTTCACCCAGTGATCTCAGCATCCATTGATGATTAAGTACATTACTCTAAAAGATTTACTAATTGTATCTTTCCATCGCATTCATCAGCTACAAAGAACCTCCATCAACTATGTTTCTTGGCAAAACAGTTCATGCAGGAGACTCGGGAAAATTCTTGATTCTTTCCCTTTCTTTTTTGGGATCCCTAGCAACATCTGAAGATCAACCAGCAAAGTTTTCTTTTTTAAAATATCATTAGAAGCATAGATTTTAATTGCATTCCTTGCAATTTCAGTCTATTGCATTAATTCTTTATGTCCACATTGTTTCATTGTTAGCCATGGAGGACCCTCAAGTTGACCGCTGGTTACCTTTGATAGATTCCATTAATATTCGGTAGCTTCCTCTTTTTCTAGCACAACCACGTGTCCCAGAAGCATCTGGGTCATTTTCTGCCTCCGGTGTGGAAGCAGCCATGTCTCAAAGACCCTTGATTTCTAAGCGGGAAATGGTATCTAGAGACTAAAATTCAGTCATGACCGCTATTCATTGCTTCAAGACCTCTTCAGCAAACAGAGCTAGGAAACACATACTTTTTTTTTTAGAAACAACAACAATGAAAAAATGAGCTACTGATATTTCTTATTTAAATGTAAGATAACAGGATTTTTCCATTATTTCTTTGACTGTAGCTCTTTCATCTGATGCCTTCTCACCTTTTTCCGCCTCCCTGGTTTTGGTTGTGTCAACCCAAGACCTAAACCCCCACTGGGTTCAGATCCATCCCTTACTTCTCTTCTCGTACGTTCCCATCCGAGCAATGTCCAGCTCTGAAATGTAACAAGTCCCTGATATTTTCCCCATTAGAGCTAAGACAGTGGAAATAAGATGGGCTTGAGGGGTTATTGTAAAAGTCTTCCTGCCCAGAAGAGGCTCAAGATCATGCCAGCCACTGGGTTTCTTAACGCCAACCGTATCCATGCAGACACTTCCCAGCCTTCCCAAGAAATCATTCTCAATAGTAACAGCACCCCCCACCACCACCACCACCCAGGGAAATCATGAGCAAAAGTAATTAAATGAGTGCGATAGGTAAAAGCATATCACCAGAGATCCCATATCCAATAGCCCCCTGAGACAAAGCTGAGTGTTTTTCCGTGCTTTCTTTTCTGTTTTTTTTTTCTTTTTCTTTCTTTCTTTTTTTTTTTTGCAATCTGATCCAGGTTAAATTATGTTCCTCGGCAACATGCATCAATGGAGTTGTCATGGTTACGGGTGAACCTGAAAGTGAGCTGTGGCAGCCTGGGATCTGAGCTCCCTGGGTGTCGTGTCTTAAAGATATATCCATTTGTCTTCTCGTCCTGACTAGAAAAATAGTGAGAATTAATAGCATTTCCCAGGACACATGCGGGTCAGGGGAAGCTGGAGCCACAGGCCTCTTCAAATACACGTTCTCCTGCAGCCAGAGTCGTGTCCCAGGACGAGTCACACAATTTCTCCACGTCTGCCTCCGCCATGCTTGGGGAGCAGGGGAGAATCGCCATGGGCTAGCAACTGTCCAAAGGAGAAACTGTGAGCCACTCCGAGGAAGTCTCCTTAGATGAAAAGTAAGAAACGATATCTCCCTTCATCTATGGCAGAGCTATCCGATTGTCAACCACCAATATGTCATTTTATATTTTCTAGTAGCCACATTTTTTAAAAGTTAAAAGAAATAGATTAACTTAATTTAAATAACTTCTATATAATTCCATGGGTCCATAATACCACATCGACATATCACTAATGTCAAATTAGTGAGATATTTTACATTCTTCTTTTTTTTTTTGTACTAAATCTTCAGATTCCGGTACATACTTTACACTTAAAGTACTTTTTAATTCTCACCAGAAATACCTGATTCATGTTGACACTTCATAAAGTTTCCAGTTGGAATTGTCAGGTCACGTACTCAAGTTAATCCAAACATATAAAAGTTTTTTAATAACAAGTTGAGTACGTTTTAAACCTTGCATGTAAAGGAAGTACAATTACAATAAAATTAAAAACTTGGCTCCTCACATTTTAAGTGTTCGGTGGCCACACGTGGCTGGTGATCATGACAGAGGACAGCAGGGATCTGAGATTGCCACTCAAAGAGTGGTCCTCAGACCGGCAGCTTGAGTTCTGCGTCGGGGGTTATTAAGGATGTCCGTGCTTGGACTCCATCCAGACCCGCTGATTCAGAATCTACATTTTAACACCATGCTCTGATGACCCTCAAGTGCGTTACATTGAGAAATTCTGCTAAAGGGATAAGACCTAAAACCCTTCATTTGGGTTTCAAGGCCCCTGGTGAGCTAGCCTGGCTCCTTTTCCACTCTCATCTCTCAACCCCTAAGTCATATCCTGGTCAAGCCTTCAGATGAAACCATATTCCCTGGTCCAAGACTTGACAACAGTCTGTAAGGGACCCTGTGTCAGAGGCAGCCAGGGAAGGAAGCTGCATCCAGCCCAACCCACCCACAAAATCTGAGAAATGATAACTGTTTCTTGTCTCAAGCTGCTAAATTTGGGGGTGATTTGTTATGCATATAACTAATACAAATGGTGATGTGAGGACCCCTCCCTACTTGATAATCTCTCAAATGATCTCTCTGTTCTGACTTATTTGCGGGCTTTGCATTTTCTGTTCCTTCTTCCCGATACACTCTTCTTCATCACCGTCCCCGACTCCCTTTGTCTATCCAATTTCTACTTATTCTTCAACTCTCAGCTTAAATAGCATCTCTTATAGGTGCTCTTTTGGGAACTCCTTCCTGGGACCCCAGGTTCTGAGTTAGTGCCCGTCACATCATGTGTTGTATTTGCTTACTGAGTTATCTGTCCAGAGACCCTAATAGAGCGTGATCTTCACCAGAATAGAGGCCATGTTCATCTTGTTCACCATCGCACTGTGTATCCTGAAGCAGGTATAGGGCCTGCCATGAATAAACAGCCAATAAGAATTGGTTGAGCATTGTTGAGAACTAGGAAAAGAGGACTGGAAAGAACTAAGAAGGATTGGAGGACAGTGGATGGGCTGGAGTCATTGACCTCCAGAAAGTAATAAAAGCAACAACCGAGGAGACACAGGCTTAGGATATTTCCGAGGGTAGAGCTCATGAAATAAGAGTTCAGGAGGCATAGTTGTTAGTGGAATCGTTGGAGCTGTTCTCTCTGAGGTTCGCATGGAATAGGGGGTTGCTCTTCATAGATCGCCAGAAGGGAGAGAGAACTTAGCACAGGCCTGGTGTGGAAGCAAGATGTCCTAGCAGGATGAGACGGAGATGGGAGGCCTGGGTGCTGTAGTGCGATCAAATCAGGGATGAGATGGTTGTGCAAGACAACATGTGAGCTGCTGTCCTTTGTCCTGAACAAAACTGGCTTTCTGGGGTATAGTTGCTTCTTCCGACTCAAAAACACTGGATCCTCCTCCTGAACCTCTTCAGAGATTCTGAGCCAGGGAGAAAAAATACAGGGAGAGTGGAAGATATCAGGAAATATCAAGAAAGAAAGAAAAAAAAACAGAGAGAGAGAGATACAGATGCTGCTGAAGGCATTGCTGTGGTGGAGGAGACGGTGGCCTTCTGTTTCCACAGAATTTTCAAATAATTATAAAAAACATGAACTCCCAACCAACCACGGCTGAAGATCAAACTGCTGAAGGAGAGCAAGATATTTGTATACCGATATTTGTGAATTCTGTGTGCACAGCGAGAGAAAACACAAGCATACGCAGGCATCGAGCACCAGCTGGCTAGAGCTGGCATCACTCCATGTCCTTGACACTGAGCCATACCAAAGTGCGTCCAGATTTTCTTCAATTTATATCTTCTACCTTGATGGAAATTGCGTGATTTTGACACTGTTGCAGATCAAATAACTCACCATCCATAATTCACATGGTTGCTTTCTTATTACTTTCACCTGAAATCAGAGCTATGTTTGTCTTCTAGGAAACTGTCTCCATACTCACCCTGGCTACCTCTTTCCTTCTTCCTGACTTAAGTCAAAGGAAAATACATCAGATTTTGATAATGATCCAGGAGGACATTGATAAAGAGACATGAGGAGAACAAGACTCTGTAATGGCCACAGTACTCTCTTAGTTGTAAAGATAAGTCACCCCCATTAAAAAGACCTGCGCTGCTCTATGGAAAGCTGGCTGGGGAAAAGAAGACACAAGACAGGCCAGGAACCTCAGGTTAGGGCCTGTGGATGAGCAAGTCTCCTCCCCATCACCCATCCATCCCCAGTGGTACCAACTGAAAGTTACCCTCCCTCCACCAAAAAAAAAAAGGGTGGAAACACAGCAGGGTACAGTCCAGCTCATCCACCTACATGGCTCTCATCCTTGGCAGCACATTAGAACCTCCTGAAAACTTTAGGGTATCGAAATGATACCCATGATCCCACCCCATAATAGTCAAATCAGAATGTTTGAGGGAAGGACCCAGATATGAGCATTTTAAAATATGCACTCCTGTGCTAGACCAGTGGTTCTCACACTTAAATGTACATCAGAATTACCCAACTGGCTTGTTTAAAAAAAAAAAAAAGGTTGCTGTTTACCAGAGCTTTTGATTTAGTAGCTCTGGGATGGGGCCCAAATCCTCAGGAGGTGCTGATGTCACCAGTTGGGAACAACTCATTGGGAACCACTGCTTCAGAAAGATATTTCCAGCATCTTGTTCCCTTTTCCCCTGGCCTGGCCTTGCGTCTCACCTCCCATTCTGTGTCTGTGGTTACAAGCTTCTCATCATCACTGGTTTATCTTTGAACTTGATAGTCAGTCCTTTGACTTCTCCAGTTTCCCCCTCAGCACTCCCTTTTGGACCTGGTCTTATACTCATCTTCCTTCTCCCTTTTCCATTAGCCTTGAACTCACTAGACCCCAGCCCAGCCCAGAGATCTTATTCAGCCATCAGGTCATATGACCAGCTTCTACTGGGATTGTATGGATTCCTGGGGATGGAGAGCTGCAGCCAGGGTGGTCTTTAATGGAATGTTTACATCAGTGGTCCCCACACTGTCACAATGTTACAATATTCTCAAATCTTTCTGGTTTTGCTGTTCCCACAAGGCAATTGAATTCGGAAAATGTGCAAACCATTTCAGGGACTTACAAGAGGTGTCATTTGTCAGCTTTCAGGCCCAAGTCCAGTTCCATCTATCTTGGACCTCAATTTTCTGAACCATAAAATAAGAGATTTTACTAAAGCACTGCTAAAGCCTCTTCGATCTCTATAAAATAAATAATATCTCTATGATCTGAAAGAGTGAGCAATTAGCTAACATTACTGGCATAAGTAGACCCATTTCAATGGAATAAAATATATTAATCTTGAACAGAGTAAAAACATACACCCATGGCAACAAAGAAAATTATGAGCTTATTAAAAATAGAAAGTTATAATTTAAAACTGCCTGCACTTATCTCAAAGGCACTTACAGAAAATGGTTTGGGCCAAGGCAGATGAGTCAGCAACCTTATTCCAACCTATTTGTGATTCTCATGAGAATTGCTGTCATTTCCCGAATATTCTTCTTACCAAAACACTCCTGGACCTATTGGCAAATGAAAAAGGCACACTACAGAACACCGGGCACAGTGTGACCTCGGTCTGTTTGTTGATGTACCCACACAAAACAAATATTTTGGAAGGGGATGCAGCAAAAGGCTAACTGTGGTGCCCTCTGGCTGGCAAAATTAAGAATAATTGTAAATTGCCTCGTTTTAGCTTATAGTGGCTTTTACTTTTGCCCACAATGCACATATTATTACTGCTTCAATAAAGAAAACACAAAGCTTTTAAAAAAAAACCTTTAATTTCCAAATTTGTATGTCCTGAGTATTAGGAGCCTTGTGGAAAGGAGACTGTGTCACAGATGTCATTTTATCAGTAGCAGAAGCAGGCTGAGGTCCCTGGGGGCCTGTGTCCAAGCCATCATTGCTTGCCCAACCTTCTGCCCACAGCGTCTGTCTGCATGTCCCCCTGAGAAACAAGGGTTTATATCCTCATATTTTCAGGCTTATGTATACGTAGAAACTTTGATTAGGCAAGGGAGCTTTTCCAGCTTTTAATTAGTAAGGCATCCATAAATCTTTTAAATCAAGTGTGAATGAGGGAAGAGGAAAGATCCCTCTCTCTTCAAGGTTCTTTCGGTTGGTCTAATGATCAAGTAGACACGAGAAAGATTAAAAAGAGAAAATGACCAAATTTAATTACATATGTACATACAGGAGAAAGCCAGAGACTCCACTTGCAGAGAGGTTCAGAGACAGAAAAGGAAGATGAGGGATAAATGACATTCTAAGCGAGAGACAGGTAAAACACCTTGGGATTTCAGAAAGGAGGAAGGTCATTGGCAGGATGATAAGAAGAGAGAGTGTTGAATAGTTAGCAGTTTGCCCTGCCCTGTAGATCTGTGGTGATAATTCTTATCACAGGCAAGGCCCCTAATTTAAATTATTAAAGGGAGAGGTACATGTTTCTCCTGAGCCCGTGGGGTCTCGATTGCCTTCAGCTCAAAATAATTCACATACCTAAGTAGCACATCCTGGGGAGGCCTGTTCTGAGTCATTTTTCATGACTAAACTAAGATATGCATTACAAGTTAATTGTAGAGACTTTGGAGAATTTGAAATGGAAAATGATGTATCTTTGTCCAGTGGGAGATCTTTTCCATCCTTCTTATAAGGGCCTACCCACATCCCCTTAGCTCTTCCCCTTCACCTCCGGCACAGTGAAGCCTTCTTAAGGAGCGAACCTGGGTTCCTCCAACAGGTGTGGGGCGGAAGGAAGTGCTGAGACTCCTAGGAATGGCTGCTACCCACATGGATAGGCGTTGGAGGATAAAAGCCCCTATTCCCAGCTCACTTGTGTAAGATGACTGTGAGGAGTATCCCATGTAGTCTCCAGAGTTCTCCAATGAGTTCTCCACCACCATTTCCCACAGTGGTGGTGTTAAGGCACCCTCTATTAGCTTCCTTCCTTTTCCCGTCTCACTTCTTCACTTCCTGGCCGGAGCTTCCTGGGACTCCCTCACAAATAAACTGCTTTTTTTTTAGGTGAACCCAACTTAAGTGAATGATACAGTGCATGGAAGGCATAGTGAGGTGAGAGCGTTATCAGTGGGGATAATCTGAATAGTTTTTCTGCAGAATTTAGCATGTTAATTGGGCTTTGGAAGCCTGGAATTATGGGAGGGATAGGGAGGGAGCTCTGAGTGCAAAACTCGACGGGGCAGGTGTGGAAAATGAACAGGGGAGGAATGGCTTCTGCTCTAACAAGCTATCTTTGGTTTAAGAATTCTCTCTCATCTTCAAAAATAATCTCCCTCTTGTGAACTGGCGAATCTCAATGGGCCAGTGAGATCATCTGCTCTTTAGGTCACATGGCCCAAGTCAGCCTTCTTACTATTTTTGCTCCTACAAAACATTTCTTTCACAAAGTACTTAACAGAAGGACAAAATATGAAGCAGAACAAGTTCAAGAGCCTGGCCTGTAATCCACCCTCCCCACGAAGCCAGGACGATTTCTCCTGTGACCTAGAGGGTGGGTGATGAGAGCTGGCAAGCGGAGGGCCTCTTTTTCCTCCAGGGTGATTTAGAACATCTGTCATGTGACTGCTCCTTCCCACCATACTTGGGAACCAGGCAGATGTAGTCAGACCAGAAGAGATTGGTTTTTTTTCCTGAAAGTAAAGGAGGCAAGCCTTTGACCTTGTCATTGATGGATGTAACTGGGCCCAAATGCCTTCTCAGAAGCATTGTGGTCTGATGCCACGCAATGAAGTTCCCCCAAACACAGATAAACACCCCCAAGTCATATATTGCATGGTGTTTGCTGAATGAAGGAAATTGTTACAGAATGTCATTCCCCAGTAGAAGTAGAGACCCAAGGCTCCCTCTTGCCTCCCAGTGGTGGGCAGTGCTGTGGGAAAGCCAACTTGCCTGTGGCTGGACCTCCACAAACCCACTGCCACCCTAACCTGCAAGGATTTTCTTGCCAGAATTTGTATGCGGTGTAACAGCAGATTGGACAGGCGGTTTGAAAATAGAGTCTCATCAGGCAACTAAACAACTGAGCATCCTTGTTACTTGCAGGCTTGTCAGGGCATCATCCAAAGCAGGAATGTGGTCCATTTGGCTGTCTCTCAGGGGTTTCATGTGGATATACTGCATTTCCCAGTCTTGCTGCCTCGGGACAGTACATCCAAAATGGGCGAAGTCTGATGGAGACCCACAGCAGAAGCTAAGTCAGGGACCACAGACAACTCTAGACGCTCATGAAGGCTGGCCTGTTCAGAGGTTTTGACATGTAGAGTCGATGTTAAGTGAAGCTGGTCATTCTGGCAGAATAAAAAGACGCTCCGGGAGAAGGAAGATGGACCACAGGGAGAAAAAAAAATTACAGATGAACACTTTCGTTAATGGCTCCTCTCCACCCTCTCTCTTCACCTGTTTTCCTTGAGCACCTTGGGTTGGAACTCATCCCCAACCTTGAAGGGGCAGTTGGAAAGGCACCAGGAGTTAATACAAGTTAGTAGTTGACATGTGTCGAACACTTCCTATACGACAGACAATGCACCAATAGCTTCACACTGCCATGCAATAAAATAGAGAAAAATGTCTTAAAATCTGGCACTACAATTCCTCTCATGCCAGGCGCTGTCTTTTGAAAAGCAGCTACATGAGCTGCTTGGTGAGCGTAGCAGAGACTGAAGCATGCCCTCACCAAGATCTCACTCGACACTCACTGCAACCCCCTCTCCTGTGCCCTCCACACTGGAGTTGGAGAACTATTGACTCCACCTCCCAGAATCTGTGTAGCTGGGGACCCACCAGGGGCCCAGGTTCCACCAAGCAGATGGACCCTGCAAGGCCTGGAAGGAGAAGGGAACTCCATGAGGTGGGACCCCTGCCACCGGTGAGTGGAGAAAGAGGAGTGTGGTTTCTCTGTGGCCGGTGGGGGCAGAGGTGGCTTTCGTCTGGTGGCAGAGGGCAGCACGATCCCAGAGGCAAGAAGGCAGCAGTGCTCTTGGCAGTCCGTTGTGAGAACTGTCCCTAGAAGCGCAAGCTAGAGCCTGTTCCTCCACCATCCGAATGAGCCTGCAAGTCCCCTAATCTCCCCTAATAAATCCCGTCCTGCTTAGGCCAACCTGAGTGGGCTTCATTGTCTTCCACCGAGAACCTTTCTGACCAAGGACCGAAGCTGAGCTGTCCAGGGCCCAGGTGCAAGCTAGTGCTGAGGCTTCAAAAGGAGCATAAGGCACAGAGAAGAAATGACTGTTTTAGAGCAGCCAAGTGCAGAAGGGAGGAGATGGGAAGAGAAGGTAGGGGAGGGAGAGGAGGGAGGAGAGAGGAGAAGGCAGGTGCACTTCACACAAGGGGTGTGGAGTGAAGGAAAAGTCAACAGAGGGCCCCCTGGCGGTTGCAGACGAAGAGCCTCTAATTTAGAAATTGTTCAATGGTGGTGAGTGGCATTTCCTAACTCTTTGTGCTACTACTTAGTAAACTCCATTCTTGAGTAAAAGGGCAAATTCCAGTTGGGACTGATTCATAATAACAGTCACGAGGATACAAGTCCCTGGGATCCACTGAAGCCCAGGGTGGCCTTGGGACCAACCTGGCCTTGAGACTCTCAGAGCAGGGGGATCAAGATAAATCCCCCTGACTCTCAAGGGGGCAGGGAGCCCCCAGCTGACATCGGTGTCCTCATGTTGACATAGCGTCATGATTTCCATTTTCTGAGTGCATAATCCAAGGCTCACAGGGGGCCCAAAGGGAGTCAGTGCTCGCGGTCACATCTGCCCGATTTCAAAGCCTGAACTCCAGCCATTGTCCCTCAATGAGCCTGCTCAGACCCAGCTAAAATGTAGTCAGAAAGCCCAATTAAAGTGCCAGCAAAGAGCATGTGGTCCACAGCAAGCCAGCAGGTAATGTGTGAGAAGAGACCAAGTCCCCATGCTGCCCAGTCCCAGTGGGGGGACCCCTTCTCCCACCCCCACCCCTGGTCATTACACAGTAAGGATGCACCCCCACCCCTCAGCCAGCTTCCCCTGGCCTTTGCTCCACACTCTGAGCTGGCTCTGTGATCTCTGATCTCACCTCATCTTCTCTTGTTCCTAAGATGGGGCGGGGTGGGGGTGGGGGTCCTTCCTGGTTCTTTCAGAGTCTCTGAGCAACACTATGGCCCCAGTCATGCACTTAGCTGTGTTCTTTGTACCCTGGATCCCTTTTCATCTTTTGAGAACTTAAAGATGGGAAGGGGGAGAAAGTGCCTTTTTCACCCTTATCCAGTACCCTACCTTTATCAGCTTGCCCCATTCCTAATGGCGACAGTAACCTTACTCAAACTGGATCAAGCAAAAAGAAAAACAAGGAGAGGACAGAACTGATTGGATCATGTTTCTGAAAAGCCCAGGATTTTTAGCTTCAGGTCTGGCTGGATCCAGGGACTCACATGGTCCATCACTCCCTTACTTTCTTTCATGTTTTCCTCATCTCTTTACTCCATTCTTTTATTCTCTAGTTGGGTCTCACCTTAAGGTGCCTCTTGACATATACGAGCTCACATCCTTAATGACCCAGAGGAAAAGGTCTCCCAGTCCTGGAATTGAGGCTCAATGCCCATTTATGAACCAAATCTTCTGGTCTGGGGGTAGGACTGCTATGATTGGTCATGACAGGGTCATGTCCCACCCTTGTGGCACTGGGGACAAGGCCAGCCTATTCAAACCACATGGACTGAGGTAGAAGACGATGGCTTTCTGTAAGAACTCCAGAGAGCATGGCCACAAGGAGAAGGGATGCTGGGTAAACTAAAATGAGAAAGTCCACCATTCTGCCTTGATTTGTGTTTTGCTGCAGTCTTTCTAAATGCCTCTCCTTGGTTTACCCAGGGGAACTCTCCCAGGCCCTGGCCCTGCTAGGGACAAGCCCCGGTGTGCTGGTCCCATCTACTCAGTCCTGCCTCATTTCTACCCCCAGGGCTCAGCACAGAGCCTGGCACAGACATGGTGCTGGGACAATGCCCACGACAGGACAGATGAGGCTACAGAAGTGGAGAGGCCGCTGAGCTCCCGCACAGAGATGGAGTGGACCCAGGACAACCCCACGGTGCCATCCGGAGACTGTGGGGGGGACCCCCAGAGACACCGGTGCTGGGATTTCCTGTGGCTCTGATTTCGAGTCACTGACATTCCTCACAGTAACACATGCCGAAGGGCTTCCAAACTATGCCTGTTTCCACGTGAGATGCATCACTCAGCTGGGAAGGACCCAGAGCCAGGAGCTCGGGTGAGCGAAGAGAGAAGTCAGGGTCGGTGCTGCTTGAGTGTCCCAGGAGGTGATGCTCTTCACCCACCTGCTTAGGTCTTTGGTGTTTTTATGGAAAGAAGGGAGGGTGGAGGGGATACATTTATACTTAGCACACGTGTCCCCTGCCACTAACGTATACCACAGTACGGATTTATAAGACTTCACTAGAATGACTCTCAAATGAAAATCTCCACTCCACTCTTTGAACAGTCAGGGCTGTGAAAATGATCGTGTCTCCCTCATGTCTATCATGCCAGAACTTTGAGCCCTTCTCTTTCCAATGCCCCATTCATTTGCAGAAAGGACAAAGCTGTCCTTATTACTCTGGCCTTATTCCTCCACATAGATGGGACTGTTCCCGTATGAGTTCTCTTCCCGAGGGTGTTTTCAGGTTTTCACTTAGAAGGAGCCTTTGGCAACTGGAGCCACCAGTGAAGCCCCCCGCTTTGAGCTGTCAGTGCTGTGTCTTTACAGACAGTCAGCCAGGGTTTCCTCAAGACTCGGCCCAAGTTTCTGGAGCACTGGGTGGCCCCCACTTATGAAGTGCCATTCAGCACCCCCAGCTGCTTTTTTTAGTGTGGAATGTGACACTAAGAGATGCCTGCTGTCAACAGGGTACCCGTGATGGCCTCAGACGCTTGCCCCATCCCCACTGCCCCTATGCCTCTCTGGGTCCCAGCTTCCTCCCCTGAAGGTGAAAGACAGACTCTGTTGTCTTCAAAGGTTTGACCATTAACAGCCACATTCTCAGTCTTGCCTTTTCTGCTTCCAGAAAGGTACATTAAAAAGATAGTTATTGTCAGAGCCTTGAGCAACCCTCTTCGGTCTCAGAGATGATCTGCCTCCCTTCTGACTTTCTGTGGTCATTTGGGGGGCCGTAGAGAAGCCTTTATGCTCTTCTCTCTATTTTTGTGTTTTGGCTTAGAGACGGGAACCTCACCCCTACTCCTGCTCCTTGTCTCTACCCACTCCTCTTCAGGAAGAAAAATTGCTAATCCAGTGGGTCAGAGCCTGACCTGGGACTTTGCACTTAGTGAAAATGCATTTCCATGAGCCCTCCTCTGCTGCAAGTAACAGCTTGTCGTGTGTAAGCACATACACACATATAAGAACACAGCTCCATTTAAACTTTTAAATTTTAATAGCTATTTCTTAATTGTCCTCCAAAAAAATGCTGTACTTCATGGCAGAGAGTGTTAGAGTTTCTTCATGTGTATTTTTTTACCTTATATTTTTGGGAGTTGCTAACACATATAGGACCATCCTGAATCTGGACAGTAGAAGCAAAATTGGAAGAGGATTAGGAGAAGGATAAACATTGATGGAATTTACAGAATGGCAGCAGGGAGCCAACAAGATAGAAATAGAAATCACCCATAATCTCACTACACAGGGTATGTGCTGATAGCCTTCTGGAAGCTCTTCTGTGCACAAATATACTCTTTTTTGGTGCTTTTTTTTTTAAATTACATATATGCTTAGTGTAAAATATCTTCCACAGCATTGAGCAAATGTTATTTTGCAACATCTTTTAAATTATTTCTTAGATGGCCCATGATTTTATTTAATCAATCCTGTATTGCTGAGGAATTAAGCAAATTCTAAGCTTTGGGTTTTTTTTTATTTTTTTTAATTTTTTTATTTAGAAATAATTATAGATTCACAAGAAGTTGCAAAGAGAGTACAGAGAGGTTTCGTGGAACCTCTTCCCCCAGTTTCCCTCACTGATTATGTCTTACATAATTACAGTACGATATCACAATAAGTATTTGACATTGTATAAAGTTGTGTATGTCATTTTATCACATGTGCAGATTCATGTATCTCAGTCAAGATACAGAACTGTTTCATCACCTCAAAGACCTTCCTCCTGCTACCCCTTCCTAAACTAATCGCAATCACCACTCCCTGCCTACCCCATCTCTGACTTTGGACAAACACTAATCTGTTTTCCATCTCTGCAGTGTTGT
This sequence comes from Macroglossus sobrinus, assembly GCA_004027375.1. Classification (NCBI taxonomy): domain Eukaryota; kingdom Metazoa; phylum Chordata; class Mammalia; order Chiroptera; family Pteropodidae; genus Macroglossus; species Macroglossus sobrinus. Next base: position 160,869 of record PVKZ01002637.1, on the reverse strand, counting down.
CATTTCAAGAATGTTACATAAAATGGAATCATGCAATATGCAACCTTTCGTGACTGACTTTGTTTCACCCAGTATAATATCTTTGAGATCCATCCAAGGTGTTGCATCTATCAGTTGTTCATTCCGTTTTATTGCTGAATAGTATTCTATGGTATGGATGTACTATGGTTTATTTAATCATTCACCTATTGAGGGATATTTTGTTTGTTTTCAGTTTGGGGCTATTACAAATAAATATTACAGATAAATTGTTCAGCTATGAACAATTGGTAAAGGTTTTGCATGCACATGAGTTTTCATTTCTCTGAGATAAATACTCAGTAATATTATTGTAGAGTCACGTGGTAAATGCATGTTTAGTTTTTTAAGAAACTACCAAATTGTTCTTACAGCAATGTATGAGAGATCTGGTTTTCTGCATACTCACCAGCATTTGGCATTGTCATTATTTTTTTGGCTTAGCTGTTCTCATAAGTATGTAATGATATTTCAATATGGTCTTAATTTGCAATTTCCTTAATGGCTAGGGATGTTGAACATCTTTTCATGTGTATGTTTATTTGCTATATGTCTATGCTTTTCAGTAAAATATCTATTCATGTCTTTTGCTCATTTTTAAATTTATGGCCCAGAATAGAGTTTATTTTAATATATATATATACTGTGGGTGTTTGAAAAGAATGTGTGTTCTGTTGTTTGGTAAAATGTTCTGTAAAGATCAATTTGATCTTGTTGATTTGGGTGTCAGTGAGCTCTTCTCTATTCTTGCTAACTGTCTAGTTGTTCTATCCATTGTTGAGAGAAGGTTGAAGTTTCCAAGTATAACTGCAGATTTATCTATTTGTATTTTCAGTTGTATTCGGTATTTAATTCATTTATTTTGAGGTTCTACTGTTAGGTAAATTTGCATTTAAGATTATTATATCTTCTTGGTGAATTGATCCTTTACATCATTACATATATCACTTTTTATCCCTGCTAATTTTCCTTGATCTTGATTCTGTTTTCTCTGAAATTAATAAGTCACTCCAGCCTTTTATTTTATTATAATTACAAACAACATTGGTCAGTCAGTCTTTGCACTCATCCACAATTATTAGAATTTCTTGGTTAGAGAGCAGTGTGTTTTTAGATACTTCTGCCTGTATTCTCAATTGCCCTGAACAAATTTACCAACTTATTGTCTCAATACCTGGACATTATCATTTAAAATAATTGTAAAGAAAAGATAGGTTTTTCCCAATTCAATAGACAGAAATGTTATCTCATAACTCCGTGGGAGTGGAGGTAGTCGTGTTTGGTGCACATTTAAATGAGTGAAATTCTCATTTATCTTAGCAAAAAGTCGAGAGGTCTAAAACTGGTAAAGCAAGAAATAGGGCATATTTCAAGCGTTAGCAGTAAATACCAGATGCAGCAGCTGTAAGGGTTGGGACGATTGCTCTTGAGGAGCTGGAAAATTGAAGTTGTGCAGAAGAGAGATGGTACTTTCGTATTTAAATACCCTGTAGTATATTTTTTAAAGCATGTGAATATATTACTTACTTTGATTTCATAAAGAGCATCTAGTTGTTGGTTCAACTTGCATTGAAATTTATTATTAGGACTCCCATACTTGTATAAACGTTAACACCAAGTCAAACAACCTCTCCGGGAGCAAACTACAACTCCCAGGCTCCCGCGCGTTGAAGAGGTGGTTTGTTCTCGGATTTGAACTACAATTCCCAGAACTCCACGAGCCGAGGTGGGTGGTCCTAGCGGAGGGCTAGACCGCTGTGCGTGTGAGCCTGCCTGCGCTCACGCACCGACTGCCGTGCAGGGCTCGCCAGCCCGGCAGGCGCACGGCGAGTACCCGCGAGCCTGGTGGAGGCGCACCCTGCGCCCCACGCCTGGGCCTCCCCGGCCGGGAGCAGGCGCCGGGGTGGCTGTGGCAGCGGCGGTTTCGGCCAAAGCTGTTGCCGCAGAGGGCACTCCTGGACTTGGCGGCGGAGGTGGCTTCAGCCCCGCGGAGCCCCGGCTGCGGGTGAGACGCGCACCGGGGGGCAAGCGAGGGCTCCGCGACCCGGCTGGGTTTGGAGTTGAGGAATGGACCCCTGGACTTCCCCCGGGAGTGGACCACGGGTCGCCGGGCCCTGGGGTGAAGCGGAGCCGTGGGGAGTTTGCAGAATGGAGGAGTGACGTGTGCTGCCGGCGGAAGGAGGCGCGGGAGGTGGAGAGGTGGACCTTGTGGACCCTGTGGGTCCCGGTGCCGCAGGCCAGGGCGGCGCCCCCAGGTTTACGCACTGAAGCCCTTAGCTCGGGGCAGGCACTGGCAGCGGGTCCCCACGCCCTTTCCTTGGGAGATGGAGGTGTGCTGGAGGCGCAGGTGGCGAGGAGCCAGGCCAGGTGCGCGGAGGGGGCCTGGGCCTCCTAGCTCCCTTAGAAGGCAGTACTTGGGCACGCCTGCAGCTGCTCCCTGGGCTATTTGGGGTTTAGAAGGGCACCTACTGGTTGTCCTGTGACAAGAGCTTGCAACGGCCTGCTTGACAGTGCCCGGGTAGCCCCCATGAGTGTAGGAACCCGTCTCTTGGTCACTGATGGTAATCCTCTGCCAAAGTCTGGGGTCCTTGGGCCAGAGCCCTGCACTTGGCCGTGAGCGCCCAGGATCTGCTTACTTTATGCCAGCCAACTTGCAAAGCCTACTCTTGAGAGAAGGGAGACCCCGTATGAGAAGGGTTATGGGGTGAGCTTGATAAGATTTAGTGGCGAAGAGCACAGACAGAACTGGGTTCACCAAATGTTGACTGTTACCTGTGTGGAAATTCAAATCCTGGAGTGTCATTTACTAGCTGGGTGCCTTTAAGGAAGTCACTTAGTCTGTCTGAGCCTGTACTTCCTCTGCGGAATGGGAACAGAGTACCTTCCTCACGGGGTTGCTGCGAGGATTAAATGAAACAATGCCACACAAGTCCTCAGCCAGGGTCTGAGTGACTGACTGCTCCACATACGTCAGCGCTTGTGGTTGCTAATGGTGGAGATTGTTAGAAGCGGAATCAGAACCCAGATCCATCTTCGTCCTGGATCTAGCTGCCCTCTCGGGCTCTCACGGACCTTCGAGATCTTCCTGTTCATCCTTTCACATTACAGATGAGGAATCTGAGTCCCCACTGGTGGCAGAGCCAGGAAAGAACACAGGTCCCCTCTTCCCAAGGAGGGCCCGCTCATCCTTGAGCCCCCAGAGGGTGAAGAGAAGTGGAGAATGGGGATCCTCAGCTAAGAGGAGGATAGGATGCTGGTGGCTGGGTTCCCACACAGCCTGGCCAGGCGAGCATCCTGGTGGCCTTGATGTGGTGGGGTGTCAAGGCAGCTGCGGCTCTTTTTGAAGTGACCTTCGAGTTAGCAAGTCCTTGCTCTAAGCCTTGCTTAAGAAATAAATTTAGCAGTAAACAAAAGCTTCTAGTGAATGCATTGAGCTAAGTGGAAAATTAAATTGCCAAATGCTCCATTCGCCCCAAATCCTCTTCTTTCTCCACTTGGTGTTCAGTCGATACTCTCCCCTCGGACTTGGCCATCATCTTGATAGGCTTTTTAAATAGGATGAAATGGTGAATGGGAAAGGGAAAACCCTCTAATGTCACTATAGGCTTTGGGGTAGGACTTGAGTTCGAATCCCAGCCCAATGACATCATAGCTGTGTGACACCGGACAATTCATTTAACACTGAGCGTAGTTCCTCAAATGTGAAATGGGATTGCTGAGACCTGTTTTAGGTTTGTAAGGGAATAAATGAGATAATTCATGTAAAGGACTAGACATTGTGCCTGGCATAGAGTAAGAGCCAGTGAATGGGAGTTGTCATATCATTATGGTTAATAATAATATTCTGATAATAATCAGGCACTGTGCTTTGCCTGTGTTGTCTCCTTGAATTCACAGAACCACCCTGTGAAGTGAGTGTAACTGTGTGTTTTTCAGACCAGAAAATGGAGGCTTGCAGGGGTTAAGAACTGGCGCAGGCAGTCACAGAAGAACAAATACTACATGATACCACTTTTTCGATGAATCTAAAATAGTCGAACTCATAGAAGCAGAGGATGGAATAGTAGTTGCAGGGGGTGCGGGAAGGGAAAGAGGAAGGTATTATTAGTCAAAGGGCACGGAGTTTCAGGTATACGAAATGAATAAATCCTAGAGATCTACTGTACAGCATGGTGCCTGTCGTTAACCATACCGATATATTATTATAGACTTAAATTTTGCTTGGAGAATAGATCTTAAGTATTTTATCATAAAAAAATAGTAATAATAAGAGGGCAGAAGGAACCTTTTGGAGGTGATGGATAGGTTTATGGCATAATAGATGACGGTGATGCTTTTATAGATGGGTACTGATCTCTGGATGCATCAAGTAGTATACATTAAGTATGTACAGCTTTCTGTATGTCAGAAAGAATTGGTCCGGGGTCATGCTGCTGTTGAGTGACAGGACAGGACCTCACATCCTGGCATCCTAGCTCTAGAGCTGGTGCCATTTAATTCCGCTCAGTGGTCTTTCCAGCTTTTAGGGCACCACTGCGTCTTGGGGCAGACCTGGGGAGCCACCAGCGTTGCAGCAAGGGAGAGTTCTCCTACTGCCCTCTGCAGCCTGACTGCCTGTTTCCTGTCCCCATCCGGGGGGCCAATGAAACTGGAGGGGGTCGTCCACCAGGCAAGTCTGGGGGCGGCTGTATGAGCAGGATGCAGCCAAAGCAAGAGGTCACAGGGCTGGAGGAGGCTGCAATCCTGGTGAGACCCGGAGAGCTTGGTTATGAGAAGGATCCATCTTGCATATGGGCTGGAAAGTGTCTCTGAGCTGTGTTCTTCTCTGGGCCTGATCTCTGCTTTTGGACGCGGGGGTGAGGGGGCTACCCATGAGCCGTGGCCTGGAGGAGAAGGAGCCCTGGATGGAGCCAGCATGCCACAGCTCTGTCCTTGGCTGCCTGTGAGAGCTCACACTGCCTCTCCAGACCTCTTTTGTAAAATAAAAGATTTGGAACAGATCATTTCTAAGAGCTCTTTTCGGTCTAAAAAGCAGGATTTTGTCATTCTATATTGGTGGCTTAACCCTCTCAGCACAGCACCTGGCAGGTGCTATAATGAATGATCACAGCAGGGTGCCCCCCAGACTTCCCTTGAGGGACTGAGGGGCCACAGCTCTCTGAGCTTCCTGCCCTGGGGGTATGTCTGTGTCTGGCAGGGTGAGGAGTGATGACACAAAGGAAGCCTTGGGTTGCTAAGTGACAGCAGAGGGCCTGTGGGTTTCCGTTGCCAGAGTCATCCACACCTGCTCTGCCCCTGAATGGTAAAAGCTCATGGCTCTGAGCTCTACCCTTCTTCTCTGTCACCAACTGTACCTGCGAGTCTGATGGCAGACGAGCACAGTCCTTGAGAATGAGACCTCTGGAGTCAGACCCGAGTTCTAATCCTAGTGCCCCTGCTCTGCTGTCAGACCTAGAGCAAGTCACGTAATGCCACTAAGCAAGAGTGTTTTTCATACTAAGAGAAAATGGAAATAATACCAGTATTAAGCCTGCACTGGAGGACTTTTGTGAGGCTTACATTGAAAATGGCAGCAAAAGGCCCAGGGGCAGAGCCTGGCACAGAGTGGGTGCTCAGTAAAGTGACACCCGGCCGCCCACTGCCCAGAGGAGGCCCCGCATTCTGCATTTCTGACTTCCCAGGTGATGCTGCTCCTGGGTCACATGGTGACCCATGCTGCTTTGGAGAACCCATGACAAGGCCCCTACCTACTACGGAGTTGCCCTCACAGGCTGATCTTGTTTGGCTGGACCACCTCCAGGCCGGGACTCACAGGGTGCTGCTGATCCCGCCACGTGTAAGCAGCTCTAACCCTGAGAGAAACACCCTTCCCGCCCACCGCACCAGACTCCCCTCCCTGTGACTTCTTCTGCAGGCCTCACTTCGGGGCCCTGGACCAGCCCACACGGCTGTGCTAGGGGCAGGGACAGTGGCAGCCAGCTGCTGGGAATTAGGTGTACCCAAAATCCATGCTTATGCCTAGGGGCTGGGGTTGCAGGTGTCACCATTGTGCATGTGTTACTGTCATGCACAGGTGCCTAGCCAGGTAGAAGGGGTCCTAGGTCGCCCCTCTGGAGTGGCCTCACTCTTACTGGTCAGCCCCTCAGGTCCAAGGGCTCCTCTTCTCCAGGGCAGTGGCCCTACTCCTTCGAGCATCCTACACTGGATAGCGTTTCTTGAACTTTCCTGATCCTGACTGCCCAATGGAACAGGGTCATGTGCATGGTCGAGCCTGCAGGCTCTGGTCCTCGACACAGGTGCAGAGCCTGCGTGTAATCGTGAGGAAACATCAGACAGACCCAAGGGGAGGAACATGCTAGGAAATAACCAACCCTGACTCTCAGCATTGTCAAGGAAAGAACGAGAAGCTGCCCTAGACTGGAGGAGACGAGATATGATGACTGGATGCCATGCTTTATCCTGGGTTGGGTTCTGGACCATAGAATAGATGCCACGGATTAGTAAGTGTCATCCCAATATTAACTTCCAGGGTTTGTGTTACGTAAGAGAGTGTTCTCATCCTTAGGAAGTACATGCTGAATTGTTAAGGGCCAAAGGGGCAAGATGTCTATAACTTATTTTTAAATTTTTCAGGGAGAGAGAAAGACAGAGGTGTCAAATTAACAGTTGGTGAATCTGTAGGAGAGTTCTTTGGACGACACGTGCAACGTGTTTTTGTACGTCTGGAATTATTTCCAGATAAAAAGAAGAAAACAGTGAGATCACAGATGCTATAGCCAGCCCGCCCGGGGTGGAGCCTCATCGTTGCTTCCCACACAGCCTGGGGTAGGCCTGACCTCTCTGCGCTTTGGCTTTGCTGTCTATAAAGTGAAGATTGTCATTGTGAAGTGGGGGACCTGGCACCTAGTGATTGGCCAGCATTGCTGCTGCTGCTGCTGCTGCTGCTGCTGCTGCTGCTGCTGCTGCTGCTGGTGTTGGTGTTGTTGGTGTTGTTGTTAGGAAAGGGATGAATTGAAGATGACACTGTGGTGATGAGGCCAAAGGAAAACCTGAGCCAAGACCTGTCACCTCCCTCCATTTGCTGATGGTGGTTTCCCGGCTCCCTGGGTGCCTGACTGGCAGGGACCACTAGTGACCTGGTCACCCACCACATGGCTTCACCTGCAGAAGGCTTGACAGGTGGTCACCTGAGCCCATGAGGCTCCACTGGTGAAACCAAGGGCCCCAGCAGCTTCGTCCCCCTGCCTTCTGCTGGCATTTCCCATGCCTGCCTTGCAGCCTGGGTGCCCCAGTTTCTGCCTGTCTGGAATGCAGTGCCCATTCAGCTGCACAAGGCTTTGGGCCTGGCCGCCACTGTCCTAGGATGGTGAAGAGCCCAAGGCTTGGTTGCCTCAGGACTTGCGTGGTGGCCAGGTATAACTGGACATAGTGATGCCTGATGTGGACAGAGATTTGTAGCCAATAGGGACATGTGGATGCAAAACAGGGATGTTCATCTAATCCCCACAACCACCGAAATACCTCCCAAACCTTACTCAGAACTCACCCGCCCCTTCCCTGGCCGGCCCCCGCCCCAACCAGTACGATTTCCTGTCATGCACCTGAGTGTCGTGCACGCTCCTTCATGCTTCTTTGTGAATGTTCTGTGTGCTCCCTGTGGTGAGTTGTCCCCTGACCCTCTTGATGACTTTGGTCCTCTCAAACCGGACCTGAGGGCCCACTGGATCCGTGTACACGCTGGGGCCTGAGCATTCCCTGTAAGAACGGTTTCATCCAGAAAAACGGCTGCAGGTCTGTTCTGTGTCACCTGCGCGAGCATCTTTCTCAGCAGAGGCTCACAGGATTCTGTTCCCGGCTGCGTACCTGTTTATGACCACATGGGTGCGCAGTTGTACTGCTCTGTAATGCCAGAGACAACTGGACAGGCAGATCTAACTCGCTAGTGACCCATGGGTGCCAAGCAAACGCCAGATGATGTCAGGGTAGGCTATGCATTGGTAAGAGGGTTGCAGGCAAGCCAGTGGGGTCCTGGGATCAACGCATGCTGGACTGTCTCGCCTGTGCCCAGATCCTTTGCTGTCCTCAGCAAAGCCTAACATCGCCCATCACGTGAGGGGCACACGGACTTGAACTCTTGTTGCAAACCCACCACCCTTTGAAAGAGTTTCATGCCCGTTTATTGATAAGGAAGTAGAGTCACAGTCACCAGCTATTAACGTAGGATTAATGTCTCAGCTTTGACCCAGCTACGCCCTTTATGCAGGAGTGTGAGATATTATCCACGTTAAGGTTTCAGTCTCTGAACGCTAAGTGTGTTACAGACGCCTGCTTAATTAAGTGTTGAGTGTTATGAGGAGCACTCAGAGACCGCCAGCATGTTGCCTAAGGGTAAATAGTATTGTCAGGAAACACGAGGCCCTATAAATGTCTGTCCGAGTTTGTCAGTGGCATTGGCGCACGTAGAAGTGACCGGCATCGGTTCCCTGTCCTGCTTCTGGTAACAAAAGGGAGTGGGAGGCAGCAGGGGAAGAGATCGTTCTGAGGATGTTTGAGTCACTGGAACTCGTTTGCTCTTTACCAGCGTGTAAGACGCATCGGTGCAGGATGAAAGCGTCCATAATTCACTGGTAACGCAGGCCGCATTGAGGATAAAAGCACTATTCTCGTGACAAAGTAGGAATGCTATAATTTTCAATGAGAAAGTACGAATGGCCCTTAGAAGTAAAACTGTTATAATCATTACATAAAGTCTTGTCTGGGCAGTGTCTCGGCCTGGGCCCTGCTGGGTCTTCTGCCACCTGGGCCTGGCAGGTGCTGGCAGTCCAGCCCCCGACCTCCACAGCCCTGCTCCTGGACCAGTGAGGAGCAGCTGGTTCCAGCAGCCATGCACTTGGGAACTCAGGTGCATCTGGTGAGGCCAGCAGGAGGGAGGCCTCACTCTACACCAAAGCCCACAAATATGCACTGTGGTACCCAGCAGCAGGGAGGCCAGCATCCTGGGCCCTTCCTTGGGCCTGCTCACCTTCACTTGATTTGAATAATTGCCGGAAGTTACAAATGAGCACATTTCATATTTCAAGTGGATTTCTAGCTTCTCTGGAGAGACCAGCAGAGGAGTGCTATGAACGGAATCGTACCCCCACAAAATCGCATGTTCAAACCGTAACCCCCAGTGCGACTGTATTTGGAGATGGGGCCTTTAAGGAGGTGATTATGGTTAAATGAGGTCATAAGACTGGGGCCCCTAATCTGATAGGGCTGGTGTCCTTACGAGAAGAGGAAGAGAGAGCAGAGGCCTTGCTCTGTCCACGCACACACGGGAGACATAGCACATAGTGAGAAGGCGGCCATCTGCAAGCCAAGAGCAGAGGCCTCAGGAGAAACCAGACCTGCTGACACCTTGCCCTTGGACTTCTAGACTCCAAAACTGAGAAGGTAAACTTCTGTCGTCTAAGCCGCCTGGTCTGTGGTGCTTTGCTATGGCAGCGCAAGCAGACCAGTGCACACAGGTACCACCAGGTGGCTCTCCTGCCAGGCCTCACTAGCTTGGACTTTCACCTGGGTGTTGGGTCCGCCCGTCACACAGCCCACCCCTGGCTTTGCTCTCCCCGTTGGCCCTCGGCCCCAGTAAGCATGTGAGTTTGTACCTCCTGCCCTAGGCCTCGAATTTCTGGAGCTTTGACTCCTTATCAGATCCCATGGTCTGTGAGAAAGACTTTTCTGTGCCTGTGTCCGGAGCTGGCCGGAACCCCCAGAAGTGGAGCCTGGACACAGTGCCAGATGCCCAGACTTGGATGGTGAACCCCCATGGCAGGCGGCCCCCACCCCCACCTCAGCCGCCAGCTCTTCCTGGGTCTACAGGGGTAGCAGTGTCACGGACGCCTTCTTCCAGAGCTTGTGGGAACAGATGAGATTCTAGAAAGGGAGATTTGCTAAGTCCGTGGCAATCTGATAATATTTAGCTGCTCTAGAAGCTACGTGAAGGAGGGAGTGAGTTGGAAGCATCCTTGTCTACCTGTCTGCCACACCAGACCAGCCTCTGTATGGGGCAAAGTGACCCGACAGGTAACTTGAGCCATGGGAGGTCTGGTCATAATACCTGGAGGACAGACTGTTCTCCTGGGTCCCACTGCTCAGAAGCGAGTTCTCTAGGAGAGAGAGGATTAAGAGATTCCAGCTTTGCATTTGAGATTTCGCGGTCTTGGGCAAGTGTGCAAACCTCCTTGAGTGCGTGCAGAGACAGACGGCTGAGGGGTGGGGGGAGCACCCACCAATGCAGAGCAAGGTACCTTGTCATCTGGGATTCTGGCCCCCACCCATTCCAGCATGTCCAGGTGTCAAAGGCACAGAGGCCTTCAGTCTGAAAGAGTCCTCATCCCAAGTCACCTTTGTCCTGGGGAGGCTCTTGGTACATGGAGTGGCCCTGAGCAACTGGTCAGACGTCGGGACTGAACAGAGAGCATGCCCGCCCAGCCAGTCGGACAAGCCACAGTCCTGCTGAAGGCAGCAGCCGGGCTGAGCATCTTTCTCAGTCTCCAGGGCCAATGAGGACTGCCCACGTTCTCTCTCCCCACCCCTGCCCTGTCATCACGGAGGCCAGCAGCCTCTCTGGGTGCTGGTAGACCCAGGAGCAGTGAACCAGGCCTGGAGGAAGGGGGGTGACCCTGGGCTCTGAGCATTTTGGTCCATTTATCCACCATTTTGAATTTTCCTCCTAGGGAAAATGTTCCTGGACAATTTGATGTGGTGATGGGGAAAGGCCTCTTTCACTGGGGCCAGGGGTCTGATGGGTGTACTCTTCCCCTCCATCTGTCATCTTTTGAAAACCTTTCTGAGGACTGTGCCTGATCCTTCAGTTCTACCCGTTTATGCAGGCTGCTGCAGAGCAGGTGGGACAGGAGGGGGCCCGGTGTGGGGTGTGGGGCCCGGCGTGGGGCGTGGAAGGACTCTGTAGGAATCGTGACTGCCTGATCACATGTGGGCTTTCTCCTCCCACACTCAAGCACTTCCCAGCAGGTGAAGGCCAGGTGGCTCTCCATCTGTCTCCACAGTGGCAAAGGACAATAGTGTCTGCGTTAATTACCATTGCCCTAGAAGCAGATCCTGAGACAAGGATTCGGGTGCAAGTAGATTATTCGTGCTCCTTCCCAATAAACATAAATAGGGGAGTGGGCAAGTGAGACAGGGAAGGGAGAGGGGGTGTGCATCAGGCCTTTACCGCTGTGGGTGACTGCTTTAGGGGCTCTGGAAGCCCGTCACGCCTGAGCTGTCCCACCTGGGGAGCACGTCTGTGCGTTAGCTCCGGGCAGACATCTGTGCAGGCTACCTGGCTTGTAAGTGGTCAAGTTAGGAACCCAGGCAATCAGACCTCCGGGCCCCACGCTCTAACGCCACACTTTGTTTCTAGCAAAATGTTCTGTCTGTCCGCAGTGAACCTCCCTTTCCACGTTCCCCCTTGGAAGGGTAACTGAGAGCCCGGAGTGCCCAGCGGGTCCCCGTGCGCCAGCATAGATTGGTCCTGCCTTTGGTCAGCACCATTCCAGCAGGGCCGACGGGGTGGGTGGAGGACTTAGCATCTCATCAGAAACGGCCCTCTCCCATCCCCAGTCTCCTAGACTGCTCTCTGCCTATTTGGCTGTTTGCCCCACAAGGCACACACCCCCAGTTTCATGGTTCCCACAGGCTTTGCCCCAAGGCCCAAGCTGGGGGTTTAGCTGTTGCACACACAGCCCTCTGGGTTCAACGCAGGAGGAGAACCCTGGCCTCCTTCCTGCCTGGGGCCCCTGTCCCACACCCCCACCTGCTGCCAAGCCTGCCTTCCCCACAAGGACACTTAGAATAGGGGCAGGTCGCAGAGTGCTCGCTGGAGAGGCCGTGAGTGCCGAGTGCGGGAGCTGAGGCGCAGGCTCAGGATGGAGGCAGGTCTTTCCTCACTGCCCTGGGGGCATCTGTTTTAGATGTTGCTCCTATAGGAAGCTGCCCCTGCCTGTGATCCGAGCACAAGGTGCACCCGCTGTGCCACACGCATCTGCCTCTCATCTTGCCAGGGACAGCAGCGTTTCACTTTTTTTCTCGATATCAATTTATTACCCATCCACTCTCCAGAATTCTGCCATTTGTAATAGTGATTTATTTGATTCTTTATTGTTTGCCTTTTTTGGCCAAAGCCCAGAGTCAGGGCGCAGGGGTCTGTACGCCCCATGAGAGCAGTGAGGATGGGGAGCAACGGTCCAATCACCATAGTACCCATGCGCAAGAGGGTGCGCAGATGCCATGCTGTAGCCATGGGGTCAGAGCCCCAGCGCAGTGCCCAGATCACAGCGGGAGCTTGCGGTGACCCGGGACAGACTGTGCCAACACCTGTTTCTCTCCCTTCCCTTGCAGGCTTTCACCGGCACCCAGGGCACCCTCAGGGATGGGTAAAGCCCGCCAGGCCTGTGGCGCTTCCCAACGCCCGGCTTCTCAGTAGGGACCCCTCCCCCCGCCCCCGCCCCCGCCCCTGTGGCGTTAGGATGCAGCTGTCCGCGGTGCTGAACGCCCTGCTGGTGTCGGTGCTGGCGGCCGTCCTGTGGAAGCACGTGCGGCTGCGCGAGCACGCGGCCGCGCTGGAGGACGAGCTGGCCCGCGGCCCGCGGGCCCCCGAGGCGGGCGCGGCGGCGCTGCGGACCCTGATGGAGGGCGGCACCACCATGGTGTGCACGGGCCGCACGCACACCGACCGCATCTGCCGCTTCCAGGGGCTCTGCTACTCCAGCGAGGCGGAGGACTTCATCTTTTTCCACGGCAACGCGTCGGTCATGCTGCCCAACCTGGGCTCGCGGCGCTTCCAGCCGGCCCTGCTCGACCTGTCCACCGTGGACGACCACAACACGCAGTACTTCAACTTCGTGGAGCTGCCGGCCGCCGCCCTGCGCCTGCTGCCCAAGCCGGTGCTCGTGCCCGACGTGGCGCTCGTGGCCAACCGCTTCAACCCCGACAACCTCATGCACGTGTTCCACGACGACCTGCTGCCCCTGTTCTTCACGCTGCGGCAGCTCCCGGGCCTGGCGCACGAGGCCCGCCTCTTCTTCATGGAGGGCTGGGGCGAGGGCGCGCACTTCGACCTCTACAAGCTCCTCAGCCCCAAGCAGCCGCTGCTGCGGGCCCAGCTGAAGAGCCTGGGCCGGCTGCTGTGCTTCTCCCAGGCCTTCGTGGGCCTCTCCAAGATCACCACCTGGTACCAGTATGGCTTCGTGCAGCCCCAGGGCCCGAAGGCCAACATCCTGGTGTCCGGCGTCGAGATCCGGCAGTTCGCCCAGTTCATGATGGGAAAGCTGAACGTGAGCAGCAGCACGGGGGGCCCGCGGGGCGAGGAGTACATCCTGGTCTTCAGCCGCACCCACAACAGGCTGGTCCTGAACGAGGCTGAGCTGCTGCTGGCGCTGGCGCGGGAGTTCCAGATGAAGACGGTGACGGTGTCCCTGGAGGACCACGCCTTTGCCGACGTGGTGCGGCTGGTCAGCAACGCCTCCATGCTGGTCAGCATGCACGGGGCGCAGCTGGTCACCGCCCTTTTCCTGCCCCGCGGGGCGACCGTGGTCGAGCTCTTCCCCTACGCCGTCAATCCCGACCACTACACCCCCTACAAGACGCTGGCCACGCTGCCGGGCATGGACCTTCACTACGTCGCCTGGCGGAACACGCTGCCAGAGAACACAGTCACGCACCCCGAGCGGCCCTGGGACCAGGGCGGCATCGCCCACCTTGACCGGGCGGAGCAGGCCCGAATCCTGCAGAGCCGCGAGGTCCCTCGGCATCTCTGCTGCCGGAACCCCGAGTGGCTCTTCCGCATCTACCAGGACACCAAAGTAGACATCCCATCCCTCATGCAAACCATACGGCGCGTGGTGAAGGGCCGGCCCGGGCCGCGGAAGCAGAAGTGGACAGCCGGCCTCTACCCGGGCAAGGTGCGCGAGGCGCGGTGCCGCGCGTCCGTGCAGGGCGCCGCCGAGGCCCGCCTCACCGTCTCCTGGCAGATCCCGTGGAACCTCAAGTACCTGAAGGTGAGGGAGGTGAAGTACGAGGTGTGGCTGCAGGAGCAGGGGGAGAACACCTACGTGCCTTACGTCCTGGCCCTGCAGAACCACACCTTCACCGAGAACATCAAGCCCTTCACCACCTACCTGGTGTGGGTCCGCTGCATCTTCAACAAGACCCTCCTGGGACCCTTTGCAGATGTGCTTGTGTGCAACACGTAGCGAGCGTGCTGAGGCCAGGCCTGGGGCGGGTGGCTCCTCCAGCTCAGGGTCTCTGGGCCGGCCAGCCCCCCCTGTGGTGGCGTCTGGAAGTCGTTTGTTTATTTATTGAGCAGGCCTGCCCCAGACCTGTGCCTCCCTGTCTTCTTGCTGCATCTGGGGTGTGGGGTTCACAGCACTCCTCTGAGCACTGGTGCCATGGGACCCCCATCCCTACCCCCTTCTCGCATCCTGAGCATCCATGCCCCTGGAGAAGGTTCTTAGCAGGGAGAGGAGGAGGAGGGGAAGGAGGGAGAGGAGGAGGAGGAGGAGGAGGAGGGGAAGGAGGAAGGAAGGAAGGAAGGAAGGAAGGAAGAAAGGAAGGAAGGAAGGAAGGAAGGAAGGAAGGAAGGAAGGAAGGAAGGAAGATAGGAAGGAAGATAGGAAGGAAGGAAGATTCCCAAGGAACCTTTTCGACTGAGAGACCATGCTTCTCCCTCCCGAGTCTTTCTGGTTGGTACCCAGGTTTCTAGACTGCGAGTAACAGTGATGGTTTGGGCGGGTGGTTCGTCAGCTTCCATCACCATGGATTAACCTGTAGCCCAGTGACGATGTGTTTGGAACATTCATTAAATGATTATAAATGTCTTGGTCAAGTCTTTTTACTGGACAGTAGGAAGTGGGGCTGGGAGTCAGTACCAGAAACCCTTTATTTCATCCTGATTGTCAGCCAAGGAGATGAGGCAGTTGGAAGGAGTCAAGGTCTGGGAAGCAGGGTAGGCCAGTTGCGTTTCATCTCGCCTGCTGGATAGATTTCTCCCATCTAAGTGGGATAAACGCTGGGATAAACAAAGTAGTGAGAGAGGAGAGCGGTCCCCACCAGGGGTTCTTAGGCTCAGCTGGACATTCAGAATCACAAGACCACAGTAGACTGACTATACCTGACATCAGATTCACTTAGAAGGACCTGGGACGGGATGCTCAGCCTGCCAGCTCTTCCCTTACACAGGAGAAGTCCTCACACCAGTCCAGGGGCCATTGTCCTGCCCTCTCCCCAAGTGACTGCTTAGGAGTGATGAGAGGAGACCCATGTTGGTAGTTGGGGGGGGGGGGACTTTGGCTTAGAAGCCTTGTAGGAGCCATTATCTTTTAAACAACCCACAATCATAGTTTCTAGGGTCCCTCAAGGGACATACCTAGTAATGAGTTACTGCACTCAGGAAAGCCACGCTGTGGTGTGAGTTCCGTCACAGTCCTGCCGCCCAGATGCAGTTTCTCTCTCAGAGGGCATTCTCAGCATCAGCAGATTTGCCGGATGCCATGCCTGACACTGCGCCTTCATCTGGCTTCCAAACAGAGCTTGAAGGTTACCCCAGATCAAATTTGTCCTTAAAGAAGGAGAAAGAGTTTTAGCCTTTTCTTCCTAGGAAGAGCCTCATGCAGGACTGACCCTTGCAAAGGCGAGAGGAAAAGGGGGCCATCGAGGAGGAAGGGCCTCCTGAGGGAGCTGCCCCAGGCTGGTCAGGAGCTCCTGAGCCAACGTTGTCTATTAAATGAGCGTCCTGGTCACTGGCTCAGAGCCGCCGTGGGCAGTGTGGCCTCAGTGCTGGTTCGGCACGTGGATTCATGGCAGGAGATCTGAGGGGCACCTTTCATGGTCACCTTGTGCTTCCAGGACATTCCTTTTACCCAGAATGTCTTTCTCCCTAACGGGACCCTCCATCTGCCGGTCCTCTGACCCCTCTGGCCCACAGCGCTGCCCTCACACTTCCTGCTTCCTCGGTTACAGTGACCGTGCTCACCAGACAGAGCTCCAAGGCACGCGTTCTGACCACCAGATGGGATATGTAAAACTGGGCCTGTCTCCAAACATCTGGAACATGTGGTCGCCACAGCACATGGCCTCCCATTCCTTTCAAATTGTATGTCCTCTGGGGAAATTTGCTCAATAAGATTTATTGAATGAGGGAGGGAGGGAGGGAAAGAAGGAAGGAAAGAAGGGAGGGAGGGAGGGAGGAAGGAAGGAAGGAAGCTATAGGGGTGGAAGCAGAGGCTCTGGGGTCAAATGGGCCTGGGTTCAAATTCCACCTCCACCCATTACCTGCTCTGTGACCTCAGGCAAGTGACTCAACCTCTCTGAGCCTCAGTTTCCTTTTCTGTCAAATGGGAGTTGTTTCAGAGGTTTGCGACAAGGAGCACAGGTACAGTGGAGGCCACCATCCGTGTTCGGTTCACACCAGGTGGTACTCCCCGGGTTCAAGGTCAGACTCTGCCGCCTTCATCCGTACGGCCTCAGGCAAGTCACTCTCTCCCCAGCTGACGTTCTTTATCTGTAGAGTGAGGAACAGCTGGGGTTGTCGTAAGGCGTTCAGGAAATTATTTGTGCAAAGCCCTTAGCACCAGGCCTGGCTTGTAAAATTGGTTATTACAGCTCCGGAATCCTGTGCCCAAACCCTGGAGACCAGATGTGATTCAGATGTGTGAATTTTTCAGATACAGAAAGGTAATAAGGTGCATATACTGGGTAATACACAATCTTCCCAGCAGAGGCTGAGGTTACACCCAGTAACTGAACATATCGGGCGTCTTCTGCAGTGAAACATGAATATTCACCCCATGTATGAAAAATTTTTGATTTTCAGAGCTTGGGCATTGTCGGAATTGCAACTAGAGTGTTGTGAACCTCTGTTAACATCAGCAGCCTCTCCCGCTTGAAATTCCATTATTTTCATTGGAATAGACATTTTGGGGTGAGGTGTAAAGGATAAGGTCAGGCCTGGGGTGAAGCCAGCTGGGCAGCATGGTGGCCAGCTATTGTAGTGGCCTCACTAGAGCTCTTTGGCCAGCCTCCCTCCGAAGGCTAACTAGCCTGCAGCTGAGAAGGCACCCCCACCCCCACCCTCCAACACCCTGCACTGCAGACTCCTCACTGATCCTGCCCTTGAAGCCTCTTTAAGGTTGATGGGAATGTCCTGATTCACCGTCCCTGGCAGTTTGCTTTGCTTGGCACATCATTCTCATTCCAGAGGGAACGGCTGGGGGAGGCCCCGGGCAAGCAGCACACTGAGGCTGAGAGTGCTTTTTGAAAAGATAAAAAGCAGCTGAAGTTTCAAGTTTGCAGGAAAGACGCATTACAGAGACTGGGCAGACTTGAACAAGCAAACATCAATGGGCAGGGAGCCAAACGCAAGCGAATGTGCTTGGCCCCGTCTCCACCAGTCTGCGTTTGCAGCTCCACGTTCCAGGGAACCAGACCTGCTTCATCAGCAGCTCTGAATGCAGAGGGGTCAGAGCACGTGGGGCTGTCGGAGCGGCTGGGGCTGCGGTGCGAGCACCTACCTGGTCATGGTGGCCCTGGCTCAAGACTTGGCAGCACAGCTCCTGCCTGGGTTTGAATTCTGGCCCTTCTGACCTACGAGCTGGGTGACCTTGAACACGTTACTTAACCCCTCGGTGCCTCATCTGGAAAATGGAGATAATAACAATCACAACCCCCATGAGGTGAGGGTGAGATTAATTGCTTTGAACCATGCGAACCACTGTCGCAGTGCCTGGCACATAGTCATCACTCAATAACTGTTGGTAGTTATTACAGTGGGTGCTCAGTAAACATTTATCAAATGCTAGCCATTAAGTGGCCAATCCCAGACCTGAACCCATAGCTCCTTTGTTCGAGTCTGGTCCTTGGAAAAGTCGAAACTAGAAAAAAAAAATTAAGAATGCACACACACACACACACACACACACACACACACACATCCTTGAAATTTATGTGTGTGTGTAAATTTTTTTTTAATTTTTGGAGGCAGAAGGTGGGGACTCAAGGGACACCTGTTGAGGAACAGCACATTGAGTGACTTGTGCCCTCAAATTGGAACCATTCTCAGCGGATGAGTAGCTGAGGTAGGGACTGGGGTGGACCCTGGAGTTCTGTGGACTTGGGTGGTGCTGGGCTGGGGACCCCTGTTTCCCATCTCCACCTCCTCCTCCCCAGAGGAAGAGGTCAGTGTTGAGGTGAGTTCCTGGAGATGGTGTCTCTGCTGTGTGGGCTAAACAGGGAGAGCTGGGCCTTGTCCAATGGTGCCACAAGCGGTCGATACACACTGGGCAGGCTATGGGGGGCCACATAGTGTCTCCCATGCATCCGCCTTTCTGTGCCCAGCAGGCCTCTTCACATCAGGACACAAATGTCCTTGCTGGAAGCTTGGGGCCTTCCTCACTGACAGGAAGTTTCTGGCTTGATGTCTTCAGAAAGAAACTACAGACACACACACACACACACACACACACACACACACACACACACACACCACTACCACAACCACGCACCAGCCAACCCACCCACCCTCCGGGCAGATGTGCCTGCCTTGTCCAGGCAGCCACCCAGACCTACTTCCATGTAAAAAAAATCTGTGGTGGGATATGGCTCCCGGCAGGGTGCTGGCCAGCTGCCTTCACCTAGATTACCCCCTAACTTTGTTTAAGTCTCCTAGTCAAGTGGTGTGAAAATGGAGACCACCCAGACAGTGGCTGTTTATTCAGAACTTGCTCTGGCGAGGGAGCCAGCATCCTTCAACAGAGACAGAGACAGAGACAGAGACAGGCAGGCGAGTGGAGCAACTTTCTAGTAGAAAAGGGAGGGCTTCAGGGATGCCCTGACTGGAGGCTGTGGGCATGCGGAGGCTTTAGGTGGTACCTAGAAGTGAGGCATCTTATGTGACTGGGGAGGGGAGCGTATCTGGCTTTCTCTGTCTCATCCTGACATGAGAGGGAAGCTGAAAAATAGTGAAGCTGGCAGTTCCTGACCAAGTTTTGACCCGTTCTGGGGCTGATCAGCCACAGATGTTGTGGTTTGAGTTCCTGGGCTAAGAATAAAAAAAAAACTTTCTTCACTTAATGAAAGATATGTATCAGAAACTATTTCTTTAAACCTTGTAACACCCAATGGTAAAGCTCTATAGGTGTTCTCACTCAGTCCAGACTAAGATGAGGATGCTGGCTATTGATGCTGTTATTCCACTTTCCTCCAGAGAGCACGACCAAAGTAATAAGACAACAAAAACAACTGAAGATGTTCACACACACACACACACACACACACACACACACGTTTATGAACTAAAATGTAAAACTGACATTATTTGAAAGTATTAATTTCTAAAGCCTCTTCAATAAATGGTGCTGGGAAAACTGGAAAGCCACATACAAAAGACTGTTGTCTATCACCACACACCAAGATTAACTCAAAATGGAACAAGGACGTGAATATAAGACCCAAAACAATAAATTGCATAAAAGAAAACATACGAATTAAACTCATGGATGGTGGATTTAGAGAGGATTTCATGAATTAGGCTTCAAAGACAAGGGAAGTAAAAGCAAAAATAAATCCATGGGACTACATCAAACTAGAAAGCTCCTGCACAGCAAAAGAAATCATCAACAAGGCAAAGAAACAACCATCCAAATGAGAAAATATATTTGCAAGCAACACCTCCAATAAGGGCCTAATATCCAAAATATACAAAGAACTCATACAACTCAATAACAACAAAAAACAAACATTCCAATCAAAAAATAGGCAGAGGACCTGAACAGACACTTCTCCCTATAGGACATACAAATGGCCAACATATATATATGAAAGGATGCTCAATATTGCTAGCTATTAGGGAAATACAAATCAAAACCAGAACAGGACAAGTAATAACAAGTATTGGAGAGGATGCAGAGAAAAAGGAACCCTCATACACTGCTGGTGGGACTGCAAATTGGTACAGCCACTATTGAAAACAGATTGGAGGTTCCTCAAAAAACTAAGAATTGACCTACCATATGATCCAGCAATCCCTCTACTGGATATTTACCCCCAAAGACTTGAAAACTCATATCCGAAAAGATATTTGCACACGGATGTTCATAGCAGCATTATTCATGGTGGCCAGGACATGGAAGCAACCAAAGTGTCTTATGATAGATGATTGGCTAAAGAAGATGTGGTACATATGTACAATGGAATAATACTCAGCCATGAGAAGAGATGAAATACTGCCATTTATGACAACATGGATAGACCCTGAGAGAATCATGCTAAGCGAAATAAGACAGAAAAAGTTGAAAACCACATGATATCACTCATATGTGGGATATAAAACCAAAAGCAACAAACAAACAAAGATTCAGACAGTGGATTACCAGAGGGGAGGGGAGGAGGAGGTAGACAGGAGTAAAAGGGGTCAAATATTTGGTGACGGAAGGAAATCTAACTCGGGTGGTAAACACACAATGCAATATAGATGCAACTTACTGTTGAATCATACACTTGAAACTTATTTTTGTTAATGTTGCCCTAATAATTTTTAATTAAAAAATAAATAAAAATAAAGTATTATTTTCTATTTTAAAACTCTAGGATATTCATTCAAAAACCTATCTAGAAAAATCTAATCAAGAAAAATAACTTGTTCTGAACATCAGTAAAAATTATAAAATATCTTTAAAATGAGCTTATTTGTTGAAGCACACTTTAAAATGTTACTGGAAGATTAATAGATAAATCACATCCCTAATGAGAGCACTCAATATTACAAATAAGTCTGATACTACTAATGAATCCATAAATTCATTATAATCACAATCAAAACATTAATGAGATTCTAAGAACAATGGGAGGGGGGTGGCAGGCTTCACAGATTGACACTATTATATTAAAAGAAATGCACAAACATAGCAAAGAATTAAAGAAAATAAAAAGATGAGAACTTGCTCTACTGAATAAAAAATAACAAGATAATTTTAATTTAAAAGATGTCACACTGATACAGAAAATGAAAAAATATCAATGCAGCACAATAGGGAATTCAGTATATTGCAAGAGTGTACTTTCAGATCTGCGGAGAAAAGGAAGACTATTGAATAATGAATGATGTTGGAACAACTATTTGGGGAGGAAACAAAACTTCAGTTAGATCTCTACCTCACGTGATTCTCAAATAAAATGTTATATGGATTTAGAGTGAATGTAAAAGAAATACTATATATAAGTACTAGAATAAAACATAGGAGATTATTTCAATAATTTTGAAATAGTGACAGCCTCTCTAAGAAGGCATGAAACTCAGGAGACTTAAAGGGAAGGACAAACAGATTTGAGTACATAGAAAAAAATTTCCACTTGGCAAAAGACTCCACAAACAATGTCAAGACAAATAACAGGGCTGGAAGAAAATATTTACAACATAACTAATGGAGAAAAGATTGATTACACTAATTAGATTCAAGGATCTCTAACAATTAACTATGAAACAACAAATATCTCAAAAGAAAAAGATAATTCAGAGAAAATAAAGTACAAGTGACTGATAAATAATTGAAAAGATAATCTCAACAGTGATTAAGAAAACGCAGTTAAAAAAAATAATAAGTTTCCCCATTGGTTGAATAAAAAAGAAAAATTTGAGGATTGCCAAGAGTTGGTGAGGTGATGGGAAAACACTCAGTCCCCTCCTTCTTAGTGGGTGTATAATTGGCACCACCATTTTGGAGGGCAATTTGGCAGTTTCTCTCTAAGTAATAAATGCTCATACATACTCTTGAGTGCAGAAATCCACTTATATGAATACAGCTAGTGGAAATAATTGCACATGATACAAAGATGTTCATGGCAGCATTGTTTACAATTGATGAAAAGTTGGAGCCACCTAATGTTTATCATAATTGGAACAGCTAAATAAAATATGACACGTCCCTGCCTTGGAATTCCATGTAGTTGTCAATAAGAATTGGGTCGATCCAGATGACTGACACAGAATATAGGAAATATACTACAGTAAAAGCAGAGAGATGAAAAACATGGATGGCCCCACTTTTATTATAGTTTAATCTGCATGTAGTTTGAGTGTAAATAAAATATAACATAAACATCTCTAGGGAGTTTCTGG
The DNA here is from genome assembly GCA_004027375.1 of Macroglossus sobrinus. Taxonomy (NCBI): domain Eukaryota; kingdom Metazoa; phylum Chordata; class Mammalia; order Chiroptera; family Pteropodidae; genus Macroglossus; species Macroglossus sobrinus. The sequence goes on along the minus strand of PVKZ01002637.1, from coordinate 138,698 downwards.
GACTTTCACGTTTTATCTTATGTGCTTCTATTATTTATAAATTTGTTTTTGGTAAGCATGTATTACTTGTATAATTCTTAAAGCAAAAACATAACTTAACTAAGAATTGAACATCTAAAGTCAATAAAGACAGAATGTTTAGTGTTTCGCTTCTTAGATCTGAGTGTTTCGGCCAGAGCAGTTCTGGGCCCTGAATACAATTCTGTGAAGACCCTTTATTAAGCTCATCTTATGTACGTGTGCAGACATGTACACATGCTACATGTACCTACACACATACACACACACACACACACACACAGTTGTCCAGCTCTGCATATGCATGTGGGATGCACGATTTTACAATATATGGAACAGTTCATAAAACATTCATGAACAAATTTATTGGTGCCAGGGAGTAAATAGCCAGAGCTGAGAAGGTGGAAAAGGAATGTGGTGAGACTGAAAACCCAACACCCACAACCACCTCCACCATCCCAAGCAGGTGACACATCCCACGATGCCCAGGGTGCTCTTCCGGTTTCTGGCTTTTCCCATTTGTCTTCAAGATAGTCGAACCCAGGAATGTGTGGCCCTCAGGATGGATGCTCATCCACCCAGGTGGTGTTGTGAGCACCCCGCCAGTGAAGCAGCAGCCCTGCCTGGGCAGTGGGGGGCTCACAGGTCCTCGTCCCTGAAGAGAGTCAGGTTGTGCTTCTGGATGTGTTCCAGCAGGACCTGTCCTCGCCGCTGCAGGGTCTGGAGAGCCTGCTCCAGCCCCTGTCGCCCACCTTGGCTTTCCCAGAACACCGGGTCCGTCTGCAGCGACTTGAGCAGCATATTCTGTAGACAACCTGATTGGAGAACCTTCACGACAGACTCAGGAAACCTGGACAAAGGTCCCCCGAGCGCCAAACAAAAAAGGAAAGCGAAACTAATCTCAGAGTTCCCGTGAAAGGCGAAGCCAGGTGGCCAGAGCTTGCACAGCTGGGGCACCCAGGCAGTGTCAGCCTGCGAAGTCGCAAGGGCCATGCCCACTGACTAGTCATCAGGGACCCTTGCACCTGCTCAGCTGTGAAAGCAGGCAGGGGATAAAACCTTCAGAGGGGTTCCGTCCCACAGAGAATCAGGGCAGATCAACTCTGCTCTCCCGGGTGAAACGCCGCTGCTCTGCTTGGCGGATGCCAGGAAGAGCCCAAGGGAGGCTGAGCTGTGGGCCAAGAGTGGGCAGGAAAGGTAGGCTCCCAGGCCAGCTCTCCCAGCCAGAGCGAGGGAAGGCCTAGGAAGCCCTTACTCCAGCAGGGCAGGTAGTGTTTGTTCTATGGGGCCAGGTGGCTTTCTGGATATTGGGGGTGGGGCACTCCATCCGGGAGCCGAAGGGCCTGCTGGCTATCTCTCCTCTCAGCTTTCCCAGAGCCCCCACCCCCTCCTGAGGTTCAGACTCAACAGCCTTTGTCTGATGGAGTGTGGACTTCTGAAGAAGTCTCCCGGTCTACAGCAGGGCCATCAAGCCTCAGTCCCTGAACCTCCACCCGACCCCTTGACCCTCACCCATCTATGCCCTCCAGCAGCCGGAAATTCAGCTTGTCTTCAGGGTGCTGAAGGTTGCCCGCATTATCGATGTAGACCAGATGAGACGGATCACCGCTCCGGACCTCGGGGAGGACGATGGGCAGAGAGAAGTGGGTAAGGGTGCAGGCTGGCCAGCATGCAAGGGCTTGTCAGGGTGAAGGAGCTTGGGGGGGCCTGAGCTATCAGTCCCACAGTCCACCCTGCTACTTGCCCGGATGGTCCCCGGGCACTGAGCAGCCAGCTCACTCTGTGCTGGTGCTGTGCTGAGCCCTCCCAGCAGCCTTAGAAAGAAGCCACTGGTGTGAACCCCATTTTACAGAAACAGAGGCACCAAGAAGTTAAGTAATTTGCACCAGGTCCCACTGCTAATAAGTAGCTGGCTGGTTCAAACCTGGACCCATAGTTGCCAAGCCTGTCAAACTGCAAGGGGGAGGGTCTGATTCCCGCTCTGGTGGCCAAAAGGGTGAGGAGCATGGACAGGTGCAGAGGTAAACTGCCCAGCAGGGCTGTGGCTGCAGGACGTAGCCCACACATGCACGCTCACACACACGTTCACCCCCATGCCACCTGTGCGTGTGCACCTGGGCATCCCCCCGAGCATCACCTAGACTACTCGACACCCTTTATCCTCAGGGAGGGAGCACTGACCATGCTCCATCCTCACGGGAGGAGGTCAGTGCCTCCTAAACCCCTTCAAAACTAAAGTCGGCAGCAGGAAGTTCTTTAGCACCTTCCAACTACTGCGTGATGGGGAATGAGAGGCCATCTCTTCCAGCCCCCACCTCCCCCTTCATGCACATACCCCATTCTATACATTCTCCAAGATTCCATGGTGATTTCCTCAATTGTCTCTAGTGGCCTAGGCTTAAATCACAAATGTTTGTCTCCAGGATCCCAGCTTCCCCTCTCTCTGCCTCAACCTTGTTACCCTTCTCCACATATCAGGAATTTCTCAAAGCCCGGTGACTCCTCCCTCTGAAATCCACAGTCCTAAAGGGTCTGTGGGATGGCTGCCCTCCAGGGGTAAATGATGGACAGAAAGCCTCATCTTTTACCAGGGAGGAGGAGAGATGGCTCTGGGGACAGAGGATGGAGAATTCCCACCTCCCAGCAGCTCCACAAGGAACCCTGGCCTCAGGGCTGCTGTGACCTGAAGCTCAGCACCATACTGACAACTGCCCCCCAAAGCAATTGGCCAAATAAGGCAGCAAGGACACCGGCCTCACTGGGGAAGCAGCTAGAGAAGCCGTGGCCAGGCGGCACCTTGCTCCTTGAGCAGGCGCGGCTACCCTGCCACGCCAGCCCCTCTCTGATGGCCTCGGCACATCGATCTCTACCCCGGGCTCTAGTTTTCTGATCGGCACCAGCCTATGAGCCACCAGGGTCCTAGCGGAGAGAACTGTCACTGCCACCAACCTGCCTTGTGGCCTTAAAAATGCCCTTCCTTATTCCAGGTCACGAATTCCACACTGACTGTCCCAAGGAGGGCATCAGATAGACACACTCTGAGTCCAGAGGCCCTAGGGGTTCCCCAGTGTCCCTCGACTCTACTCCCAACCTACCCCCACCTCAACCACAATCTCAAAGCTCCACTTCCGTCCATTTTATACATTATTCAGACAGTGTTCTGCTGCTGAAAAGAGCAGGATGGGGAACCTCAGGGTCACATGACCTCTGACCCTCACTAACGGCATCTTCTGAAGGAGACAGGAAGACCCCAGTCTGGGGCGACGAGGGGACGTACCAGGATGTGCACCAGCCGCAGCTCCCCGGGGTTCCCACACTTCTCCCGGAGCCCCTCTTCCACACAGGGCGCCGAGGGCTCCGGCTCGAAGCCACAGCAGTAGCGATCCAGGCGGTCATGGACCTGTGGGGACACCCATCCTCTGAGCGTGTGTGGCACGCTGCCAGCCTCCTCCAGGCCCAGCACTGAGGCCGCCTGGCCCCTGGGCCACATGCTGGGGACAGCGCTCAGTGGCTCTACTGCTGTCCTCCAGCTCGTAAGGAGGCTTCTGCTCTGCTCCTCTGGCCAGCTGCCCTGCACACCAGCTGTTTGCTCACGCCTCGGGCCAGCATGGCTGTCCGGCCAACACCCACCGTTTCATCTACCGCGCTGCTCGGGCTCTCTGGCCTGAGGCCACTGGGCCTCCGATGCTGTCCACCCTTCCACCTGGGAGACCCACACACGGCTCCACTTTTTCCTTAAGCAGCAAGTGCTACACCAGGGATTCCTCCCTTTTTCGGAGGTAAAAGTCCTTCAATGACCGTCTAGATAGCTCCCGAGCGGGCAGCCCCAAACCAAAGTCGGGGAAGGAGGAAGGGGCTCATTTCACACAGGATGCCTGAGGTGTGCTGTAGGGTCCGCCCTGAGCTGCTGTGCCTCGCCTCCGCTCCGTACGCAGGTGTAGATGACACGCATGACGTTTTAAATGGATCAGAGGATTCTCATAACAACACTTCCCACTCACCTGCTTTCAGAAGCTTTCCCTGAAGGAAGGAGTTACAGGCTGCGGGTCGGGTGTTAGGCAGAAACAAGCATCCACCCCAGCCCTGACCTACAGAGCATGTCACCTGCTGTGTGCTCACTGACAAAGAGGTCGAAAAAGAAGAAACCTAAATGTAAAGATGGCTGAGTCCTCTAGGGTGGGTGAGGGAGGGTCTTGCTGTGCAAGCATGCAGGAAAGAGAAAGGAGAAGGGGAGAGGTGGTTGGGACGTGCTAGGAAGTAGAGGGGCAATGGGACGAGGGTTGGGAGTCACTGTGACTTACAGGGTGGGTGAGCTGGAGAAGATGCACCCTTTTCCCTCTTAGGGAGGAAGTTCGGTTTGCTACACCACCCTGATGCGTGCTATGGCACAAGATGAGATCTCAAGAGGTCTGGGTATGGGAGGACCTGCTTTGCAGGGGACAAGAGGAAAACTCCATTTGTTGCTGTGGGAGAGAGAGGGAGAGAGAAGTCAAGCAGGAAGCAGCAAGAAGTTGAGGGTATGAGAGATGCCCTCTGTGACCCTCCCCCGCATCCGCCAGTGAAGTTGCCTCCTTGGGAAATGCATTGCGGTCGTGGGGTAAAAGGGGCCTGGCTTTGAGTTCCGGCTTGAGGTCCGGTGTGTGGCAAAGCAAGGCGGTACTCATGGCGTGGGGAACAGGAGGGGTCGGCTGCCTGAGCGTCCCCCACATCCTAGGACAGGCTCTGGACTTTCACTGGTTGTGGCACCAAAGGTTTGAGCCATCTCCTCAAATCTGCAGCTGGGGGCGGAGTCACAGGAAATGGAGGCCCGGGCATCCCTGGGCTCTACCAATCAGCACGCAGAATGCGTTCCGTTCCTGAAAGGGCCCGTGTGGGGAAGACGCACAGTGGAGACCTGGTCCGACTTGGCGGATGGGCTGATCTCCATCAGGAACCTGGGAACATGCGTGGAGCAGAACTAGAACTAGCCCCAGGTAACAGACTCTGGTTGGAACAACTGTCCAGACCAAGCTAGAGGAGACAGGGTCAGGGTGGAGGGGAGCGGAAGTCTGCCCGGCTTAAAGCTTGCCTCCCTGAAGACCAGGATGGGCAAGGCAATTACAGAGGTCAAAGGGGCATGACTATGTTCCAACAAACTTTATTCATGAGCCCTGAAGTTTATGAATTTTATATAATTTTTAGATGTCACAAAACATTCTTCTTTTGATCTTTGCAACCATTTAAAAATAATGAAACCATTCTGAGCTCATCGGCTGTACAAAAATAGGTGGAGTGGTGAATTTTGCCTGCTCTGCAGAGCCCAACCCATCTGGCGCTGAATGGTGACGCCACTATGTCATAGCTATGTGACCTGAGGAAGTCACTTCATCTCACTACCCCTCCATCTTCTCAACAAAATGGAGACGTGGTACTTCCCCGGGAAAACATCGAGGACCACAGAGAGTGATGATGTTTGTAAAGCAGAGGTGGTTGCTATGGAGAGAGAGCCTCTGGTTGTGTCTGCTTGGGCAGGAAAGGCCCCAGGACCTTGAGGAATCTCAGGGGTCCCCCTGTAGGAAACCCTGGCCTCATCCAGCACTGTAGTCCTGAGAAGCAGAGGCTGAAATAGTGTCACCACAGTCTGGCCACTGTCTTCTACGTGCCGGCCTAGTTTCTGGAGCACGGACACGTCTGTGAGACAGACCACCACCTGCCGAGCTCTCTGTGGCTGGGAGAGTAAACGCCAGGGCAGTTCTAGCAAGACTGAATTACAGCCGCTGCTCTGGAATTCACTTTATGCCTGATGCCCAGCCAGGCAAAGAGAAATTGATTTTCCACCAAAGAGGAATTAATTTTAAACAACATCAGACTAAAAGCTAAACAGGACAAAGTTCAAATGTCATTCCTACCACCTTTCAGAATTGGATTCTTTTCCTCCTTTTGGAAAAACTGAGGAGCTACCAAAACATAATAATAATAATCCTTTGCTGTGTTCATTTTCTGACTGACTGAGCAATGCTGCATGATCCTGATGTGAACTGAAGTTTCTGTTTAATTTTACTGAAGCCATCGTAAAGCCCTCACTCTGTACCAGGTGCTGATCTGAGTGCTTTATCCATCACGACTCTTAGCCCTTGCCAGCGACCAGGGGACAGATACCTCTGTTACCGCCATTGCTCTGGGCAACGTGCCAAGGTCCCATAACATGGAAGCATTGGCACCTAGACCCGCACCCGGGCAGTCTGGCTTCGGCTACTAAGGGGCACTGTGTGGCCGGCCTGTGTTTTCCGGCATCGGAGATTACAAGCTTCTTGACAGCAAAGGTGAAGATGCGGTTGGTTCAACCTGATCCCCAGCTCCCAGCACCGGTGTAGCACGGCCGGGACTCAGTTGACGTTTTCTGAGTGATGAAATGAATGAATGAAGGGCATGGCTGGCTGACAACAGGAGGGACCTAGGGAGAACTCCGATCACTGAGAGTCTGCCCGTCGTGTCACCTCCCTGCCCAGGATGCCATCTCCAGAGGCTTCAGGGAAAGACCTGACTCTGTGGCCTCCAAACCAGACATCCACGTGGGACAAGACACTGCAGTCTGCCAAGGACAGACACCAGGCCCAGCTGTGGGGGGTGGTAAGGTGTGGGGGGAAGCACAGGGCACGAGAGGTGACTAGAGTCCTCTAACTGAGCCACCAGTTTCCTGGGCCAACACCAGGTCCTCAGCGAGGGCCTGATCTGGGTCTGTGGGATTCCAGAAGAGCCACTGGCTATCCCTAGTGACCCATGTCCCCCACCCCCACAACCATACAAGGACCCTCCTCCAACCTGGAGGCACAGGCCTGGGTCCTTCTGGTTGAAGAGGATGGCACTTGGCTGGGCTACCTCACTACCTGGGGTCAGGTCCATGTTCTCCAAAGAATTAAAGAATTCATGAGGTTTTGAGGATGTCAGAATAAGGGGTGGGGTAGGTTACTGGGCACTGACTGTCACCCTCCTCATGCTGCAGTGCTCCTCATGTCCTGACAAAGGACAAGCTTTCTGGAGGCTCTGGGGAGGAGCATCTGGACGCTTCATTTACCTGGAGCCTGAGGCCAGAAGTCAGGGCACCAGTTTAGGATTCAGGTGAATAAGGGCTCTGAGGAGATGGATTGAGAAGAACTAGATCTTGTCTAAAAAGACATCTGTAGATCGACACAAAACATCAGCACAAAAACCAGCAGCCACCACAGCAAAGTGAGTTCCAACCAAGAAAGCTAGGATGAGTCCCTGTTAGGACACTTGTCACAAAAGTCCCCACATAACACAGTAAAGGGGGACAGGGATACTGTGATCTCCACAGATACTCAAAAAGCATTTGATAAAATTTTACATCCATTCCTGACCATAAAAGCTCTTAATAACGCAAGAATAATGAACAGTTCTTCATCATATCTTCAGTCAAAAGCCAGCATAATGTTTAATGGCAAAACACTAGAAATAGTCCCGAGTCTGTAGGAACAAGTCACGTCCACTCTGCTACTAATATTTCCCATCTCTCGGAGGTACCAGCACCGTAACGATGTGAGAGAGAGAAAGAGGCGATGAGAAGACAGAACCTCCGTTACAGACAAAATGGCAGTGTACTTGGAAAACCAAGCGTACAAACCGAGCAACTGCTGAAGCCCAGTGAACTCATTGGGAGGCCAGGAATCAAACTAGTACACAGAAATAATAGCCTTCACTCAGACCAAGAGCTGAGAGCCAGAACATATGACAGAAAGAAGCACCTTATTTTCAGTGGCCACAGAAGAGGAAATACCAACAGGAAAGTGAGGATCCCGCTGAAGAAAACATCAAGATGTTCTGAGGAACGTGGATAAATGAGAGACATATCCTATTCTTGGCTATAAGACTATATTTTCTTTTTAGGATGTAAATTCTCTCTATCTTAGTCCCCATAAATTTAATTTGATTCCAGCAAACTCTCACAAGGACTTGGGAAGGAACCAACTGACTCTAAATTTTGTATGAAAATGGTATAAGAGGACATTAGGAAAATTCTGTTTTGTTTTGTTTTTTTTTTTTTAGACAAGGCAAACTTTGGTTGACCTCACAGACTGCAAGGACTTTGTCAGCTTAAAATCCTTTCTTTTTCTCCCTTCCTTCCTTTTTTCTTTCCTTTCTTTCCACCTATAGCACCTGGTCTTCCTAGGTGGTCTCCCATCCAATCCTAACCAGGCCTGACCCTGCTTAGCTTCCAAGATCAGACAGGATCGAGATTGTTCAGGGTAGCATGGCTATAGACTAGGAAAATTCTTAAAAAGTGTAATGAGAAAGACCAAGCCCTACTCATTTTTAGCATAATACCTAGTATAAAGTGCAATGATTAAAACGGTGTGATTCTGGCATATAAATAGAACCTTCACTGGAACAGAAAAGAGTTCAGAAATAGACTTCCGTATGGAAATTACCTATAAGGTTCAGGCAGCATTTCAGACTGGGGAAAAGATTAATTATTTAACAAATGGTGCTTTTGAGTTGCCATCTGACATCAGACGGGATCAGGCTTGTTCAGGGTGGCATGGCCACAGACGAGGATGGCCTTTTAAAACATGATATACTAACCTACAAGTCATTAAAGAAAAGCTTGATCATGTTAACACCATAAAAATGTGTTACATTTCTTTACAACAAAGAGACTATAAACAAAGCTTAATAACAATGGAACCTGAGAGAAATATTACAACCCAGTGAAAACAAAAAAAACGAATTTCCTTAAACTATGAGAAGCTCTTAAAATCATTGAAAAATTGCTCCAATATCACCCTTCCAACAGAAATGGGACAAAGATAGGATCAGGTTCTATAAAAAGTTTTTTAAAAAGGCTGAAGTGAGACAGGACTAGCCTGAGGCAGAGGAAGCTGAGGGAGCAGCCCACTTCTGGGGTGTCCAAGCCAGTTTGCAGCATGAGCCTTTCCCTGCCTCATAAATTCATTTTCTAGTGCTGCATGATCTTCGTGGCTTAAAAGAACACAGATGATCTCACAGTTTCTGTAGCTCAGGCATCCATCACATTCTGCTGGATTCTCAGCTCAGGGTCCCCTCAGGCTAAACTCAAGGTGTCGTCCAGGGCCACACATTCATTCACAGCTCAGGGTCCTCTCCTAAATTCATCCAGGTTGTTGGCGGAAACCGTGACTTTAAGTTGTGGGACTGGATCCCCGGGCATCTCAGAGTCCTCCCAGAGAGGACTTACCCACAAGCAGTTCATGGTATGGCTGTTTATTTCCTTCCTGAGGCCAGCAGGAAAAGCTCTCAAGTACTTCCTCATCCTGGAGAGACTCACCTGATTAAGTCAGGCCCACCCAGGATGACCTCCCTTTAAATGAACTCAAAGGCAACTGTATAGGAACCTAATCACTTGATATTTCATCATATTCACAAATCTTGTTCACACTCAAGGAAAGGAATTAATTCTGGGGGGTGGGAAGAGGGTGATCTTGGTGACCATCTTAGAATTTTGCCCATCATACCTCACTCTAATCTAGATCCCATGTTTAAACATATGAAAAATCGCTCGGTGTCACTTTTCAAATAATCATTGTCCAGCCAGGCTGTTCGACTCCTCCATACCTGGCGGCATCACCTGCGAGATGGTGAGGAGCGCAGCATCCATTTCTGGGGTCTGCCATGTGTGTGGTTCGTATCAGACTCTGCACTTCATAAACGGTAGTTACTATGACATTTCCTGTTTCTGGTTGGAAGCCTAGGGGGTCAGCAGTGGTCACGAATCTGGTCTCTTCTCTAACTGATAAAACACCTGATGTCCCTGGTAGACCAAGCCAGAGAAGATGCCCATGAACTGAAGCCACAGATTTGGACTCAGAATAAGGAACATACACAGGGTCGCAAATGACTGAAATGGGCTCCTTGGGAAGGAAAGGAGCCCAGAGGAATCCAGAAGAATCCAGTTTACTGACACCCACTGAAATTTGTCTTTGATCTCACACATTATGATTAGCAGATGCTATTGGTATCCCACCTGTGTCCCCTTGGTGCTCATGATTCCTGTACATGCTGATGGCTTTCCACAAGTGGCTGTGGCTCTCTGCCTTAGTCTCTCTCTGGTGCAGGAACATGCTTGGCTGGTCAGCACATGGGCCAGGCTACAGATGCCAGGAGGTCCACACCCTCGGGAACTGTCTCCACCAATGACAGGTGGCAGTTGGTGAGTACATAGCCCAGCTTCTTTGGTCTCCAGCAGGACAACTCTGAGGCATGTCGTACACGCTCCCCGAAAGATCTCAGCAGGATTGAGTCCCGGGGGCCCACAGTGGTGTCTGGGCACCACGTGGAATGTATGGGGGCATACGATTCATATGAATGATGTGCGTGTGTGTGTGTGTGTGTGTGTGGCTATGGCACATGTGGGCATATAAAGCTCATGTTTAAGTACAGAACATGTTAGTGTGTGATTGATCTGATTATAGTCCAAAAGTATTTCCTCTTCTCCCAATTCCACTCTGGGCAGAATAGACTTCCCTTCTCTGACATTGGGCTTGGCCATTGACTTGCTTTGGCCAAAGGAACATGAGTAGCAGTGGCATTGGCAGAGGCCTTAAACGTGCTCCCGAGTTTGGCTGAGCGCTTGGCTTCTTCCGTTCCCCACGGGGAGAGTTTGCCCCGGTGGAGCCGCCCCTGCAGCCTGCGGTCCAGGCTGAGATGTGAAAAGCAGACCTGAACCCACCTACAGCTGGGCGCCAAGCTCAGTGGATCCCAACTGACCCACAGACTGTGCGGCAAGAATTCAAGAGCTGGTGTTTTAGGCCACTGAGTTTCGGAGAGCTTTGTTCCACGGCATCGTCTCCACGATCACTAACTCATACGGAGGGCTGTGTGGGATGCGGGAGGCGTGGGGTATGATTTGTGGGGGTGTAAGGAACGTGTATGTGTGCAGTGCTTGTGTATTTTGTGCCCAGGTCAACGGTATGTTGTCCTACACAAACACAGAAAAACAAGGGTTTACACTGGATAAAATAAAACAAAGGCGCAAGCACACCGCAGAGGGGGCCGTACGTGGCGTGTGTACCCAGCTCTCAGTGGGAAGGTTCCTCGGGCTCCCGTGCTAGGAAACCCAAAGCCCCGCCTCTGCCGGCCTTGCCAGCGGTTTCTAGGAAGGCAGTGTCCGCCAGTCAGGGGTGTTTGACTTGACCGGCGTTCAGCAGACCGGGGAAGACAAGGCAGGAGGCCAGCCGAGCCACATCTGCCCACGCACCCAACCTGTGTGTGCTTTGGCTGCTGAGACTCATGTCCCCACAGTGGGACTTGGAGGCCGAGGAAGAGTCCCACACGGCAACCCCAGGGGACGGACAGAAGGGCTCTGTGTGGAGCGGAAAGCTGCTGTCTGCACTGGGGCTTTGCACGGAGCTGCCTCCAACCTCAAGGAGCCCGGGCATCCCTACACGGGTCCCCGCTTCCTGCCCTCAGTCACGGCCAGGTTAACAGCGACTCAGTGATTGACAGGGTGAGCTTGGAGTCCAGACCGTCAAGGCTGCGTTTCTGCTCTCCCAGCCGCGACCTTGGGGAACTCACTTCACCTCTCTGGGCTTCAATTTCTCAACTTCAAAATAGGGATAAATGTAGTATCTCACTCGTAAGCATGCCACGAGAATTGGGTGAGTTAGTTCCTATCAGGTGCTGGGGACAGTCGCAGTTTATTACTGAGTGTGTGTCATCACCACACACTGTATATTACATGAATGATCTCGTGTGCAGAACCCACACAAGGTCAATGTTATCATCAGGTCTAGCTCCCCCAGGACAGACCTCGAGACAAGGATCCAAGCACAGGAGTCTATCCAGAGCTAATCCCAAAACACAAGCAGGGGAAGTGACGTAGGGAGGGCCAGCCATGACTCCTGTATGTACCTGGGCCTCCATCCTGGTAGGGAACTCTGAGAGACACATGTGGAATACATGCCACAGAGCAACCCCGGCCAGGTAGCTGGGCTCTACACACCCCAAAGGAGGTGTTGCTCCTGGAGGAAGCATGGCCAGCCTTCCAGGCTTGCCCAGGACTCTCCCAGTTTCAGCACCGAAAATCCTGTGGGCTGGGGAGCCCCTCCTTCCCAACCTGGACGGCGGGTCACACTATCTGGATGACATTAATCCCCCAGCACCCAACCTGTCACACACTGGGCAGAGCAGGCTCCAGGGTACGGGCCAAAGTGCTGGCAGTTTGGGGATATCTTGCACTAAAATGGTCAGGCTCAAGGGGATGAGATGGGGACATCAGTCCTGTTGTCAAGGTGAGAAAAGTGAAGCTCAGAGGTGAAGTAATCTGCTCAGTGTCATACAGCAGGAAGTGGCCTGGGGCGAGGCATTCAAACCCAAATCTGTCTGATGCCAAGGCCCACGCCAACCACTGGGCTGCACACTTCCCCATCCACGAAGCCGCCACAGGGATACAGACCAGAGGAGCTGGAAGCACCGCGGGAGACCAGCCAGTCCAGTGACTGGAGACCAGCACCTACAGGCAGACGAGTACCGCTCAGAGGTTTCGGGGCAGGTCACTCGGTGAGTGTCAGACAATAAAGAGTGGGCCTGTGGCCAAAAGGGGAACATGGCAGCCTCTGAAGAGGGCAGCAGCTACCCATGAGCTGTTCCAACACACCACTGGATGAATTAATACTGAGGCAGAAAAATAAAACAGGTGCTTGGTGGTCAAAAGACAAGGCCTCAGGGTTTGGGGGAGAGTCACCATCCATCCTCAGATGCAATTCCAGCGTCTTGAGTCACCCCAAATCCCCTACCTCGCCCAGCCCCACCCCACACCACATACCTGCAGCAGGAAGTCAAAGAGTGCCAGGCGTGCCCACTCAGCGTGGCGGATGCCCGGGCAGCGGGCCTGGCCCGGCCGGCCACAGCCTCGTGCCAGCAGGGCCTGGTACTGCAGCCAGCCCAAGGCCAGAGAGTTCTGATCGTCGTCTGGGTCCCCCAGGTGCTGCACGTCGGGCGCCCACCAGATGACGGGCCTCACACCGCCGTCTGTGTAGCGGTAGGGCAGCAGGGGGCTGTGGAAGTGGCGGGCGGCCGCAGGCAGGCTCCGACGCAGCCCCAGCACTCGGTCCACGTGGAAGGACAGGACCTCAGACAGGTCCCCAGCCCTCTTGATCAGGCCACAGAGCCCCTGGGAGCAGAGCTGGCTGAGTCCAGGAGACGCATCCTGAAGGGCACCCTCAGTAGAGAAGCCGACCTGTAGCACCTGCCCGTGGCCAGGCACCCTGGCTTTGCCCACCACCTTGCCCTGGGCCAACAGCCGGAGGGTCTGCACATCGTGCTCTGTGAACCACGGGGGCACTTGCCTGCCGGTCCTCAAGCCGGGCAACAGCCCAGCAGTGTCCGAGGCACACCAGATGGATCCTTGCAGCTCCCCAATGGAGCCAGGCCACCGACGAGCCGCTGTGGCCGGGGTGGGATCTTCTGCTCGTCTCCCGCCAGTCAAGTCTCCATTCCCAGCCCCTGGCAGATCCCTTCCTTCCGTTGGATGGGGCCGTAGGGTCGGTCCAGCAGTAGCTGTCTGGTGCTCTGCGAGGGGGCCAACCAGGGTGCCCGTCTCTCTCTGAGACTCCTGGATGGGCCCAGCACCCCAGGGGTGGCCCCGATCTTTGGTCCTCAGACCCCTGACCTCATTTTCCCTCGAGAGCACAAGACTCTGGGTACCAAGTCTCAAATCTCCTAGGGATGCCAAAGTAATATCCCTCCTGACCCTCCCTAAAAGGCTGCTGTCCCCTCCTGGGGATGGCCTGCTGCTGCCCACTCGCCCTCTGTGGCCTTGCTGCTCAGCACGCACCAGGCTGGAATTCCTGGGCAGGGCCCAGCCTCTCCAGAACCGCAGGTTTCTTGCCTGTTGCCTCCGGCGGGAGCTCAGAGCCTGCGGGCTGTGGCGGGCAGGGATGCCAGTTACCCCCCAGGGCTCCATGGCGGCTGGATGCTGTGCAGGAAAGCGAGTGACAGCCAGCACAGACAGAGTCATCAAGAGGCAGAAGGCCACCACCAACCGCCGCTTGCCACGCAGCTTTCTCCAGAGCCAAGACGCCTGGGGGATGGGGTAGAAAAAAGAGAGTTTCAGACGTGGGCAAACATCAGCCCCAATTCACAGAACAATGGGGATGGTGAACCAGGACCCATCCTGGATGACTGCAGAGGCAAAAGAGCAGAGCCCAGGCAAAGTGACACTGAGTTGCCTTTAAGAGAGGAACAGGCACTGCAGCCAGCACTCCTGCTTCGAAGCTTAGCTGGCTCACCTTCTAGGGTAGGCCACCGAGCACCATCAGAGTCTCGTCCACATCTGTCCCCACCCTGAGTGCGGGCTCTCCCTTTTCTTCTTTGCAGGGCCACTTGGTCAGGGCTCTAGTTGTTTCCCACAAACATACCCTTCCCTTTTCCAGGGCACATGGCTTCTCAACTATGATGACTTTACCCTGCCTCCCTTGCAGCTAAGGTTGACCATGTGACTCAGTCCCTGCCCATGGCAGGTGTCAGCTACTTTTGCCTGCCCTCCTTGCTCAGAAGGAAGCTGGCTGTCTGGCCTTTCTCTCTTGGCTCACGGATGAAGCAGCACCAGCTCTGCACGTGTCACCAAGGACCTGGGGCAGTGATTTTTCAACACATGGCCCCTGAACCAACAGCAACCACCTGGGAACTTGTCAGAAAGGCAAATTCTCAGCCCCTTCAACCCCCGCAACTATTCAGTCAGAAACTGGGGTAGAGCCACCTGTGTTTCAACAAGCTATCCAGGTGATTCTGATGCTCGGACACCTGGAGCCACCAGAAGGGAGGAGCTTAGGAGCCTCTGTGACCCCACGGAAGCACAGCTGCCAGGTGGCTGTTTGAGCCACTGAGTTTTGGGGTCAAAACTTATTCATTTTGTAACTTATTCAACATATACCATACGGTAGTTCTATTTGTAATATTTTGAGAAATCTCCATGCTGTTTCCCATAGTGGCTGTATCCATTTTTCAGTCTGCTGCATATGGTAATTATTTTCAGCATCAAAGAGGTGGTTTTGGTTGACATAACAATATGTCCCGAGGCTTTTTGCATATCAGTCTTCTTCAGTACAGGGTTAGTTAACTGCTGCCTAACAGTTCACAGTGAAAATGTGCCATAATTTCTTTACTCATTCCTCTACAGGAAGGGTATTTAGATCATTTCCAATTCTTATTACAGCAATCAATGCTGCATTGAATGTCCAGGACATGCATCTCTGGGTGAAAATGTGAGGATTTCTACAGAGGAGACCCCCAAAAGAGGAAGTTGTTGGGTCCCACCCCTTCTTACTGGTGTTAACTTTTCATTGTCTGTCAGATAGTATCGCCTTTAATCTTCACAAGAACATCGGGAAATGGGAATCATATTATTCCTATTTCACAGATGAGAAACCAAAAGGCTTAGAGTATTAAGAGTTGCTCAGGCTCATACAGCTGGCAAGAATGCTAATATATCTATTAAAACTAAAGGGAGAAATGGCCATGGACAAAGAGTCTGTTTGGGGTTTTTTTTTTTTTTTCCTCCCCTTTCTAAAAAGAAAAATATGTTTTCAAGTTGGATTCATAATCTGTGTTCTCAAACTTTTGGATACCACGAGGGAAAACTAAATCATCTTTTGAAGACGTCTCAAGGAGACAGAATGTTTTGATCCCTCTCTCAGCCTGGCTTGGCTTCCGTCAACCTGGGGAAAGTTGGCAATTGTGCAGGCGTGCAGAGAGAAAGGTTCAAAATGACCAGGAGCAGATGTCCCCGCAGGGCCACCCAAGTAAAGCTTTGGGGAAAGAAACGCAGCTTTGATCGAACTGAAAAAAAAAAAAATACAACATCCTCTGAGGAGAAATAGTTGAATGATGAAGAATACATTCGAGAAAGGAGTAAGGGGAATGATGCATAACATACTAGAAAGTTTGCTGGCGGAACCCGGCTGACCCTGGGGCAGCACGCTCGCCAGTTGGACCCGCCCCCGCCTCCCCAATCCTCCCCATTCGAAATATCCACATGGTTTCTTCTGCCCTGTGATGACGGTGACAAGAGGGAAAGAGAAACAGCGTGCCCCTCACCATCTGGTTCTGTGGCAGCTCTATCTCTCCTTCCTCCCTGTATCTCCACCTCCCACCCTTTCACTAAGATGCCCCCTTAATTCCTCAGAGAAGATGCCCACTGGCCCAGCAACCATGTCTACTACCCACAGCTGCAAAGAAAGGAAGAGGAGCAGAAAAAAAAAAAAAAGATGGCTGAAAAGCAAATGGCATGGGCTTTGGAGAAGACACAGCTGAGTTCGAGACCAGCTTTTGCCCTTCTAAGCTAGGTTACCATGAGCCAGTTGCACCAACCTCTCTGCCCCATTTCCTCAGTTACAAAACAGGGGAGAATAGGATAATTCCTCCCTCCCAGGATTGGCATGGGACATATATGCAGCAAAATAGTAAAGGGCTCATAACCCGGCTTGGTACATTTAAATGAGTGGTGGGATCAGGGTTTTTCTGCCTCCACCTTCTGAACCCACCTCTGCCTTTCTGGGATGTGGAAAGCACCCAACTCCCTTCCAGAGTTTTGGCACATTGTAAGGCCAGAGTTAAAACAGGTGGGGGATATTTGGGAACATAACTCAAGGCAGAGGCAAAAAGAGAAACTCTTCCATCATAAAACCACAAGTATAAGCCAGGAGGTGGCCACCTTGGCTGTGAGAAAGGTCTCGTCCTGCACAGGCGCCATCCAAAGACATCCAGGATGGAACAAGAAGGAATCGCCTTGCATGAAGGCGTGTGGGAAGGAGAGGAGAGGACGGGTGGGAGCCAGGAGAGAAGTATGTGGAGGGGCTGAAAGGAAAAGACTGAGGTTCTGACGAGAGTATGGGAAGGGAAGCCAGGAGAGCAGTAAGGAGCCATGTCCACGGAAAAGCTGGGGGCTGGGCTGGGAACAGGAGCCACCACCCCATTCCTTGTCAATACCTCCACACAGGGTGGAAGGCAACTCTTAAGCATGAAGTCATTGTTTAAGAAGGACAGTGTCATTGGTGGTATTATTTGTCCACAAGTCTTCCTTCCTCCCCACCCTGCCATGGTTTCACTAAAGATGGAGCACACTTCCCCGCCCACCTTGGCAATAGGACTGGCTGTTGCCGGTAGAATGTGAGTAGATGTAATGTGTGCCACGCCCAGTGGAGGCTTTAAATGTGCTGCGTGGTTTGACTCGCCTCCTGGCAAACTTGTCCTCCACCGTGAGAGAAGCACAGGCCAGGGGTGGCACCTGGAGCAGACCTGAACCCAACTCCCAGCCCAGAGCCAACCCAACCACACCGCTGGGTCCAGCCTATCCACGGCCCTGTTACCAAGATAAAGGTGTATGTTGCTGTGAGCCACTCAGGCTGTGAGGTTGTTTGTTACGCAGCATTATCACAGCAAAACCCACCTAACGCAGATCCTTTGGTGATTTCTGTCGGGCTCAATGTGCACCCTTGGTCAGAAGACAATAAGGAAGTTTAATTGTACAGTGATAGATAGTAAGTAGATTTACAGTGCTGAACACTACGTGGTATACAAAAATATCAAATTATGATGTCACACACCTGAAAAAAAGCAAAAAAGCTGTTTAGTGATGAAATGCAGCCTCTTCCCCTTAACTAAGAAGGGCATAGTGCTGGCCCTACAGATGGGGCTCAGGCTGCGATGACGATGAGGGTCCTGCGTGGCCACAGATATCGTCTGTAAACCAGTTTCTGCCACAAGGTGGCCAGATGGCACGGGGAGCCCTCTGTCAAATGGGAACCAGAGAAGTCTTTTGAGAAGGACTTTAAAAAAAAAATTCCAGCAAACACTGGCCGCCTTTGCACAGAGACCGTCAGAGGAATGAGGACTCTTGCAGGAAGGACTCAACTGGCATTTGTGCGGTCACAGCCAGCAGGAGACTTTCTCTCATTTCTCGAGGGTCACGGGGAAAAGAACGCTCGTCTACTTTGGGAAAATCCAGTCAGGGTTCTGACTCACTTTTGGGCACTAGCTCTCCCTTCCCCGGACTGCCTCCCAGAAAGCCCCGCTCTGAACCCCGACACCTGCCATCATGATTAACACTGTCGTCCCCATTGGCTGCTGTAGAGGAACCAATGGCAGGGACAGAGGCAAAGCCATCTTTTCCTCACTCTCAGACGTCAAAAAAAGATGACAGAAACCTGGTCCTCCACTAAACAGCCATGGGTGATGGGTTACAATGCTGGGAAGGGAAGGTGGAGAGAAAACAGAGACCCCATGTTCCTTTCCCCATCAAAAGAGACAGAATCACAAAGCACCTGCAAAGTGCTTCTTGGTGGGAGTTTCTTGGATGGGGGAAGGAGCAGAGGGAAGTGATGACGATGATGATGATGATGATGATGATGATGTGTGTGTGTGTGTGTGTGTGCGCGCGCACGCATACGTGCATGCATGCATGTGTGCGTGTAATCAAAATTGAGTTTGGCTTTGGTTCTGGAGTCATCACTAAAGGGGTGACAGATGCTTCTGTGCTGTCCCCACCCCCCACCTCTGCCCTCTTCTAAACAGCTCATACTGGCTGGTCACTGATTTGTCACTACTCAGGCTCTAAGTGAGACTGACAGAGATTTTGGAATGAACTCGGTGTTTCTGTCCCATTTTTAAAAAATCAGTTAAACACTTTTTATAACAAAACCATGGCCAGGATGAGAGGACAATATGAGCATATTGTCAGAGGGCTGGATTAGAGCCACATGCCGGTCCTATGAGTAATGTTGCAGGCTAGACCTAGTCAAAGCTGATTCCCTTGGCTGAACCCAGAGTCAGGCCTCAGGCAGCGGGAGCTGGGCTGGCACAGGCCTCTGAGGACACAGACACAGCCCATCAGAACCTCCAGGCACATAGTGTCCCTCTCCTAGTCAGATCTGCTAGGTCCTGGGAGGCTGGAGCTGTCTGCTCCACTGTGGGCAGAACCCCAGGCTCCCTGTCCTCTAAGCCACCACCCGGCCAGGCCCGCTCACTCAGCATCATTGGAGGGCTGTGATTTTCCTTCCACATCAGCAACTTCAAGACAAGAAAAATCGTGTGCCCCTGTAATTTCTGGCCTGGCAAATTTCCAGGGGGGGAAAAAAAAGAAAAAAGAAAAAACAAGAAAATGATAACAAGCATTTATTCATTACATGCCTGGAACTGTTTACACCACTTCCATTAACTCACTTAATCTGCAACCCAGTCTTACGAGGCATAGACAGTCAGAATGACCCAAGGGCCCAGAGCTAGCACAGACAGAACCGGGACATGAACCCAGGTAGTCTGGCTCCCAAGTCAGGGAGCTAATGACTGTGCCACCCCGGGAAAAGGCCACTCACAACCCCTGCTCCAGCTCTGATTCCAAAAGTCTGCTCTGAGTCTCACGGATGGGCCCTGCTCTCAAAGATGGTTCACAGCTTTGAGACTGGTCAGGTCATCTGTAAAATGAGGCCTGAGTGAGATTAGAGTAGGTGGCAGCCTATTTGCAGTTTCCAACTGAGAGGAAATAAAAATGTTTTCAGGCTACATTCATTTTTCTTCCAAAATGAATATAACTCTATTGTGACTCATGTCTTACTTTACTGAATGGAATATCGATGAGAAAAATGCCTTCATTTGTCCCACTCGAATCTTGAGAGGTAATATCAGAAGCAGGGCTTTAATAATCCGCTATCCTCAGATTAGGTCTCAGGCTTGGTCTCGAAACCAGGCGGGTCCTGTGCCTCCTGCTCCTTCCAGAACCGGAAGAGGCTCAAGTTCCTTCCAGCTCCCAGCGTTCTCGAGACCATAGCCAGGAGTATATCTGACCTGAGAGGTGAAAACGGCAGATCCTATTAACAACAGCCACTCAACAAGCACGTACTGTGTACCAGGCACTCTCAACACCCCACGAGGTGTGTACGAAGGTGGCGATTTTACAATCATAGACATTAAGGTTGAGAGGCGTGCCTTGCCCAAGGTCACACAGCAGGGACAGTGGCAGGCAGGATGTGAATGTTTCCCAGAGCCACCTGACTGATGTGGAGTCACCAAGTTGAGGGCTGGCTTGGAGCCAGACCTTGGGATTGAGAAAAGCAGTGGTGAATTAAACACATGTTATCCCCTCTCTTCCCTCCTGAAATCTCCCTAAAATGACAGTAAAGGATTCTTATTTTTAAGGGGCGGACCCATAAGGACGAAGAGAACAGGAGAGGAGGCAACTGCAAGCAACGTTTAGGGAGCTGGCAGCAGGTGAATAAGTGGCAATTGCCTTAGCAGACCCAGGAAACCTGAATTCTAAACCAAAGGCAGAACAGCAAGACTCAGCATGATTTATACCACAGAAGCCCCTGACACGTCCAGAATTGGTGCTGCCAGGCACCTCCAGAGGTGGGGCTGAAGACAAATCGAAAATCAAAGGATTGATTGACAGTGTACTTAAGAAGAAGCTAGACACCCAGATCTCTTGGTCCACACTGCTAAGCCAGCTACCTGCTGCTCCTGCATTCAGCTAAAGACCAGCTTTTTTTCTGTGGAGAGAGAAAGCTAGAGAATCTATACATGGTAAGTATCTGACACAGTCGAGGGCAGGAGGACTATGCAGAAAACAGAGGAGTTTTAAGAGAGAATTTACTTACTGAACATTGAAATATCACAAGGGTCCCTCAAATATCCAATAAAATGGCTAAAAACAAGACTCAAACTATAGTGAATTCAATTAAATTGCAACCCCTCCAACACACACACACACACACACACACACACACACACACACACACACACACACACACTTACTCATACATTTGCATTTTGATGGGCTCAGCCCTACCAATAGCCTGGCTTGTTCTGCAGTCATGGAGTTTGTTGCTGAAGCCATTCAAAGCCAAAGCGTCCAGAGCAATGGCTATCTGGGGTTCTTTCCACCACCTATCGGCACATCCCGACAGCCTCACTACCACTATAGGTGGTGTGCCTCTCGCCTGCTTCCCAGCGACTCGCGAGTGTGCAGTACTGAGGAGCACACAACCTGGGAGTGAGTATAGGGAAACTGATGTCAAGTGGAACAAACCTTGGATCCCTGAGAGACTGAAGCCCGTAGAAAATTTCAAGTGGCCCTGAATTTGGTTTATGCAGCTTCTTAATGGGGTCTATAGGATCATGCGATCCACTGCACTCAGCAGCCGCCAGCTTAACGATGCACCCTCATGTCATCTCTCCCCACTGCCTTGCTTCTCTCCATGTGTTCCCCGAGATCGCACTGTGTAAAAAAATAATAGCACGTAAGCCTTCGGCCACAGACTCAGCTCTCAGGAAGCCAGGCAAAGAGAAAGCAAGACACATCGCCATGAGATTTCAGAACACTGGGCAAAACAGCCTACGAATTTCCAGAGAAAAAAGAAAAAAATACCAAAACAGCTTTTATACAAAGTAATCAGCAATCAGAATGGCTTTGGACTTCTTCACTGAGACACTGGAGGTGAGAGCACAAATGAGGTAATCCTTCAAAATTTGACAGAAAAGGATTTCTGGCTTAGGATTCTACACGCAGCCGAACGTCTGACCCAGTGTGAAGGGGAAAAGAAAGGCCGTTTCAAGCATTTCACATAATGTTTCCAAATGGATTACTCCTCACGCAGTAGTTCTAGCGGGCTGTTGGATGGATTGCTCCACCAGAACCAAGGTGTAAACAGAGGAGGGCGTGTGGGATGTAGACAAGAGATCCAACCCAAAAAGAGCCATCAGGACTCTGCGCGTTGGTGACAGGAGACCCTAAGGAACAGCTGCCAGTTCAGGAGGCAGCAGGTCAAATGGGTCCACCGGGAGGGTTCCTAAGAAGGTGAAATTGACATGTGCTTGAATCGAAGGGTGTGTGTGACTGCACAAAAGAAGATCGGGGAGCAGCTTTGTATGCAGAGGAAGCGAGGAGATACAGCTTCAGGTAGGAGAGAGGGTGCTCGAGGAGAGAGGCAGCAGGCCGCGTCCCTGGAGCCTGCGGTAGAGAGAAGCCAGCCAAGGATCCAACTGGCAGGAAACCTCCCCATCCCTCGGAAATTCTTTCTTCAGGGCAAACTTGACTGCCTTCTCCTTGGCCACATAAATAGAAAAAGCATGGCTGCCTGAGAGCCCCCCAATGCCAGGGTCTAACTACCTGTCCACACCTTCATCCTTATCTTCCTGCTTCCCCTCTAATTTCTCACTGAGGCTCCTGACAAAACTAGGCGTTGCTGCAAATTAGCAGCTGTAGTCAGTCCCCTTCCTTGAATATCAGGTCTCTTTTGAAAAGGATAAAGTCATCCAGCATTTGCCCCGTCTCAGCTTTGTGTCCTCGAATAAATAAGCAAGCATGGCATCCCCATTCACGTCCTGGGTAAGGGTTGTGCGAACAAACTGAGCACAAACCGGTATTTCATGGCTGTTTCCTCTGTTCTGGCTGCCTGCCCTGGTCTGGCTGGGCCAAACCCATTCCAGGCTGGAAGTGACCACATGCTATTTGCATTAAGTCGCATCCAGCATTAGAAGGAATGGGCCCTTATCCCGGACGGTGCATCACCAAGGTCCACCCAGAAAAAGCGCTGGAAGGCTTATGTTCCTCTCCTCTGGGCCATGAGTGGAGCTTTGACCGGCATGTGACCAAGGGTGGGCTTTTTGGACTAGTCCCCAATGCCAGTGTCCTGGTTACACAGAGTTCTGCCAAGGTGAAGATCTGGTGCTGGGCGTTCCCAGCACGGGGACATCTGGAATGGTGTGCCTGCTGGACAGGGGAGGGCAGAGGTGGAGAGGGGAAGTAGAGCCAAGGAGAGAGCCCTCTTGGCAAGAGAACACGGGATGAGTGTCCTCTCCCTCTTGTGACAGGCATTTCCTAGGTACCTCACCAGTGCACAGTGGTGCCACAGGGGTCCAAAAGAACAAGATCTCCCCTGTCTGCAAAAACACATACATTCTAGTTCAGGAAATGGGTCCAGGGCAAGACTTTAAAGGGCAAAGCTAGCAAGTAGGAGAAATTAGTCCTCGGTGACCTCCATGCCCCAGCCTGTCCCCAAATACAACTAAAACTAAATCGCCCAGACCTCAGCCACCCGATGGATGATGACCCAGTTCATCTCCTGGGCAGGGCACTGGAAAACAATGACTGTAAGGAGAATGGCATTTACAAGGACTAAAGTGCTTTTCCTGTCTGCGTTCCTGAGAATCTGAGCCTCGTCTGAACCTGGGTATGTTATAGGGAACGTTACAAAGAGTTAGACCAAGGCCATGTCCAGGAGACAGGGCTGCTGTCCTGAGAGCTTTCCCAGATTCCTTCATCCCTCTCTTTAGCATCAAGGGCCCAGCCTGGGGAATCTGGTTGATTTGGCCCACGGGCCAGCTGTTTGAGACCCCTGGTTTAGACGACCTCTAAGTTCCTTCCACTGCAGAGATTCTTGGTGTTCCCTAAAATCCAAAGAGGAAATTGACTGGAGAGCTGGAAACCTAACTCTGCAAGTGGCAGAACACAGCAGTTATTGGTTAAATGCCTAAGAGCTTGTGATTGGCCTCGTTCTGGGAGATGGGAGTGGGAAAGCATTCGAAGGTCGCGTTGGTCTCACTTGACCCCTCGGAGCTGACAGGCTGAGCCTGACCTCCTCACAGGACGAGGCCAGCCAGTGAAGAGGAAAAATGACTCCTGGTGAACTGAATCATGGTTCCCAGAGACATCCAGGTCCTGATAGGAGCACCGGTTCCTGGTGCCAAAAAGTTTGGGGACCGCTTGGTAGTGAGCCACTAATGTGGAAGATGTCTCCGTTTCCTCACCTGTAAATTGGGGGAAACTGACACACTTACCTACGGTTGCTGGTATGGGTGCCCCGCCCTGGTCCCCTCCCACAAGCACCTTCGGCTCTCTGCCTGCAGGTTTCCTTTGGATGCTGGAGTCTGCCTGCTGGACTCAGCCCTCAGACAGGGATTGGTGGGTAAAGGCTCCACATCTTAACCCCTCTGGCTGGACAGCTCTAAGGCAGCATGTTCCACACCATCTCCCCAGAGTCCCAGCAGGAGTGAGTCCATGGCGCACAGCAGAAACCTGTTCATTCACACTTCCTGCGTCAGCTGCCATCCTGGTCTCACTTCCTCCCTGTTCCCCCTACCTGTTCCTGTCCCCTAGTGGCATCTTCCAAAGAAACCACGTGCACTGGGATCCTTCTCTGAAGGTCAGCTTCTCGGGGAGGCCAATCTAAGACACAACCTCAGTAACTGTCCAATGCTTACGATCATTCCAGACTCATAGTACAGGCTCCACAAATGTCAGGTTTCTCCCTGTGCAGAGTCACGTGAGGTACAGCTGGAGAGGAGGAACCTGCAGAGTGAGGGTCAGAGCAGCCGGGGTGACAGGCTCCAGGAGGTGCACTTTAAGAAAAAAATGTGTTGTTTTCCAGTCTGAAGATTCTCCATTTCTCTGCAGATCCCAGATCTATCTACCTATCATCACCACCACCTCCCGCCTTGTGAAAACAGCAGCCTGAACACTGAATACCTCTCACCTGAAAAACGGAAGAGTCAGGCCAAGGGGGAGCCCTGCTGAGCGGGGAGCAGAGGCCAGCCGTGGGCCGAGCAGGACCTGTGAGGGCCTGTCCACCCTCGGAGCCAGCGATTTGATCTCAGACCCCCTCACCAATCTCCCAGACACAATCATACATGGAACTACCATCCTGCGACTCTGCTAAAGGGAACTGCAGGAGTCACCCAAGGTGTGGGAAGCAGGGGACGGAGGGTAGGCCATCAGGACAACTTCTGCCCCTCCTGCACCATGCAAGGAACGCTGGTTCGTGGGGTTGCCCATCACAGGGCTCCCAGCCCTGCCACAGAGGGGACGGGAGTCCAGCCCAAGTTCCAGCCTCAGCTCTGACGCGCTGCTCAGCATACGAAGGGGGCGTGGAATGTGCGGTTTTGCACGAGGCCCTTAGCACATGCAGCTCCTATGTCTCTGCTCCAGGAACAGAGTGACTCACATGTCATCAGAACGACAAACAGCCTCTTGGGTTGGTGCACATTCTCCAGGGCTCAGTGTGGATGGTGCAGAGCCTGCAGACATCGGCTCAGCAGGGGACTGAGCACCCAACATCCAAATGGTCCCGGAGGGCCCCACTCAGTCCTGGATCCAAAGGCCAGCTCCCAAGACAGATCGGCTCATGATGACCTTTCTCCAGTCCCCAAGCTGCTTGCTAAGCTTCACCTATGGGCCCAGAGGAAACGGAAACTCACCAGCCATTCCTACCATCACCAGCCCGTTAACACTGGGCTCAGAGCCAGGCTGCCTGGATGCTGACCCCACAGCTCCACTGCGTCCTTGCTGTGTGACCTCGGGCCTCAATCTCCTCATCTAGACAATGGTGACAAGAATGGCACCTCCCTCATGGGATCGTCCCTCATTAGTTCATCGAACAGACATTCCTGGGCCCAGTCCTGATGCAGGAAGAAGAGCTACACCGTGCACAGAACAGACAAAACTCACTCCCTTAGGAAGGTGACATTCCGATGGGAAAAGAATGTGACTTGTCACTCATAAGAACGAAATCACTCCAGTAGGTACCATGAGAGTTAGATGAGCTGTTGGAGGTAAAGCATTCAAAACAGAGCCTGGCATAAACTTGCGTTCAGTCGGTATTGGTATCGTGACTATTGCTATGAGCATAATTTTCTGATGCTGACCACGGATTATCGCCACAGTAGGGCTCCTGGCACCTGTGAGGAGAACTGCAGCCCTCACAGGTGGGCTCGTGAACCCTCTGCCTGCTCCCAAGATGAGAGGGAGTTTAGGGAGGAGGCCTTTATCGCTCCCTCCCTGTCTGCTGGTTGTTCTGCTCCAGTCTCGACATTGATTATACGCTGGGGCTTTTGCAGCCTGCTGGCCCCAAGTGCCTCTCCACATCCATAACTGAATCACCATTTCGTTCCAGCTCGCGAGAGCACCAGTGTGGGAACAGCTCAGGCAGATGGAATTCGGGAGACCCTGTCATTGGCTGGAAATTTTCTCTGGCTGCCTTTTATATATATATATATATATATATATATATATATATATATATATATATATATATATATATATTAACAGCCATATGGCTTCTAGCTTCTTCTCAGGCCCAGGAGTGAGTGGGGCTGAACAAAATTAAGCAAGTTTCTCTCTGGGCTGTTCCAGCCTTCTAGAGATTTCTAGGCTCTGGCCGCTCAGAGGCCAGAACATAACACAGGAGAAGAGTAGGAGGTGGGCAAGTTGATCTTTCAGACACCCTTCATCCCACTTCAGACCAAACTCGTGAATGACGACAGGGGACACTGAGCCAATCAGGGACACTGACTGAGAGAAGCATCCGCCTCCCTCGTTGCCTTCGATCCGTCCCCGTCTTCACGGGTCCGATGAACTGCTGCAGGATGAGGCCCACGGGAGAGTTTGTAAACCGGGATTCGCGGGCCAGATCTGGGCTGCAGGTGTGTTTTCGTTTAGCCCAACGTGTTTTAAATAAATTTGAGGCAATGTTTAAAAACCAGGATACTCCACATACAAATCCGGATTTCCAGCTTCCGCTGAGAAAGGGCGAGTTCTAGCCACCCCTTGGGCCCACGGTCTTATGGGGCTGCAATGACACGCTCTCTGCAGTTCTCTCAATGACACGCTCTCTGCAGTTCGCCACAGGCCCCACCACTCCCTACTGTCCCCCCAGCACGGAGGAGGGACAGCTGCTTTTGGGATCTCGCTTGCTGTATTGTTTTTCATAGGAGATAAACGCTTCTTTGACCACAGCTCAATAAAACTTGGGAAAAAAATGAAGCACAGATTGGCTTTTTTCTTCATTATGCCTAGCTCACTTTATTCGCTTATGCCAGCGGCCTGGCCTCCATCAGCACTGTGGTTTATACTTCCCGGACCAGAGCTGCACTGTCCAGCATGAGAGCCAGTAACCGCACATGACTATGTACGTTTAAGTTCATTAACATTAAAATTTTCCATGCCCGGTTGCACTAGACACTTTGCAACTACTCAACGGCCACCGGCGAGGGCTGGCTGCTGTGCTGGACAGAACAGGGGCCATCGCCATCCTCTCATCCACCGTACTGGACAGCTCAGCAGAGATCTGAATATAAAAAGTGGGAGGCTGCCGACCAATGAGAACACTTTGAGCACATCCTCTGAGCATCCGCACTGTGCTGGGCCTTGCGGGGGAGCTGCTGTTTTCCAGGGGTTCACGACCTAACAATGGGGAGAGCCGCAGCTAAAGACAAGAGACAACAGGATGGGCCTGGCGGGGTCCCGGGGACCCTCTCCGAGGCAGAGGAGAGGAGCAGGTTTTGGTTCTCACGGCACAGAGAATGTGGCTGCTGCTCTGTCACATGCCCTCTCAGCCCAGTCCCAGGAGGTCCTCTCGGATGCTTCCAGGAATGGGGATGCTGCTAGATATCTGTGGCTTAACCCCACATGTGTTGGAGGCTCCCCACGCAGAACACAAAAAGAGAGTCGAGTCGGGCTTCAGAACTCACCCTTGCTGTCAGGGTTTCTCCCTCCACCCCGACATTGCCCTTCCTACTGCCCCCACACCTGTTCCATTGCACCCCACTGCCCGGGTATCCTGCGCTCACGGCCCCCAAGGCTCTTCTCTCCTCAAGGCCCCGTTAATCCAGCTCTTCCCACGTCCCGGGCTCCCCACTGCCGCCACCTGCCCGTTCCTCTCCTAACTCGAACCAAGACACTCCTGGGACTCAGACACACAGGGCGACGCTCTCCACAAGAAACCAGTTTCCAAGGACATTTACTGTTAACAGAACGTTTCCAAAACCCAGCTATCAAAATAAAAAGGGCTCTGTCAAAGGGTGGCGATGTTGCAGGTTGATCGGGTGGACAGAGCCTGGGATTTGTGAGTGGAGGGCGCACCTTGACGACCCTCGTATCTATGACCCGCACGACAGGCCATCACTCTGCATCACTGACTCGAAGTGACAACTCTGTTTGCTGATCTCGACAATGGGGCTCGCGCCACCGGCTTCACAGTCGGAGGAGTAAGGATTCGATGAGATCGTGGATAAAGAAGTTACAAAGCCCAAGGCAAATACCTGTTGTTACCTGTATTAAGGAGGAGTCATTGTCACCTGGCACAGCGTCTAGCACACACCGAAAATTTGTTGAAGATTTTTTTTTTTTTTTTTTTTTTAGTGACCCTGGAGTAGAGGCTGAGGGAAGACCCTTTTGGGCAAAGAGGGCTGTCATCATGCCCCAGGTTCAGAGCACACAGATAAGATTCTGCACAGCACCAGGAGTTCTAAACCTTTCCAGGGCCCAAGGCTGCTCGAGTCACCGGGGTAAGCCATGTCTCCCCATCAAGGGGCTTTTTTTTATTAATGTATAAAATAAAAGACATAGGGTTACAAAGACGATCAGTTATATCGAAATACAGTTATCAAAATATTCTAAAAAATGGGTTCGTGATAGAATAGTGCATGTGCTTCTTGGACACGCTGAAAAATAAGCTCTATCAGCACCTCTAATAACAAACGCACTTGCAAAGCAGTGAGGAGTAAAGACTATATTTCAAAGGATCCACTTCCGCTCTCAGGATGGAAAATAGAAAGGCACATACTCCCCCACTCTCGAACCCCTTCTGCATGCGAGCTAGGGTCCAAGGCCACCCCCAGCCCCGGCTCCCCTTGGTGTTCCCCTTAAGGAAACCACTAAGAGACCCAGAGGACCAGGCCTTGCTGTGTCTCTGGTCCTGTCTCCCTGTCTGCTATCTAGGGACAATGTGATCACAGCTCCCAACGGCTACTGCAACAGGTGCTTTGTGCTCACTGTAGCATCAGACACACAGGCCCACCAGGGGGCAGTGTTATCTTCATGGGGAAACTGAGGCCGAGCCGTTTAAAGGTTCGCTGACTTGTCCAAGGTGGTAAGTGCAGTTTGAATTTAGTTCTGATCACAACTCACGCTCTGAACTCTTCATGCCTTAAAACTGCACCAAGTAAGGTACTGTGAACATGACAGTTTAAACTCAGTCCCTCTGGGCCACCGCCAGGGAGATGAGTGAGTGTGAACCAGGAGCCAGGACCTTTTCCCGACTCACAGTGAGGTGACCAGACAGGATGGCATCGCCCAGTCAGCCATCCGCACCCCCTCCCCAAAGGGAAATGCGGGAATTTTAACTTGAGTTTCAAGAGAAAACGTTTCGAGAGAAAGGACTACAATAGCATCTTTGTAGCTGCAACAGGATCTGCAGGGCACCAGGAGAAGGGGGGATGGGGCGGACAGAACTCGGTGAGCCGCCTCAGGCCGGGGCCTGCACAGTGGCCGAGTGTGCGGGGCAGCCAGGAGGCAGCGCTCATGCTGTCCGGGAGGCCACCCACCGCCAACGGCCAGTTCCTGAGCCAGGGTCCCGGTCCCCCAGGACGTGCACACTGAGCCTCTGTGTGAGGGCAGACAACAGAGCCACTCTGTCCCAGAGAAAGAGGCCTGTGTGCCCCGCTCACCCTCCACCGAGCACAAGGATGGACATCCCAATGGCCCATTCACTGGTCATCCCAGCCTCCCGTCCTCAACCCAGCTGCAGCCTCCACCTCCACTGGACCCAGGCATCCCAGACCTTGTGACCCAGAGCCCCCACTGTGGCCTGGGCACAGCTGCCACCGCAGCAGACCCCGTCCCCGCTTCAGAGCAGGGTGCCGTGACCCCACCATCTGCAGCTGCTCTGTGGGTTATCAGATGACCCGCAGGCTGGAGATCACTTATCTCCTTGGTGAAAAGGATGAAGGGAGCTGTGGCTGCTGCACATTTTGAAATTACAGCCCTTTAATATTATGGGTTTGACAATATTTCCCACTCAAACATGTCACCAAGCCTTGAAGAGTACTACCATTAAGTACTTGTTAAGTTGTTGTCAGATGTCTTGAGAATTCCCGGTGCCGGGTGCATCGGAAAGCACCTCATAGCACTGGTGCCAAACCGGTCTGGACAGGGGCGAGGCCAGCAGCTGGACAAGCCACGCTGGTCTACTGACCACGCTACCCCAGCGGGCACACAGGGCTGACGCCCCCGGGCATGTGAAGTGCAGTGAGGCAGAGGTAGTCGGCCCCCAGAAAACATCACTGCTCTGCTGGAGGATGACCCACTGCTGAGACCCAGCTCAGAACCCCACCCCCGGAGCAGCCCTGGGGTCCGTGCCCCCCAGGGGCATGCCCTCAGGCTGCGAGCGGCACCTGTCTGTTCCAGCGGGGGTGCCCGTGGGGTGCAAGGACTGCCCCCATGGGCCAGTCCCTGTCCCTCTCTCAGCCCCGCCCTCCTCATTTCACATCCACACATCGCTGGCTCTGACTTGCCTCTTTTTTCCTCCCTGCGGGTCATCTGATAGCCCACAGAGCTCTCTTTCTAGCCCTGTCCCCTCTGCTGTCTCTGACCAGTTTTTTTTTTTTTTTTTCCTGGCCGATGAGTGTTTCTGGAAAAATCCCTACTCGACTTGGCTCCTAAACATGGCAGCACGAACCTGCGGCCTAAGCCAAGATGGAAGGATTTGAATTCTCCAGATGGTTCCGAAAGAGGCTGTTTGCTCATTGTAAGCAAACACCCTCGAAAGCCAAACAAAAACTGCCCACAAGTAAACAGCGTGTGTCACGGCCCCTTCCCACCGCCACTTAGCAGAAACCCAAGCCCAGTGAAGGCAGGGAAGCTGGGTTATGAGAGCTGGAGCAGCCACGGCCCCTGCCCACCCTCCAGCAGGGGTGATCAGCTGGGCCGGGGGCCAGGAAGCAGGGAACCGGTGGGGCTGGCAGAGGGCACCAGGTACCACAGGCAAGGTGGCTCGGGCGACATAAATAACACTGCCATCATTTATTATTGCAACTTATCTCCATTCTATCTTTATGATGACAAAGGCCAAATCGATTCAGACAATTAAGGAGAAACTGTCAAAACTTCACCATTGCTCTTAAGAATATAACATAATATTATCTATTTTATAGAATTAAAGTGATTAGTATCATTTTAAAATAAGTTGCTTGTACAACGTGATTACTTCCAAGTGTGATTAAAAGACACAGAAGATAAACACAAATGAAGATAAAGAGAGAGGAAGGCAGGTCTACAAGGAAAGGCCTGTATACCCAGACATTTGAAGAAGAAACTGGAGTCACTCCCCACCTGCCCGAGGCTCCCCCATCAGAGGTCACCAAGGGCTGGAAGTCCTCCTGCCTAAATACCCCTCCCAGCTGCACCCTGGGGCCAGACAGTGGGGCCCATTCCTCCACTCTGTCCACCAGGATCACCACCATCCCCAGACACTCCCCCCACTCCACACCCCTCTCCCCAACACTGCTCTTTAACATGCAAACATTATCCCACCTCTCCAAGCTCAGAAGCCCTTCCATAGTCCCCTCTGCCCTCAGGATAATACAAATTCCTGGCAGGGGTCCTCAGACCACTCCTGCCAAGAGCCAGGCTCCCTCAACTCCCTCCTAGCCAACCTCTGACAGCTCACGTTTGCCTCCAGGGCTTTGCAGATACTGCCTTTCCCTCTTCTTCTTGTTAGATTATCTTTTAAATTATGTTTTTTACATATAGTAAAACTGTTTAATGGATAGTTCTATGTGTCTTAACACATGTATAGATTCACGTAACCACCACCCAAATCAGCATGTAACAGTTCCGTCATCCTGAAAACCCACCTCGTGCTGTCCCTCTGTACTCCCAGCTTTTCCATCCCAAACCCCTGGCTACCATGAGCTGTCCTCCATTCCCACAGCTTCACCTTGTCACATAGAAAGAATCGCACCGTACAGAACCCTCGAGAGCGAGCTCTTCCACGCGGCAGAAGGCCTGAGAGTCAGTCCCCTATGTTGTCGCAGGCATTGTCCTGTTTCTCTTCATTGCTGAGTCTGTGGTATAGACGGGTCGCAGTGTGTTAATCCTACCTACGGTTGAGGGACATGTGGGTTGTTTCCAGTTTGGGGCAAGTCATTTATTTATCAATAAAGCTACTATAAACGTTCGGGTCCAGGATTTTGTATAGACGTATATTTTCATTCCTCTTGGGTAAACACATAGGTTTCTGGATATGGGGTAAGTGTATATTTAACTTTAGAAGACACCGACAAACCGCTTTCCAGTGTGGCTGCATCATCGTGCGTTTCCACCGAGCCTTCCAGTCATCCTGGCCAGCACTTTCCATTGTCAGGGGGGTTTGTTTTTTAGCTCTTCCAGTAGATATGAAGTGGCTTCTCTTTCTTCCCTTGGTAAATCCAGGCTATCCTTAGACACACCCTGTCCTGGAGCTTCCCCAAGCCCCCTCGGTCCTCGGCCGGAGGAGGACCCTTCTCTGCATCCCCATCAGAGCGTGTAGCTCATAGGTAAGAAACGTGTCTTTGTGCTTCCCTTGCCCCTGAACCTACTACCTGCTCTGTCCCACACGCACACCCACATAGTGCACACACACACAGGCACACACCGGCAGCATCACTAGACTGTAGTGCTCCCTGGGGCAGGTCTGTGTTATTGACTGTTGTATCTTCTGCCCTGGAACAATGTCTAGCTTTTAAAGCAGGTATCTTCTGAATGAATGGACGAATGGGTGTATGCATGAATAAATGAATGAAGGGATGGATGGATGGATGGATGGATGGATGGATGGATGGATGGATGGATGGATGTCGAGGCAGCAGGGAGAGAGAGGGATCACTCCCACATTGTTTTACATAGATTGTGAATTCCCCTCGTGGGGCCTTCTGCAGGTGCCACTCAAGAATTCCAAAACCACTGGGAGTAAGGCTCAGGCTCCGCCCAAGGAAGACACATGTTCGTTCGGAACCAGTCACAGCCTGGAGCCGGGCATGAGGTCCCCGCTGCTTCCTCATCCTCCACATCCACCTCTCCCTCCCTTTCACTCTCACGCCTGTTACCTTGAATTCACCTGCCACTGCCTTAAAGCACCGTCCAGCTTGCTCTCAGCGAGCAGTTTTGGAGCCACCAGGCCAGACCCCCGGGAATATGGCCAGGCTCCAAGCCACTTCCAAAATCAAATGTGTCTGTATTTGTGGAGGTGACAGGCCGTCCACACAGAGAAGGGAGGCCTAGGGGTCATCCACAAACCACTGCTCCATCCCCACTGTCAGGACAGGTGGCCCTTTAGTCACAGGCCTATGGAGACACATCCAGACAACACAAGGATTATACCCCAGACGCCCCAGATGGAAACACTTTAGCAGCCACATTAAAAAAGCCAACCAAGCAAAGATGGCCCAGGTGGCTCATGGTACCCGAGGGCCTCAAGGAAACGTGATGCATTCCGTTTCCACATGGGTGCCTTGGGAGGAGAGGCAGGTGGGCCTCCCAGCCCTCTTCCAAGGGGGTTGTCAGCATCTCTGAGGCCCATCTGAAGCACATGTCTGTCATCGGCCCCTGAAACAGCTAAGGAACTCACTTCTTTGTGAGGCCGATCCCTACCCCCCCCCCCCCCCCCCCCCGCCCCCCCCCCACACACACACATTTCCAATCCAGTTTTTGCACTGGCTCCTGCTTGGTCTGGTTGGGGCCAGTGGATTGTTTAAAACCCTGTGCTCCCAGCCAGACGGGTACACAGCCTGGCTCATGCACACAGCAGGAGCTGCAGGTGGGGGCCCTGACCATACAGGGAGGGTATCAAATTCCCCACAGGCTCCAGGGGCTGGAGGCCTAGCTTCCCGGGTCTGATTCCAAAACCGGTTTCACTTCCCAAGGGACTGGGCAGGGTGACTTTGCTGGGGCACCCCAAGCTTTAGACCTCAGGGCCTGAGGCTGAGTGGGGCCTGCCTTCTGATCCAGTGAGAAGGCTTGGGGAACAAAGACTGGGCCAGAATCTCCCGCAGACTGGGTAATTCTTGCCTGGTGAGGCGAGAGATTTAAGAGAGCAAGAAAACTATTTTAGAATAGAATCTATCTACACTGGATCCACACTTAGAAAAGAGTCCCAAAGCATCCACCAGACGAATAGTGAACGAGATGCGTCGGTGACTTCCTTACTGTTTGCTTTACGTCTTCACACACTCACACTCTCTCTCTCACACACACACACACACACACACACAAATGCCTCATTTTTGTGGGTCCTCCGTGAAATCTGCATTCTGGGACACCAAGTGTGTTCACCTCCGAGATTCCATTAGCTCCTCTTCCTACCGTTATTAACGCTCCATTTTGCAGACAAGGAGCCTGAGGCTCAGAGCCCTGGCGTGGTTACTCAGAGCCACACAGTAGCCAAGTTTGGCACAAACCTCATTCTCAATTCAAACCCCGTGCCTTCTGTCCACCATTCCAAGCCGCACTGAATGCCTCAAGTATATCAAAAGGCCACTGTGTCTGTGACGGGACCTGAATGCTGCGGGGGAGGGGACCAGAACTAAGAGACAGTAGGCTCTAGGCCAGCTCTGAGTGCCTCTGAGGTCGCATTCCTTCTCTGGAGACTCCCCTCTTAGCTTCTCCTCCAGGGATTCTTGCGCTTGGTTCTTTCGAGGTGAACTGACCCCTTCGTGGCTTTCCTGGGACTCCCTTTGCCCCACGTGCCTGCCCCATGACATGCTCACACCAGAGAGTGAAGACAGACAAGAGGAAACGCCTCCGTCAGCCACACTCGGGGCCTTGGGGGTGACTGCAGGGCAATCTTTGATGAAGAGGCTGAGGCGATTTGTTCGAGTGAGCTTGTCTGATTTCCACTTAGCCAGCATTCGCATCCCCATTTCTGTGGGTAATCAGAAGCTGGCCACGTGCCACTGAAAACAGTCCCAACGTGGATATGAGCCGAAGTCCACAAGCAGGAAGATGATTATCAAAATCCTGGTACTGAGCATCAAGATTATGGCTATAAAGATTTTGTTTTAGAAATGCAGGCATAGAAATGTTCTTTGATAAAAAGTGAAGTAAAACAAATCAGGTGGTAAAAACTGAATGTTCAGTAAAATTTCAACCCTTTAAAATAATCCTTACAGAGTAGGAAAGACATCACAACCATAACCATGGTTACCTGTGGGAGTTGGCAGATCGGTGCCATGTACCTATTTACCCTCCAAGAATCAGGAAGAAAACTTTTTTAAAAAATTTGACAGTCATAGTCTTAACTTCTATCCATAGTTTCCATCCGAGTTCAGAGTCTTTGGCACACATCAATTCTCCCACCATTATTATAAGGAAAGGTAGCAAGTGTCTCAATCTTTAGAAACATACACGGTAAGCCCTGGCAGAGACGCACACCCCTTCAGGACGATCCGAAATGCCTTCCCAGGTCTTGCGATTCAGTGTATCCTCTTTCAAAACATGACATTTAAAGACTCCAGACTTTTAGTTTTGTTTCCCACCCAGTCTTGCCCATCTTATGTGCCTTGGATCAGTATAAGATAGTGTTAAGGAAGTACTAGATAAAGGCTTCCATGTTCTATATTCCCATCTCAGTTTGAATGAGTTAAGAGAGATTTCTCTATGGAAGGATTCCCCACGAGGGGCATGCAGCACCTATCATTTCCCAGATGAATTTCACCGAAACCTCCTACTTTAGGACTCGTGATCAAGGAGTGGCAGCTGCAGGGACACCTGGGGAAGTGTAGTTTTGAGCCCTGACCTTCCCTTGGCCTTATAGCTCATAGTTCTCAGTCCTGACTACACGCTGGGATCACCTAGGGAGCCTTAAAAAGATCCCTTTGTTTGGGTCCCACCTGGGTTTGGTCTGGGGCACAGGCAGAGCCAGGTCTGAGAACTACTTTTTTCTCACTCCTTCTAAGTTGTCCGTTCTAAGAGGTCAGCACTAGGGTTGGAGTCCAACCTCAAAACTATTCACACGTCATCCATTTTCGGAGCTAAATGGAGCCTCGATGGGTTTCTGGTCCCATCTCTCATTTGACAGAAGAGGAAACTGAAGTTCTCCAGAAGGATTCCTGGCCCCTTGCCCTTTTTTTGCTGGTTCCAGCCAGGTCCAGGCTGCCCCAGGGGCCCCCAGGCCACTGGATCACGGGATCTTTTATTCACAGAAAGAAGCAAAGGAAACTCCGAGATCTCCAAGGCTATTCTGCTGCCCGAGGTTACTCGCTGGGCTCTTATCTCTGGCAAGTGGACCCTGGCACAATGCAATCTTGACTCAAGTCCCCAGAACAGAGGGTGAGAAGCCAGGAGACTGCTGGCTCGCGGGGACAGCAAGCCCACACGGGCACTGGCAGAAGCAAACACATCCACGTGCCCTGAGGCTGCCAGCACAGAAGACAGGTGCCTTCTCTCCTCCCTGCACTCCACCTCCCAACCGGGGGCCAGAGAGGCTCTGCCCCAGACCTTTAAAGCCAGGAGACTCCCGCACACCAGGAATGGTCCCCCGATGACGGCCTTGCCCCCTCCCCCCGCTTCCGACAACACTCTTGTCCCTGAACAGAGAATTTTGTAGTAAAAGATATCGCTACACTTTCCAGCTTCACATCCTGTATCTTTGATTACACCCCTTCTTTAACCTTTAGATTCCATTATTTCTTTCTCTTTAGCAGCTTTGAGAAGAAAACCTAGAGGGATTAGGGAGAGGGTGGTATGCAGGAGAAAGTGGAACACACACACACACACACACGCACGCACGCACACACACAGACACACACGCATGCACGCACATGCACACACAGAGCCTCACAGGTACCTTCCCTGGGCCCCCTGGGTACCTTCCTGTTGACCAGCCCTCAGCTCTGGTCTGGACACTGCCAGCACACCCTTGCACACGATGGGCTGTTCTCTCAGAGACCTTCCAGTTTATGGGGATCTCTAAACGCTTCCAAACTCCAGGCCCACCGCTGCACCCCCTGAGAACTACCTCTGGTGAGCTCCGTTTGGCCCTCTGTGAGTTTCGGGGAGAGTGTGCACAGAAGCAGATAGGAGAGGCATGTGGGTTCTTTCAGAACTCAAACTCATCCCCGTGGCTGACACCCCGCAGGGCAGGGCAGGGCGCTGCAGTAGCAGGTGAGTGGGGGCTGCACGCAGCTTCTACCTGAAACAAATCTAATCAGCAGCCGGCCACAGGGGCAGCCCCTTTCCTAAGGCTGGCTACAGGTGGACTGCAGCTCAGCTGCCGGGGTCGTGTCCTCCGTGGGTCCACCTTTCCTGCTTGTTGGTGTCTGTGAGCTCCATCAGTGGAAGAGAGACTTTCACAAGGTCCCCGTGCTCCCACACCTGCCCTGTGGTCCTGAGAGGAAGAGGGAGGTGGGGTTCTGGGAGCCAGGCTCTGGACCTTACCGGAGCTAACTTAATTCTACCGTAGTAGATGTAAGGCATTACTTTTTAATATTCAAATTCGACTAAGCTATAGAAGATAATGTAAAATTCACACGCATTTTTCAGTGGATCACTGACTTCAAAGGCGCCTCACCCATCAGAGGCCGCCCTGTGGGTGCCCCACAGAATGCTCTCTGCCCTGTGGACGGGATGAAGTTTGTGCGGCATTGCGAGTGGGTTACAGTTCGGCCAGGGTGTGTGAGTCCGTAATGAAAGCCCCCTGATTATGACCCTCTCCACTATGGGAAGCCCAAAGCTGACTGTCCCCCTGTCCTGGGTACAGAAATGAAAGCCGCCACCGCTCCCATGCAACTTTCGGGGAACAATTCCAGTCGCGAAGGCCACCCAAGCTCCGCGTGCCCACAGTGGGCACGCGCTGCCCACAGCCACCTGTCTGGAGCCCACGCACCCTCCCGCCGCGCTTCTCCTCCCGCGATTCCTACCATGTCCTCCGCGGTGCTGGACCCGCGCCTCTGGCGCCCCCAGGCCGTCCCTGGCGCCGTAGGTCGCCAGGCTCTCCTGGATGCGGGTTTCCCCGACCGAAGGTCCCCAGCTCTCCAGTGGCCAAGTGGCCCTGC
Source organism: Macroglossus sobrinus (assembly GCA_004027375.1). Classification (NCBI taxonomy): domain Eukaryota; kingdom Metazoa; phylum Chordata; class Mammalia; order Chiroptera; family Pteropodidae; genus Macroglossus; species Macroglossus sobrinus. The sequence continues at coordinate 100,853 of PVKZ01002637.1, read as the reverse complement.
GACTCCTGGGCGTGCGTTTTGGTGCGGGGATGCTCTGCGGGTGACGCTGTCAGAGGAGGTCTGGGCGAACGCACGAGCGGGCGTGAGTCCGCGGGAGCCCTCCCGCAGCCGGGAGCCTCCAAGATCAGCTCCGGACGTTTGCAGAGTCTGCAAAGTCCCTGCCCTCGGTCCGGGCCCAACCTCCTCACTTCCCCGAAAGCAAAGGAGGGAGGAGCTCCTTTCACAATAAGAGCCCCTGCCCCGCGCTCGCCAGGGCAGCAGCCGCCGCCCGAGGCAGTGGCCCAGGTGCTAGGGAGGAACCGCACCGCTCGCTGCGATGAGCCGAGGCTGGAGGCGAGGGGCGCTGCGCAGGGGATGGGCGTGCTGACCACATCCCACCTCCAAGGCGTGGCGGCGCTCTGCGAGCCCGAGGCAATTCAGAGGGGCCTGCTGAGCACCTCCAAAACTGTATCATCCTCCCCTGCAAACTCTCAGAAAGGCAAGTCTTTTTTTTACTGGCATCTCATAGCCTCCTTAGGGCTCGGTCCCCAAGGGTAGTTTGGAAGGAAAATTTGTTGACCACAGGAACAGTTTTTCTGCTTTAGAAACTAATCAGTGTTTAAGTGGCTGGAGTGATTGATACCATCCCTCCGCCATGGATACACAGATAGTGCCTTGTGTCACGTCCGGAGTCACCTACAGGTGGGCTGTGGCACTCTCCGCAGGACCCATGGGCTTGCATGCTCCTGGTCAGAGAGAGCACTGGGAATGGAGTACACAGCCTTGGAATTGGGAGCTGGCCCCTCTGTTAACAAGTGAGTGACCTTCAGCCACTGCCTGGACCTCTTTTGAGACCTGTGTCCCTAAGTAGCCCAACAGTTGGATCTCCAGATTCTTAAGAGCCTGTAGGCAGAGTCAGCAGTAGGGCACCCTGAGAGAATCTGGGAGTCGGGCTGAAATATTACCCTCCAAGATTGCAACTAACAAGAATCATTATTAGATGGACAGAAACTGACATCCCCGGAGTCCTCTGCTGCAGAATCCTTTGAGACTGTCACTGCTAACAGTGCTTCTTAAGTGGAGCAAAGGCCTAGAGAATCTCCTTAAATTGTGTGTGGGGGTGGGGAGAGAACAGACCCGAGGGAAAGTGTTTTCCAGTCCTTGTTATGTTCCAGATGCTTTCTGTAAGTTATTTCATGTCACCATCACAAACCATCCTAAGGAAATTTATAATCACCATTTTACAAATGAGGAAACTGAGGATTAAGGAGTTGAAGTGACTCTCGGGATGGTGGATAGTCAATAAGTAATTTAGCAAACCAAAACCTATTTGCTAGAGCGTGAGGGGAGGAAGAAATTGATAAGGCCCGGGAGGCAGGATGAAGTGCTGAAGACTGCAGCTTGTCCATGCACAGGGGGTGGGAGAGGGTGCAGAATCTGAGCACAGATGGGGAGCACGGATGGGGAGTGTGAAGGAGGAGGCAGCTTGACAGATCGAACTTCTCAGGGCTTTGTCCAGATGCTGGGGGAGATGATGTGGTCTTTTCAGTCTCCCTTTCTGACCGCAACCCACATAAGACGTGCATTCCATGCTGTGACCCTTTACACAAAATGTAACTGAAACGTTTCATAAACTATTATTCCATGTGGTACACTCTGATTTTTTTCTACTCTATTCCATTTTAATTGTTTTTAATGGTGGTCTCGAATCGCTAACTTTACTTCACGAATATCCGCTGAGTACAATTGGAAAACAGTGCTACAGAGGTAAACGAAGGTAAGTTCTTCGATGTATTCAAATGGCTCTGTGGTGTCCTGCAGAATACATCTGCTGTAGATAAAAACAATTTAAAAGGAAGAGATCCAGTTTTTCCCCGGTTTACTGGATGCAGAGCTCTTTTTCAGAGAAACCAGCCCTGGAGACTCTGGGACACACCTGGGAAAAGCTGCTCCAGGACCTGGCCCAGCCACACGAAGTGTCACGTAAGAACAGAGTCAAAACTCTACATCCTGAAGCCAGACTCCCAACTGTGTAGACCTGAGACTCTGACCAGCTAAGGTGGCGCCCAGACAGTGAGTGTGGGAACCCCCCATCAGTGAACACCTGCCACTTCAGTAGCCCAGACTGCACATGAGCGGTCGGTGCTCCGGGAATGACCACAGCTGGAGCAGCACATAAAACCGAGGTCCGGACCCATCGAGCCGAAAATGCACCCCAGATCTGCAGTGACTCCGCCTGCCCCAGGATCCCGTCTATAAAATCAACCTCCCTTTCTTTACTAAGTCCTGGTTGACACTGATTCCTCCCAGCCCTGGAATCCTGTCATTCAGACTTCTCTATCCACGTTATCTTAGATGTGACTATTTACCTCCGTGATAACATCCTCCTCCGCCGAGCCGTGCCTGCGACTGTGACTGAATACATCTACGTCTACAACGCTGACAACTTTTGTCACGCGCTTTCTCATTCCCTGTCCCCCTGCTTCCTCACTCCCCATGCATTTATCCAGGGAACATTTGGCACACAGCCTGCGTTGGCTTGAATGTCAAGAACAAGTAAGACGTACCGTTGTGTTAGAAAACTCTCTGGCTTTCTACTAAGCTAAATATTCACATGCTCAGTGACCCAGCAAACCTATCCCTAGACCTGGACCCAACACATGTGCACCAAAAGCCATGCTCACAGCAGCATTATTTGCAGTGGTCCAAACTGCACACAACACAAAAACCAATAGTAGAAACAATAAGTCAATAGTGATGCATTCACATGATGAAGTGTTTGACAGCAACGGAATTCAGGAACTACAACTCCACTCAGCCGTTCTGTGAAGGGAAAGAAGCCACAAAAATCGGCCTGTGTATGATTCTTCTTACATGCAGTGCACAAACAGGGAATGCTCTTTCTGCTGTTAGAAGTCAGGTGCGTGCGTGGTGGCCCAGGGGAAAGGTCATGGCTGGGAAGGAGACATGAGGGGGCTTCTGTGGTGCTGCTAGTGTTCTGCTTCTCCAGCGGGCTACTACTGATGTCAGGACCAATTAGTGAAAATTTATCAAGCTGTAATACTTACGATATGGGCACCATCTGTATGTTAAACTTCAATAAAAAGCTAGGTCAAACAAAAATTAACACATACTGTCTCTAACCTCAAAGGACTCATAATCTATGCCAGCAGGTTCCAAACTTTTCTAACTATTCATGTAAGGAGCAGTAAGTTTTTAAATATATCTTCAAATATATATATATATATATACACACACATATATATACACATACATATACACATACATATACACATACATATACATATATATATGTATTTACAAGCTACTTAAGTACACCACCTTATTATCTATCTGTATAAAACAGACAACCACCAAAACAAAAAGATTTGAAAGGCTTTCTACCTTCTGCTCCCCACACTGAGCTTTCCTGAAGAGCTGCTGGCAGTGCAGGCAATGGGCTACCTTGAAGCTGAGCCCTAAATCAGACTCAGCCCTATGGGCCTTAAACACTTAATAAGAGTGGAAAACGTATCTTTTTAAAGTTTTGAGCTAAACTTGGTTTTGCAAGAGGTGGAGATTTATACCTTTGGGTCTAACTATTTTCCTAGGAAAACAGGACCTCCCTTAAACTCCACCCCCCCCCCCCCCGCCACCACACACACACACACACAATGGAACGCCTGGCCATGCAGAGCCTCTGCTGAAATGGAGACTTTGTAAGGCTGCTTCCAAAAAGCTGAATCACAGTAGTCATGAGAGCTTTTCACCAACATCTGGCTCCCCATCTTTCAGAAAATGGTTAGGATGTAGTCTCCACCCCACTTGAAGTTAGGTGTGGTCCTGCTACTAGCTTTGACCAATGAGATGGAGGTGGAAGTGATATCACTTCTGGGGAAAAGCCAGAGAAGCCCGTGCTTGACTGGCCACGTTCCTCCCCCTACGCTGCACTGTAAAGCATGTGTCGGGATGGAGCCTCTATCAGCCTGGGTCTCTGGGAGACTGTGATGAGCAAAGCCCCATGAGCCTTTATTAGATATGTAAATGAAAAAATCTATATGTTAAGGCATTAAGATTTGAGAATTACTTATGACTGTCGTATAACTTAGTCCATCCTAATCACAAGAATAAAATGACTTTTGAGAATTCCTGAGAATAATAACAACTTGGATTTTGCCATTCCTCTGCTCAAAGCCTCGCACAGGCTCCCCGTCTCTCTCTGAGTAACATCCCACGTCACACAGGAGCCTGCAAGCCCCTCCACACTCATGGTCTTCACCGCTTCTCTAACATCACCACCTGCGCCCTCACTCACCGTGCTCCAGGTCACACTCTCCTCCTTGCAGCGTCTTGCACGCTCCGGGCGCTACCCCACCTCAGGATCTTTGTGCTTACTCCTCCCTCTGACTCGAATGCCCAAATTCCCTCATGGTTTGCTCCCTCATCTCCTTTAGGTCTTTGTGCAAGTGTCACCTCCTCAGTGAAGCCTTCCCTGACCACTGTTATTTAAAACTACACACCTCAGCCTGCTTCAGTTTTATCTTTTTTTTTTCTAACTAGACAATTTCTTAAAAGCTATCCTAAAGGGTTTTTAATTGAGATAACCAATAAATCCCTCTTTTCTTGGAAGCAGTACTTCATGCAGTACTTACTTGCAGAATTTGGCTACCTGGCGGTTGCTGCTCCCGGGTTGCTGGTAGGGCCTCTGGCTACACAGTGGAACTTGAAAGTAGGTAACTGACTGTTTCACTGAGAGGTTAGTGCAAGTGAGGAATATTTCATGTCCACCAGAGGGCGCCTCCTACATCATTAGGAGTAAATTCTACCTTTACCTTCAGCATTTCTAAGGAATCAGATTTCCAATCGCTCTAATGACATTTTAGGGTATCTTATAAATTGGTATCCTAGACAGCTACCCACAGGCCCACTCTTTAACACGCTTCCATGTCTGACTCCAACCCAGACTTACTGAACCAAAGTTTCCAAGGCTTGAGAATCGGTACATTTTTTCAGCATCATGGTTCATTCTAAAGCACAGCCAGGGTTGAGCACTGCTGAGCTAAGCAATTCCTCTTCCTTGGCGCTCATGTCCGAATAGCCATTCTAAATGATTCTAGAATCTCTACTTCTGTACAGTCTCACTGCCTCTTCTCTGGCTTAAACTTCTGTCCACTCACAGTACTGTTAGAGGGACCCCTGAATTAGCCTCCAGGCTCTACTTTCTCTCCATCCAACCCATTCTGCATGTTACTGCCAAAATGTAACCAACGGCCCACCACCGGCCTTTCCCATACCCATAACTCTCAAGATTAAATGTAAATTCCTCAGCATGGCTTTCAAGGTCCTTCAGGGTTAGACTCTGATGACCTCTTCAGGCCTCTTACAAACATTTCTAAACCTTTTAAGTGCAGCTCCCTCCATCTCAAAGCCTTTTTTTGACATACTTATATAACCTGAATACTTCCACCCCCCAAATCCTCTTTATCCTGAAAACCCAGCACAGCACCTTCCCTGAAGTTAAGACATTGTAAATGTTATTTTGTTAATCTCTCTTATGGATCTTGAACTCCCTAAGGGAAATGAGACTTCTGTCTCCATTTGCCCAGCACCAAGGAGCTACCCAGTAAATGCTTTTGCATAAAGGAATAAGACAGAAGTCTGGGCTCAATGCCCAATCTGCTGCTCATAATGCAGGATACACAGTAAAGCAACTTCTCCTTCACTGGCTTCAGATTCTTCATCTGACAAACAAGAACCATCATCCCTGTCCAGCCCACCTCCCTGGTTCCCAAAACCATGTAACAGGTTTGTATAAATTCCAACACCCGGAACAGAGCTTGTTTTATGGTAAACTGTCAAAAACGTTTGCTGAATCCATGAATGAAGAGAAACTTTCTTTGCAGCAGAGAATGCTAACATCTAGTTTACATTTTCTCTTTTTCTTCACTCACTGAACCGCTCTATTTTAGGGGGCAGCAGTGTACTCGGCCAAAAAATTATCTATTTGACAACCTCACTTGCAAAAAGGGACAACCCATGAAAAGTTAATGGAAGTCAATGGGTGGGGCCCATAAAATTTTCTTAAAGGGGGCTGAGGTCACTTTCGTTCAGCAAGAATTTGCTCCCCGTCCCCTGCTGTGAGCAGAGCATGTATCTTTGCTCCTCTGTTGTTGGGCTTGGCCATGGACTCATTTTGACCACCAGGATGTGAGCAAATAAACCCAGAGCAGTCTCGTTTGGTTTTCATTCTGGCAGGTCACCACATAAAGACTAAGCCCTGGGTCACCACTGTCCTCCAGTCAGAGCTCTGGAATGAGACACGTGGGACAGACTTACCCCAACCCACTGCTTGGAGCCAAGCCCAGCCAACCCACAGGCATGAGAATAAACATTGTGGCTGGAAGCCACTGAGTCTTGGAGAGGTTTGTTACACAGCATTATTGTGGCAAAAGTTCAGTGATACAGGTAGGACGTGCTGTTAAAGAGCCAATCCAGGCCCCAAAAAAGCCGTATCATACCCCAAAATTCCCATAATATATAACAAATTATTATACATGTGTTGTTACTTCAACATAAAAATATGGCAATAGATGTTCATTTAAATTAATGTATTATTCTGTATTTATTTTGTTTCATTAATGTTATTATTTAAACAAAACTGAATTTCACTACTTTTGGCTGTGTAACCTTGGACAAATCATGTACCATCCAGCCTCAGTGTCCTCATCTGTAACACAGGAAGAATGCCCGCCTCGTGAAGGTTATTAGAAAGTTTTAAGTGGACAATGAACATAAGGGAGCTTAACACTTAATAGGTGCTCATCGAGGACAGCTCTCTCCGCTTCTACCCTTACCAAGACTTTGCTCTTAAAGCCCTCGATAAAGCTGTGATCATTCTCTCACCTGGTTCCTGTACCATAGCAGCAATCTAGAGAATGAAGGAAGGGCAGCATCAGCTCAACATGCTTCCTAACGCCAACTGCTTCTTCTCAAGGTCAGGAGTCCCTGTTTAGCTGACCATATTGTTCAAGATCTGAAGACGAACCCTGAGAATTCAGATAATGGGTATCCTAAATGGCTCTCTCTGGTCATGGATAGTGATTTCCTCGGAAGGAATACAAAGGAGGAAATGCGCTGAGCCTCAAGAATAATGGGCGGGATTTGACACTTTTTAAATGATGAGGATCTGAAGAAGAGAATAGCACCACCGTGTGGCCAACATTCCGCATGGAAGCTGTTCTCAGCCTTGAGTCAGCCTTGGGCTTTTCCTAGCTACTGTACAATGTAGCTTCACAAGGGTGGAGACAGAGATAAGACAAATTCAAGGCAAAGAGTACAGCTGATCCCATCATCTGTTCCTCACCAGGAAGATCAGTAATCTCTTGTCAAGACATTTTATAGACCTTAACTTGAGCAAGTCCCGCTCTACTCCCATTTACTGCCAGCTGACCTATACAGTGTGGAGAGATTCATGAAACTATTTCTTGCTGGAGTCCTTGCTTTCCACTATATAACGCTGCCTATCTTCTTATGGGTTTTCCTGAGCACAGACAATGGATGCCATAACTAACTTATTCACAGATAGAATCTTGGCACCTATCCTGATGCCTGGCACAGAGAATGAACTTAATATTTGATGAGTGAACTAATATTAAAGTCATTGAACTGTCCAATATATACTGTATCTACTGATTGCAGAAATCATTTCACTGACTCACTTCTAGATTCAATATTAAGTATCTCCTATGTTCCAAGATCTGTGTAAGGGGCTAGGGTGACAAAGATGACTAGGACACAGACTTCTGCCCACAAGTAATATGAACAGAGCTATCAGAAAGGAACAAGTAGGTTGTTCTTGACACTGAGAGGAGGAAGAATTAAACCTGCTTAAATAGGTGAGCTAAGGCTTCCAGAACTTCCGAGCCAACGAAGTGTTCAGGATGAGGAGTTCTCCAAGGGACAATGAGGAAAGGGGTAGCATTCTAGTCAAAGGTAAAAGACTAATGTGCATGGGGTCGAGTTGGATCAGGGTCATCTCTAGACTTTACTGAACAAGAAGCTACACTTTCTGTTGGGTTTGAAGGACAAGAAAGGCCCACCTACATAAGGGTAGCATTTGGAGGCATGGCAGGAAGTAAAAGAAATAAGCCCTCAAAACTCTCCCCCGAAAAAGGAATGTTTTTCTTGGAAACAGGGCATATTTGAAAACATTGTCAAAACAATGCCCTCTTTTCTTTCTCCCTGGCAATGTAATTGGCCACATTAACAGATTAAAGGAGAAAAATCATATGATCATCTCAACAGACTTAAAATAGCATTTTATAAAATGCAACCTTCTTTTATTTCTTAATTAGAAATTAAGGAGAAAATTTTACTAAGTTGGGAAAAAAAACAGATCTCCCTTCACCTTATAAAGGCTATAAAAATTTAGAGTAAAGATCATACCTAGTGATGAAATTACTAAGACTGGGAATGAAGCAGCAATGCCCACTACCATTACTGCTACTCAACAGTGTATGAGAGGTTCTAGAGAGTGCAATGAGACAATAAAATTAAAAGTATGAAGATTAGAAAGACAAATAAAACTGTGATTATTTGTAGATGATTTAAGTCTACAGTAATTGACATATAAATTATTAGAATTAGTGGTTTAGGAGATGGATGGTTATAAACTCAAAATAAAAATATCACTTGTATTTCTATATAATATTACCAAGTTAAACTTTTAAAGAGACAGTTATAATAGTTTAATATCACTGCCATAACAAATTATCACAGATTTAGTGGCTTAAAAATAGCACACTGGTAGAAACAATCCAAATGTCCATTAACTGATGAATGGATAAGCAAAATACGGTATTATCCATCCAACAAATATTGCTCACACATAAAAAGCAATGGAGTACCAGTACGTGTTACAAAATGAAAGAACCTTGAAAACATGTTACGTGATAGCCAATTGCAAATGACCATATACCAATGATTCTGTTAATACCAAATATCCACAACAGGTAACTCTAGAAACTACGGAAAGTAAATAAGTGGCTACCTAAAACTGACAGTGTCGGGGGAGGAGAGATGGAGAGTGACTGCTACCAGGTTTCTTTCTTTGGGTGACAAAAATGTTCTAAAAGTAAATGAAATAATACTTACACAACTCTGAATATACTAAATACCACTGAGCTGTACACTTTAAATAGGTGACTTGTATAGTTTGTGAATTACACCTCAATAAAGCAATTTTTAAAAAGGACACGAGAGTCATATACTAATATGAATAATTTTAATGAATTGTAAAACATCAAACGTATGGACATCCATGTGTCTACACATTTGACATCATTTAAGATGGCTCTTACATCAATTCCTTACTTTGAAAACTGGTAATTAACGGTAAAGAATTAAGCCTTTGTCCTGTCTTCCCATGAGTGTTGATTTTGCAGAATTTTTAATTTTATTGCATGTGATATTATTTTAACTAAGTAGGTACATCTTCTTATTTTTGATATGTATCCTAAAGGGGAGGAAAATTATAATATCTGTAATCTACTTGAAAGTATTTCAATATAAAAAAATTTAAAATTTTCAATATATTATCATGTAAAGCAAAAATAAATTTTTCTATTTGTTCTTTTGGTTAGTCGCCAAGGTAATAATACTGTACTGAATTTATCAATTCTGTAAACGGGAAAACTGGAAAAAGGGAATCACACATAAACAGTAAAATATTTAGAAAAATGTTTCCACATGTCCCCAGGGATAAAGGCAGCCCAGTTTGTGAAATACTGGAGAAGGATGTTGTGTATTACAGTTTAAAGGGATGGGAAACAATGAATAACAGACCAGTCAGAGTGTGATCAAGGAGCCCAATGTACTCCATGATGCTGGGCACAGAGAATGCATATCTTTAATTCTGATGAAATAAAAGAAAAAGAAAAAGACAGAGCTGGAAAGGGTAGCCCTTGCTTAACTCACCTGCAAGGCTTACTCTCCTGCTCAGGGCTCCCTGTGGTTCAGTGAAACACAGCTCTTTCTCTTGTTCCAGCTGATAGATCAGAGCTGGTTTGGAAGTAGATGGTGCTGCTTTGGGGAAGAAGACACAACACAAAGATGAGCAGTCACAGAGGTCAATCTCAGCCCATGGCTGCAAGAAGAACCAGATGTGAGGAGAGTAATTCCCGGGTGAACTGAGCTGGAGGTAGCCTAAAGAGGTACAGGGAGAGGTCCTGGGAAGGAGCCTCCGGATAGTGCTGCCAAAGGAGCTTGAAACACCTTGGGACGCATGGCTCCTAGGAGCAATCCCCACAGGAAACCTAAGGGGCTGAGTCCCCTCAAGATAATCTGGAGATTCAATGCTAGGTGAGAGTACCAAAATATAGCTCAGGCCCTGCTGTACCCGGAGAATCACCTCTAAGGCAGGTAGGGAGGGAGGGTAGTTTTTATGATGGAAAAGAAGGAAAGCCTTCTTGTAGGTCGAACAGACTCCAGAGCTCTCTGTACCTGGCAACTCTTGACACTGCCATTTGGGGTCAGCTAATAGTTATAAGAGAGCCCTTGAACTTCTGAGGGCCCAGGCAGAGACCAGTGACAGAGGCCTTACCTAGGAAGGTCACAGCCCCATAGTTCTCCAGCATCACATCCCTGTACAAGGCCCTCTGAGCAGGTACCAGACTGGCCCATTCCTCCCCAGTGAAGTACACAGCCATATCCTCAAAAGTCAATGATTCCTGAAATGAAAAGGTCTTGGTCTCTTGGCTTGAAGACTTTGGTGATGGTCAAAACTGTCCACTAGAAGCCCTGGAAGGGCACCTACAATGATATGTATTTAGTATTGGGACCCTCATGTGCCTGAGTTGTGTGAAATTTGGAAGGTGTGGAGGAGGAGGATGTAAACTAAAGATAGACAGCCAGCCAGAGTTCAGCATACTCTCCCAATTAGAACCAAACACATCTCCACTCTGAGCTTTGAACATATGTGACCTCCAAAGAGACTACTACATAGGAGCTGGGCTTGGTCCTGGGCATGAAAGTACCTATATAAAAGGAGAACTAACATAACTGAATATGGCTGACACCTTATCTCTAAGCCCCTCCCCATTTTATAATATAGTTGGATGATTACTTGGGCTGTTCATTTTACTATCATTTCCTTATTCTACTTTCATCCCAGTTACTCCCTCATTCTTGTCTCCTTGCCAACCACTCCAGGCACAAAGCTCTCAGATTTGTTAATGACTCCCTACTCACATGCAGACGCAGTGAGGTTAGAGAGGCATAAAAAAATAATTTTTAAAATAGGCTAGAGGAAAGTCTGTTTATTAAAGGACACCACTAAGAGTGAAAAAGCAAGCCATAGAACAGGAGAGGATATTTCATAATATGTATAACTGACAAAGAAATCATATCCATAATAAAAGACTAAAAATTTGGAGGGAAAAAATGACATGCAATGTAATGAAAAAAGGGGGGGAAATGTGAACAGGGACTTCACATAAGAGGAGATCCATGTAACCAAAACACATGAAATAGTGCTTCACATCACTGCCTATTGAGGAAAAGGAACTTTAAAAGCCTCAATGAGATGAGAATGACAAGTGTTAGCAAGGATGTGGAGCAACTGGAACTCTCATATACTGCTGATAAAAGTACAAATTGGAACAACCATTTCAGAAAATTGCTGGGCAGCAGCTACTAAAACTAACCAAATGTGTATACCCTATGCCCTAGCAATTTGATTCCTAAAGATACACACGTGACTATGTGCATAGACAGAGGAAACCCAGCTCACCTGGGGCCTTGCTGTTAGGGACACTGCTGTCATCACCTGACTTCTTTTATTCCAGTCTTGGAGAAAGGTAAGTTTCAGGAGCTAAAGGTAAAGTAAAAAACATTAGTAACAATAACTCTACTGACCGTAACTCCTGCACCCAACATCTGACCCATCCTGTTCTGAGGCTACCTGAACTATTACTATTCATCAGTAATTGCCCTGTATCAGTGGCAACACTCATCTCACAGTAGTGAGATAACAGGCATACTGCTAAACTCATGGCCAATTTCTGTCCTAGGATAAAAAAAGCAGTGACTCATACTGAGTAAATAGTTATGTACTCTAATTCTCTTAAGTCATGATACTGTTTTATCTTTGTGATATGTCTTTTACAGTGGATTCTTAATAAAATTGACAGATTTAAAAGGACTTAAGCAAAAAGGTCTGATATGTACAGTTGACAATCTGTGAAAAGTAAATCACCCGGAAGTACAACAAACAGCTGCAAAGGCCACCCTACAAAACATTCCTTCCTACTTTCCTATGAAGAAAACCACAGCTATAGACTTGAAGCATAAATAAAGGCCCAGTGGGGAACAAATCACAACTCAACACACTTCACCAATAGCCAAGACCAAAAATTTAATCTGATCACAAACCTTAACAATTAGGTTATGACAATGGGTAAAAGTTAAGAGAATGTAATTAGAAATGAAGGATGTGAAGAGACTTTGTCAAGAAATCTTCCCATATTTCCAATATTGTACATAGGAAATTATATGCTAAATATCGGACACATATTAGGCGCTTGATGGATATGATTTGTCATGACTGTTTTAAACATTCTATGGGCCAATCCAAATCCAGGGCTCCACATTCTCCAAATTTACAGACTAAGTAGCCTCCATCCTGGAGGGAAAAAAAAAAAAAACCAGTATTCTCAAAACTTTGGATGCTCTAGGGACAGTAATAAGCTTCCAGACTGGGTTTACACCAGGCCAGGCGAATAAATAAAGTGATCATCGACCGATTTCCTGGGACCACCTGAAAATGGAGAAAAAGCGCTAAATTATACACAGGCCGAGGGGTCAGGCTGGGTCTCCGCAGCCAGGGCAAGAGCGGACTGGCGCGGCCACGGGCCGTGTTCCCTGTTGACAGTGTGTTCTGGAGCGCCGTTAAAACTTTTTGAGGACCTCGACGTTAGCATTCGATTTTGTGTCTGTACCCAATTTGAATAGGCCGGAGGCTGCCCTGGGGACGAAAATCCAGGGGCAAGAGCCTAAAGCCAACGTCCCGGGCCCTCCAGCGCCCCCTGTCGATACAACCGAGTTGGCGTGGAGGTTGGCGTGAGAACCGCCGCGGCAATGGGAGCCACGCTAATCACCGCGCGGCTCCTTCCCGTCCTTCTCAGACCCAGCCAGACCCGCTCACCGTGGGCTCTGAGTGGCCGCTGCGGCTTCGCAGAGAGGTGTTGCCCACCTCTCGCCGACCCTCACAATCCAAACCCTCGGACGTTAAAAGATGACAATGGCTGCGCCGGAAGTTCTTCCACACACCGAACGGCCAACCTAGACCTTCCCTGAAATTCCCTCTAGTAATCTTGGAGGACCGCACATCTCTGTGGTCCCTCCTTTTAGTTCCCGCGAGACAAGCCCTGAGGAACAGGGACCGCGCGCGAAATAAGTGTCCTTCTTCCTCCCAGCCTCCCGGTTCCGAGTCGTGGGTCGCCGGCTCTGCCCGTCCGTCTACCTGGCTTCCCCTGAAAAGGAACGGAGTCTAAGGCCGGGGCCAGAAGGGCAGCATTCATTCCATTGGATTTCGGGTGAAGGGACAGGGCCCAGCCGAACCAATGAGCATAGGTCGTCCTTCCTCCCTTGGAAGCGGGAGCCTCCTGCCGGCCCAGACAGGTCCAACCCCTGCAACGTGGATTTCCCACCTGCCGGTGAGTCCCTCCCTGCGGGGCCTGGAAGAGTAATCGGGAGCTCGGCGTTAGATCAGAGCAGGGCTGAAAGGCTGGACTGGACAAAGTGCGGACCGCAGGACAGAAGAGTCTCCGAAACTTTTGCTGAGTGAATGAAAGTTGAGGAATAAAGCAGCGATCTTATTCCATACCCAGGAGACTCGGGATGTCAAAAAGGCCGTGCTTTTTGGTCCTTCACAGGGAGAGCCACCATGAATGAGGGAGGGTCAGGAGCAGGATGAAATGATGCCAGGCCCCAGCTAGAAGCCTGCCACACAGTCCTGCATACCTGTGTTAGACTGTCCTGACCGGTTCAGCGAAATTCACTCATCCGCCACTGCCCTATGTCCTCATTTATCTAGTTCCTATCCAGGCCACTGAGATGCCCCACACGAGGCTCAAAATTTACAGTTCTTTTTATCCACACTTATGCTCAACTATTGTTTCCCACAAAACAATGTCTCTAAACATTGCCAAATGTCCTCCAGGAGAGGAGAGAAAAATCATCTTTAGTTGAGAACCACTGACCTATACATATATATTTACTCATTCTTTGAAAGAACAAGATGTGGTTGAAAATTAGAGCAAAAGTATGGCTATTTAGACGCTCAACCTCCAAGCATCTGAGATACATATGAGGAGCTAGTAGGACAGCAAAGCAAGAAAGAATGTGACACAAAGGTGCTGTATGAGAAAACAGTACTTTTAAATACAAGTCTGTATCAGTGTGACTAAGTTGCAAATGACAAAAACCTCAAATTAACTTGTTTAACAAAAGATGTTTGTTGGCTCATGTAGCTGAAAAGTCCAGAGGTAGGTCTGTTGAGGTAAGGCGTGGGCTAGCAACACAAATGATATTACCACGGACCCAATTTCTCTCTGTTTCACCACTGTCCCCTCGGGTACTGGCTTCATCCTCAGGCTTCCCATGCTAGCACCAGGAAGCTCTAGACTACGACCCCTTTTAATAGCAAAAATTGTTGCTACAGTTCAAGGTGTCGCATCTTCTACCCACCATATGGAGGAGAATAGAGAATATCTCCTTTGATCACTCTCAAAGGAGAAAAGTCTCTTTCTCCCAGCATGCCCAGTAAATATCTCTTCACACCTCATTGGCTCTGTGGCTGGGGGATAGGATAAGTGGATGGACCTAGGCTAAACAAGATCCACTTATGAAGTTGAGGGCAGAGGCAAAGCGGGTGGCTGGCAAGGATGTTTTTCTAAAGAATATTGGTGTTACTGTTCCCAGAGAGAAGGGAAATAGAAGCTGAGAACCAGATAAGAGAGGAACAGTGCAGAGCCCTGAGTCACAATGGCATTCTCTGATTTATAACCACATTGCTTCTAAAACAGGCAACTGTGTGTGTAGCTGAGTCAGGGTTACAAAGCACAAGGGATTTAATTATTCATTCCCCCAGGAGAGTCTGGGTAAACCAGCTAATTTTCACTACGTGAATGACTCTATATACTCTTTTTATATTTCTTCACTTTCCAACCCAACTTGAAAATTTCGAAGATAAAATTTTACCATAATCAACTCTTGATTCAATATATTGTTAATTAAAGTTTATGAGACAATATCTTCCGTTTCTGCTTTTTATATTTCTCCAAAATTTAGGAACTGAGTATTAATTTTATTCTGTGTGGAAAGTGTCATTACAAACTGAAAGGTCTTCCATGTTTTAATTTCTTCATCACAAACTATAGAGTCTTTGAAATGGGCTCAGGGCTTCCGAGTGCCTGTCTCTGGGCCTCTGGTAATGAAAAGACCAATTAGGAATTCTCTTGATGGGGCCCATCAATTTCCAAATGTTGTTTTTCTTTTTAATTCCCAACCTCCGCCCCCTCCCCTTTGGCAACCATTAGCTTCCTCTCTATATCTATGGGTCTGTTTCTGTTTTGTTCATTTATTTTGTTCCTCTGGCTTATTTCACTTAGCATACTATCCTCTGGGTCCATCCATGTTGTCACAAATGGCATGATTTTATTCTTTTAATTGCTGAATAATATTCCAGAGTGTGTGTGTGTGTGTGTGTGTGTGTGTGTGTGTGTGTGTGTAGTTTCTATATCTTGGCTATTACTAGTAATACTGCATTAAACATAGGGGTACATGTATCTTTTCGAATTCGTGCCTTTGCTTTCTTTGGATACCCAGAAGTGGAATTGCTGGGTTGTATGGTAGCTCTATTTTTAAGTTTTGGAGGAATCTCCATACTGTTTTCTATAGTGGCTGCACCAATTTCCAATCCCAACAGTGCACAAGGATTCCATTTTCTCCACATTCTCATCAGCACTTGTTATTTGTTGATTTATTAATGCTAGCCATTCTGATGTGTGGGAGGTGATATCTCATTATAGTTTTAATTTGTATTTCCCTGATGATTAGTGATGTTGAACATCTTGTTATGTCTGTTGGCCATCTGTATGCCTCTTTGGAGAAATGTCTGTTCAGGTCCTCTGACTATTTTTTAATTGGATTATTGTTTTTGTTGTTGTTTTTTGGTGTTAAGTTGTATGAGTTCTTCGTATAGTTTGGATATTAACCCTTTATCAAATGATCATTTACAAATATCTTCTCCCATTCAGTAGGCTGTCTTTTTGCTTTGTTGATGATTTCCTTTTCTGTGCAAAAACTTTTCAGTTTGATGTAGTCTCATTTATTTTTTTCTTCTGTTTCCCTTGCTCAAGCAGATATATCCAAAAAGATATTGCTAAAAACAATGCCAAAGAGTTTACTGCCTATGTTTTCTCTAGTTTTATGGTTTTAGATCTAACATTTAAGTCTTTAACCCATTTTGAGTTTATTTTTGTATACGGTCTAAGAAAGTAGTCCAACTTCATTTTTGTGCATTTGTCTGTCCAGATTTGCCAAAACCACTTATTGAAGAGACTGTCCTAACCCCATTTTATATCCTTGCTGTCTTTGTCATAGATTAATTGATCATGTGAGCAAGGATTTACTCCTGGGCTCTATTCTCTTCCATTGACCTATATATGTTTTTATGTCAGGACCATACTTCCCTGATTATTATAGAGTTGTAGTATAGTTTGATATCAGGGCACATGTTATTTCTTAACCATCCTGGAATACCTATCTTTTGCCATATTTTGGTAATCCTGTCATTGTGATACTTCTAAAATTTGTCTTGCCATTCCACCACTCTGTCTACCAACATTTCCACCGTTGTGGGAAAGAGTTCCTAGGTTTTATCAACTTCCATGATGCTCCTCCACAAGTCCAAACTGTTTCTTCTATCTCATGGTTCCATTTCCATTCATTCTTATTCCTATCCATGCATATCCCCATTCTTTCTCTTAAGATACTGACCTCATCTAGCATATGCATCAATCTCTCTAGCAGTGGAGTTGTGAATCCTTATGAATATTTAGAATTTTAATGATTACTTCCTTGTATCCCTGGTTCAAGTTTCAATCCTGTTTCAACTGCTGCCTACATGTGTCCCTGGTAGTGTTGCCAATCTCTCACTGACTGCTCTTTCTTATCATCTCTGGCACATCCCATTGTCCAACTCCCTTAAATACTGAATTGAATTCCATTCTGGGTCCTCATATTTTGCTATAATCTCTTGGGGCAGTGCTGTCCAATAGACTTCCTGCAATAATGGAAATATTCTATGTCTACACTACCCAGTATGATGACCAACTGCCACATATAGTTATTATGTACTTGCAATCTGTCCCATGTGACTAAGGAGCCAAATTTTTCATTGCATTACCCATATGTGGCTAGTGGCCGCTGTAATGGATAAAACAGCTCTAAGGGATTTCACCAATTTCTTCCTATGGGTTTAAATACCTCTGCGTGTTTGATGACTCTCAGATGTACAGCTCCAGATACGACTAACCCAGAGCTCCAGCCCATGTATACAACCACCAAATTGAAATTTCAACTCGCACATCTCACACATCTCTCAAATGTTAATCCAAATCAGAGTTCTAGATTTCTCCCTCCCAAACTTATTCCCATTCCAGTCGTATTCATTCCAGGAAAATGACACCACTGTCCAACCCAGTAGCTCAAACCAGAAACCTACCCAATTCCTCCCTGTCCATTACTCTTTGTATCCAATCCATTAGCAGGTCACTGGTTTTATTTCCAAAATACAGCTTAAATCCACCATCCCTCTCTAGGTCACCATCATCTCTAACTTGGACTGCTAGCAATCTCCAAGATGATCTCTCACTTCCCTTTTATCCTTACGAACCACTTTTCTACTTAGTAGCCAGTGATTGTCTTAAAATATGAACCAAACATGTCATTCCTCATTTGAATATCCTTCAGTGACTTTTCACTGAGGATGGACTTGAATAATACAGTGCCCCCATCTCTACAAACCCAATTTGTGCCACACATACCCTTGACATTGTGCTCTACCTAAAACCTTTCAGTTTTTTAAACATGCCAACATCCCATCTCTCTCTCTCTCTCTATCTCTCTCTCTCTCTCTCTCTCTCTCTCTCTCTCTCTCTCTCTCTCTCTCTCTCTCTCCCCCCGTCTCTTTCTCTCTCTCCCCCTCCCTCCCTCCCTCCCTCCCTCCCTCTCTCTGCTTGTCCATTCTCTTCACAGCACTTAACAATTTTTAATAATTTCGCTTCATTTTTTTGATTGGTTTCTCTCATTAGATTAACGTTCTGATTAGCAGGGCGGAGTTCTTATTGTTTACACAATACTTGGCATAGCGCTTTGAATATAAGCAGGTGCTCAGTAATATTTGCTTAATAAACAACTTCCCCAACACTTGTTCACAATCACTCATTTCCAGTTCCTAGTTCCTAATACTAGGTCAAGTTCTCCTTATTACATGGCTTAGGCTTCAGCAATCAGGGACTCTCGAGTTATTAACATGTTTATAACTTTCAGGAAGTTGAAGTTTGGTCCAAGCAGGCCTCTGGCTTCTCTTCCTTGCTCCTTATTCAAGAATTATATTAAATGGCTTGAAGCTTATCAAGTGGAATGCCTAAAGAGCAGGGAGGCAAATTATAGTCTGGAAAATGGCTCTCAAAGTGAAGGGTCTGCAACGGATGTTCCAAATCTGTTTGGCCAGCATTCTTCCTACGAATAGGGCATTTGGTCCTCTGACCCTTCTTCGTAGTATTAAGAGCCTGCATCATCCTCTTAAAAATATTTTATAGCCTCCTGATTTTGAGTGTAATTTTGGAATTCCTCACTTTCCCCTTACTTGCTGTGTAGAATTCGTAAGTTCCTAGAATTTACCTTTGATCCTGGACCAAGAAGGACATACCAATGTCCTCTGATGCCAAGATACTGGATTATAATTCAACTTCCAAGTGGCTGAGGCTACCTAACACAGAATTATCCATCATCAGAGTTACCAGTCTTTCTCACTTGGTGATGGCCCCACAGCTTACTTGTGGCTGTGAGCTGTTATGGTAATAAGAAGGGAGAGGACTTAGGACAATGGTGCAGTGAGAGGGGTTGTAGCTATATAAACAAAACTCTCATTTGGTTTACATTTTCCCAATCCCCAACACTGTTCACAATCACTCATTTCTATTTCCTAGTTCCTAATACTAGATCAAGTTCTCCTTATTACATGGCTTAGGCTTCAGCATAATGTACTACCTTATGTACTACCTTAGAACATAAAGACAGGTCTCTCAAGATTGCACAGCCCCAGACTACGCTCTGCTACTTTCCTCCGGTTGCCTTGGCGACCTCAACAGGACAATTTCTGAGGAGGAAAAGGACCTAGAGTTGGCAATGTAACTGCGACATCATTTACATCAAATGTGGTTTTAAGTGAGGTAGACTTAGAAAAGCAGTATTAATACTTGTGTGTCTGTGTGTCTGTCCAAAAAGATACATAACCAGTAATAATAATTGTCTCTGAATAAGACTGTAAGACAGGCGTGACAAGGAAATTTATGTTTCACTGAGCATCTTTTTGAACTATTTCAGTTTTTTTTTTATCATGAGCATGTTATATCTAGTAAAAAATAACTGTTTCAAAAATTGAAAAACATAAAAGAAATACAGTGTTTGTCCTTAAAGAGCCCATTTAGCTGGAGCAATTTAGCTGGAATAACAAACAGGAGACTATTAGAAAAATATAAGACAGCATATAACTAAATGCCAACTTGAGTGGTACAGATTAAAAGTAGAATAGGAGGAGAGGAGCTGGGTCTTAGATGAAGGAGGTAAACTTTTAGCCCAGGAAAACTTGAGCAAATAAAAATGAGTAGAAGCAGAAATGTACACAAATGTAGAGTAGACTCGAGTCAAATAGGCCTGGTTCCAGTCTCAGCTTTATAACTTACTTGCTGAGCAACCCTAAAACAGGTTTTATAACCTGTTTCAACCTCAGATTTCTCATTTGTAAAATACAGATAAGAGTATCAACCTTAATAGGATTAAGAAAAATTAAAGAATGTATGTAAAGTGGTTAGTGCAGTGCCTGATACAGAGTAGGTGCTCAACCAAATGATGCTTAGTATAAATATGGTTGAACAGTCTTGCTAGAGTACAGGGTATCTGTTCTGGAGAAAGATAAATCTGGCTATTAGAGTAACAGCAAGTGTGGACAGTCATCTCATTTTGTCTTAGGATATGTATAGCATGAAAATTATAAACAAGTATCACCATTATGTATTCTCTAATGTTCAAGAAGATGGGAGATCTAATAGTCATAGGGTTTTGCTCTAGCATGGCGCCTCTGGTGCCTAATCAAAACAGAATTTTGACTGAAGGCCTTCCCACAGTCATTACCTTAATAGGGTCTTTCCCCAGTATGGATTCTCTGATGTCGGAGAAGGTATGCCTTGCAAATGAAGCTTTTCCCACAGTCAGGACACTCATGAGGCTTCTCCCCAGTGTGGATTCGCTGATGTTGTATAAGGCTTGTTTTCTGACTAAAACCCTTCCCACATTCCTTACATTCAAAAGGTTTCTCTCTTGTATGTGTTCTCTGGTGCCAAATCAGGTTTGACTTCCAAATGAATGCTGTAGCACAGTCTTGGCATACATGGGGTTTCACCCCAGTGTGAATTCTCTGAAGTGCAATGCAATGGGATCTAAAACTGAAAGTCTTCCCACACCCCTTACATCCATAAATCTTCTCTCCATTATGAATTCTCTGATGTTGATCAAAGTCTTCATTTTGATCAAAACATTTGCCACATTCTTCACATACAGAGGATACCTGCTCACTTAGAATTTTCTGATGTATAACAAGGTGAGTGTTAACATCGGTATTTTCTGAACTGTCTTCTACTGAGATCATCTCATCTTTGACAATCACTTCTATAATATCATTTGTAGTGTTCTCCACACTTCTCCCTAACCTGCTTTTCTCTTCTTCACAAGTTTTTCCAAACCTGGGAGCCACAGCACCAGGATCCTCAAAAATTTCCTCCTTCAGAATAAAATCTTCTTTCTCATTCTTCTACACACTCCCTGAAAGAAGAAATCAGAGCTGCAGATGTCATCATAGAGTGATTAAGGTCACCAAATGGTGGTAATATGGTCATTGCCCTCCAAGTGCCACCCCTCTGGCTCAGCGGCTCTGACCTAGCTGAAATAGCAAAACAGAGCTAACAAACAGAAAGCTTCTAAAAGCAAAAAGGCAGAAACTAGAGAGTTCCTGAGGGCTGTGATTCCCAGCACAAGACCAAGCATGGGGGGAGGGGCGCTCTCAGAAAACAGTTAAATTGACTCTAAGGAGTGCAACTCAGAATTCTGTCCAAGTAGTCAGCCCAGTTTATAACATGAGAACAGGCCAGGGTAGTAGACCTGGTACACCTGGGAAACTTGAGCTTGTCACACAACACAGGGGGAGCAGCAAGAACCTTCATCATATTTTTCTTCATATATATATATATATATATATATATATATATTATTATTATTATTATTATTATTTATGCCTACAGCACCTGGTCTTCCTAGGTGGTCTCCCATCCAAGTACTAACCAGGCCCGACCCTGCTTAGCTTCCTAGATCAGACATCAGGCTTGTTCAGGGTGGCAAGGCCACAGACCATGTACTGTGGCTCCAGTGGGGCATGAACCCAGGACCTTCTGCATGTAAAGCAGACATGTAGCTAACTGGTACACTATGGAGCCACATCCTTCATCATATTTTTCAACACCAATCACCAGGTGTGCTATGAAAAGAGCTTCCCCAAACTACTTTGGGCAGAGCAGGGCAAAGACTGCCTCCTCTTCGTTCCCATAGGGTCTTATTCACACCTGTTATAGTGCTACATTTTGCTGTAATTATACATTTCTATATAATGTCCCATTAGATGTGGCCCTTCCAGGATAGGGGTCATCATATAAAACTTGTTTTTGATCCCAAGCAACTGACACAATGAGTAAAATACAAGTGTCTACTTTTAAAACACTGGTTGACCATAGCAGCCAGATGGGCAGGCCATCTGTTCAGTTCTAGTCTAAGACCCAAAATTCACCAAATATAATTAACTGGGCCTGTCCAAATGAAAGTTTGATGCTTGGGGTTTAAGTTTTCTCTTGATTAGGTTGATTTGGGCATTTTTAGAGGATATTTTATTCAAAACATAAATGATCAAATGGATTCTTGACATTTTAAGAAGGGAAGACAGGAAAGTGTATGACTGGGAGAAAACTGCTCATTTCCCTCTCACTTACCGCTACGGTTTAGGCTTGGACCCTCTCTTTGTGGCTTCAGGTTCGATGGCTCTTCCATCTGCTCAAGATGAGAGATCCCAGCAGGCAGGGACACCATGGCAGGAGGGGAGCACCTTGCAAGGGTGCAAGCCTCCTGACGCAGGGCCCTGTATCAAGGGAACACCATGTCCGGGGTGGGCCTCCCACCACGGGTCCCATGGTGGCGGGTGAGCTCTATGGGGCCTCATATCACTGAGAGAACACTGTGTACGGTACAAGCCTTCCCATGTGGAGCCCCATTAAGGGGACACCATGTCTGGGGCAAGCCTTCTGATGCAGGGCACAGAGGAATACGACCAAAAAAAAAAGGGAAAGAAATGGACAGCCCGCCAGGTCAAGATATAGATTAAGACGGCTCAGTGGAAGGAGTGGGACCCAACAGGAAAGGCGCAGAGACAGAAGTTATAAGAGGAGAATGAAGGTGGCTGGAAGGACTGGTAACACGTGACCTGAAACTTGAGGGGCATAAGAATATAACGGATAAGGAATAGAAGTACCAGGAAGTTGTGATTCTGTCAGTTCCCCCAAAATACGAAAATGTATCATTCATTTTTAAATGTCAAGGAGGAATTGGAAAGACTAAGGTCTCTTCTGCACCTGCCCCTAGGAGGCGACGCCAGTCCACATAGGAAAGAATCAGGACAGGATGGACTTACAAAGAGCCGTTCCTAAGGCCATGTCAAGAAACCGCATCTCTGTTTCTTCCCTTCTTATCTATCTATCTTTTGCCTTCTCTTTCCACAAAAGATCAATAATGGGTCTCTATAGCATCCATAAGAAATGGCCTCACTCAATCACTTCTTACTCTAATGACAGTCATCTCTGATCACAGAGGTCCACTCTCATAAACTATTCTTCAGGCTTAGCTAAGATCCATCTCTTTGTAACTCCCATCCAAAGCCTCTTAAGAAACAAATCAACTCTATACCTTCCAAATGATGACCTTTCATGCTGCTTAAGCCAGGGACTATGTGTCCCCTCAGTACTCTCAGGGACAAAAGTGGACCTCGAGTAGGAATACGTACTCCAAGGGGGTCTGCTGCGGGGCAGTGACCTGAGGTCTTGCTTGAGGAATAACTTGGCTGTTGGCTTTCCACCTAAGGCAAAGATGGGAAATCCCCTTGGGTGGCAAGGAGAGGAAGCACCGAGATCCTGAGAGAACGTAGGGCCAGCGTGGTTATTTTTCTGTATCCATTTCCCCTCCCTCCTTATGGAGTAGCCATACCCTTTGGGTGGGAGTGAGCTCAACTCCAGACATTCGTGTCGGCCCGCACTAGTCTAAGCCAAGCAGGTGATGCCGACCTGCCCATTAGCTGCCAGGCCGGTTCAGGATCGACAATCCAGCGGAGTCAATCAGGGCACAGTATTTCCCTGGCCTCAGAGATGGATTTGGAGCTGGCATAAGACTTAAGATGGTTTGTTGGAGCAATACTTGGGGATTTTGATTAGCAAAGGTTGAAGTCTGATGAAGACCTGCCCTGTTTCTCCCCCCTATGTGTGATTCACAGCTACCAATCACCTTACAGCCATGAGAGCAGCCAGACCGTACATAAAGCCAACACACAAGGAGACAAAGAAGAACAGACTGAAATTCCAACTACCTTCAGCCCATTCTACCTATGGACTTCCCGATGACATGAAACAATTAATTCCTCTTTATTATTTAAGCCAGTGTGAACTGGGTTGTTAACTTGCAATCAGGAGTTTCCTAACATGGAAAGACTGACAGACACAGCAAAGAACTGTGAGAATGGAGAAGTGGAGAGTAACACAAGTCCCACTGTACCCACAAAAGAGCCCCTCTGGGAAGAAGATGGAATGGGGCCCCCGGGGCAATAAGGGGACACAGTTCTCGCTGGGAAATTAGGAGCAGTAAAGCCCTGTGTCGGGCCTGAAGGAAGGTCGGGCCTTACCCACTAGAAATCCCTGAGGAATAGGAACTATTTGGTTCGGAGTTATTGAAATTTCTTGATTTCTAATGATAAAGATGGCTGTGATGCCCCCAAGGGCAGTCAGAATCTTCTGCTGGAACATTAAGCAGGCCAGGAAAGCAGAAAAGCTATCTCAGACCAGAGAGTAAACAGAAAAGTCAGGGAGTAAAGATAAATAGCAGCCACGATAAAAACGGCAGAGATAGGGAAGAAGCAAAACAGGTGAATGAAGGTGCCCCCAGCGGAGCCAGGATGACTAAAACAAGGTGGAAAACCATGGGAACAGAGAGGACAAATGGGAATCCCACTGATGTGTACAGCACTAGGTTAAGAGAACACAAACCTATTTCGATGTAAAGACCAAGACAAGGAAACTGGTCAGATGACTGACGTGTGTCCTCACTCACCTGAGGAGATGGCCCTTGGGGCCTCTCCATCCAGAGCTCCCTGAGTTGCTGAGCACCAGGGTGCTTCCCCTCGCTCCAGCTGGGAAATCAGAGCCGGTCTGGGAAATGGAAATGCTGCCTGAGGGGAAGGAAATGGGAAGGTAGGTAAGTGGGGTGACACAGAGCAATCCTAGGGCTCCTCCCAGGCCTGTGTCTCCAGGGGCAGGAGAGGAAAGAAGGGAATTTACTAGGGGGAACAAGACAAAAAAAGTCCAGGGAAAGAGGCAGGAGACTCAGGGAAAAGGTGCTTTCAAAGGCTTGGAAGGTGCTCAATAACATCTGAGTGAGCAGATGGACGATTACATGCACTGAAGAACTGAGCAGTCTCAAGTGCAGACGTCTGCATGGCCATGCTTGGTATTGGGCCAGGTCTCCCAAACTGAGGGGGTGGGGAACTGAGGGCTGCGTGGGGCACCAGGAAGCTGCTGTCTCCCCACCGCACCCACAGCACAGGGGTTAGGGGGTGGGCAGCTCTCACCTTGGGGCAAGGAGGTCCTAGGTGAGGCCTGAACTGATACCAGGAGTTCCCACTTCTCAGCAACCACTGGGGACAGATGGGTCATTATGAATCCAAGAGCCTGGAGTTGCTGCTCAACCCAGGACTCCTAAAGACGCCTGAGCCTCTGAGAAGGGAGGAGCCAGGAAACTGAAGGGCAGAGGCAGAGTCCAAAGGGAAAGACCCTTACCCAGGGAAGCCACCACCCCATAATTATCCAGCATCACATCCTTGTACAGAGCTCTCTGAGCCGGGAACAGGTGGGTCCACTCGTTCTCAGAGAAGTAGACAGCCACGTCCTTGAAGGTCACTGACTCCTAAAACAACATGCCCTAGGACAATCCCAGGACCCAGACCTGGGGGGCAAGGGGTAGACCAGGCACTAAGAGGTACTAGAGGGGATGCTGGTTGAGTTTCTGGATTCTGAATGTCTAAAGGAACTGTCAGCATATTTCTGCCCCCTACTTAGAAAGAAACTGATCAGCCATCAGTTTCTTCGTGTCTCTTCATCTTTACTGCAACAAACATCCTCTCATCTTTTTCCTGAGTCTCATCAAGTTTTCCCTCTTCATCCCTATGCCTGAAACAACTATCTACATATGCTCTAGGTGCCACCCCTTTCTCCACAATGTGTCCCTTCAGAGGCCACCAACCCTCGATAACAAGTGTAACTACCACTACTGAGCCTGTGCCGAATGCTTTACATATATTACTTTGTATATGCCTCACGGCCTCTGAGGAAGGTATTAGATCCACTTTACAGAAGAGGAAACTGAGGCTCAGAGATTAACTTCCCCCAAAGATACAGAACTGAGGCAGAACTCGGGCCTGTTTCACCCTCTGGCTCTTACCTACTATGCCACACTGCCTCTGTCCTCTCTCCTGCCACCACTTCTGCCCCTAAGTAGGACCCTTTCTCTTCTTTCCCTCCAAGTCATTGCCACCAGCCAAAGAGGCAGCTAAGGGCTCCTCAGAACACTCAGGTTGTTCTGGAAACTGTACTCAACAGGACAGACTCAAACTCTGACTTTACTCCCTGCACTCCCCACCCCAACACACTCTCTAAAACATCCCACCCTAGTCTGTCTTCCCCACATCCCAGTCTCAAAGTCCCCTTGTTCTGTATCTCCAGAAGCCCAAGCTCCTGCAGCTTTTCCTTCCTTTCTCCCTCACCCTCCTCCTTAAGAAACATTGAGAGTGCTAAGTTAAGAGCCATCAAGACTTCTTACAACTCCCAACCACTGCCTCATTCAAGATGGCAGTCTCCATACTGCCAAGGCACCCATTCTGGTCCATTTCCTGTCAGTCTTCCCCTGTCAACTCCCACAGGGACTTATCCTACACTCTAGGGCTCAGGCTTGGGCTGGCTCACCTTTGCCCAAATCTGTACCACACACAATTCCATTCACTCTTTAGGGACCCAGCTTACCCACTGAGGATCATTTCCTGAGCCACCAACCTCATCCTCTATCCTGTCACCATCCAGTTATGAACCCAGACCCTGTCTTTGCCCAGATCTGTGCTCTTGCTCCTGCAGCTCCAGCTTCGTGAAGATCCAGCCCCTCCCTCCACTGCCTGCAAGTTCACGTTCACCTGAACACCACTCCACACAGAACCAGCTCTGTAAAACCAGTGTCATGGCAATTCTGGCCTTTGGTTGGCGCGCACAGCGCTGTGAACACCTCTCTGCCCCAGCTCTTGGCTCATGCCTGTGCTGGTAGTTGCACGTGTGTGTGCTTCTCCTGCCCGCGCAAGTCTGAGCGATGTCGAATCCACTTTGCCCTCTGCCTGATCCTCAAGGCCCTCCATTCTGGGATGTACCCCAATTTCCCGGTCGCCGCACTGCCCTCTTTCCGCCCCTTATCTGGGCCTGGAGCGCGGGGCAGAGCGGAGCCAGGTTCGTGGCGGCGGCCCCGCACTCACCGGGCCGGCGCGGGCTGTCCCGGCAGCAGCTCAAACAGGCCCGAATAGGGCCCCGCTCGCCGTGGCCCGGGCCGCCCATGGGAGAAGAGAGCGCGCGCCGGGCCCACCCAGGGGCTGCCCGAGGTCAGGGGTGGGGGGACGCTCCGGATCCGGGCGGGACTGACCTAACCGCCCCACACTGGGAAATCCCACGCTCCGCACAGGGCAGAGCTCTGCATCCGAGAGGTGGAGGATGCAGCGCTCGTCTCACTCCGGCTTCTCTAGGACGGCGGAGGGCGCCGCTTCTCTGTGGTCCTCCTTTCTTCCCTGCAAAGAAGGGGTTGTGGGGAGTTGTCGCTATCCTTGAGACACCAACTGCCCCGGGACGCTACTGCAGGGATGAGGATGGTGGGGAGCAGGCAGTTGGGGAGGAGACTTCCTCTAGGAATCCTTTCCTGGCCCTTTCCCCACTGACCATCCTTCTCCACTTGCTGCAACCTTGCAGGATGGATGCTGATAGAAGGTAGCACATACTTCACTTGACTATGCCTGTGCATATATCTGCCTCCCTTTACTAGGTTCTACATCCACAGAGAGCAGATTATTTCCTTGACATGTTTATCTTTGTGCCTCTAACATCTGCCCAAAGTCTAGAACCTCTTAGAGCCCAATTTCTTTAAAGTGCCAGGAATGATATAATGAATAAATGTTAAACCAGTTTTTCGGTTGAAGAAAGTAAGGCTCAAAGAGAGGAAATGGCTTTCCTAGCATTGCACAACATGTCAGAAAGTTAAACTTTTAAATAGAGTCGTGGAAATAAATAAAGACAGCCCGAATGAAAAGCAAAGGCTGTTTCTTCAAAGCTTACTATAGCAAGGGAGTCGCCATTCTCACTGGTATTTGGCAGAGACTCAGAGTCAGGCAGAGAAGTGGGGAAGCTTTAAGCAGAAAAAAGGGAAGGCTTCAGGTATGCTGATTGGAGACCGGCATTGGGGGGACTGGCTACTTCAGAGCGTCTTATGTGATTGGTTGGGGGAGCACGTTCATCAAATTCTGGCTCTTTGGAGGAACGAGGGTTATTTTGGCTTCCCGGACTGGTTGCTACAGATTATGGGTAAAAATTCTATTTTTTCTGTATGGTCTGGACATTATTCATTTGTATATTCAGTCTCTTCTATTCATGTAACTAATCCTCTCCCTTTCTCATTAAAACAAACAAACAAAACCTAGTCTTCACCATATTATCTGAACACTGTCTGGGTTTCTGCCCAAATCAGTGTTTCTCAAATAGCTATTCTTTGGTCTCAAACACTTACTGTCTCTCTTTTCGGCTTTTTATTTTTAAGTTAACACTGGTGTACGTGATGGCGAGTAGAAGACAGTGAACTGGCTTGGGCAGGGGGTGGCAGGCTGCCAAACCCAGCTGCCAGGGAGTTCTTTCACCCAGTTTCCAGAAAGAAAAAGAAAAAGAGGAAACCTAAAAGCTAGGAAGGTTAAGGAGCCATAAGTCAGTCCGTCCCTACCTTAAATGAGACTATTATTATACGATCTAAATACAGTGAAATAATTTCTCACGTGTATCTTCATTTCTCCAGTACTGCTGTTGCATTGGGGGCTCAGGCAGTGGGCAAGAAGCGGCAGGCATGCGGGGAGAGTGGGCAAAATCATCTAGAATTGGAACAAAGGGCAAACAGGACTCGGGGTTGGGGGAGTGGGGGATAGGAAGGGCAACCGGACTACAGAACCCACAGAGAACCCCAAATAGGAACCGCAGCAGGTAAACAGAACTCTCTGGTCAGTAGCCAGTGACTCAATATTCTGGGCCACATATGGATTACGAAGACAGAAGAATGGACGGGACCAGACCCACTTGAGCCTTGTCTGGAGAACTCAACCCCCACCCACCCACCATCACCACCACCACCATGGAATGTGTAAAAAAGGTGAGAAACACACAAAAATGTTGAAGGACACCGAAATATGCTGGTGCAGAGCTTATGAGAACTCCCAGGAATGTGGACCGAAGTGGTGGCTTCGCTTAGCACGCGAGTCGGACACAGCGAGGGGGAGGCCCCCTCTGCAAAGTCCTTCTCCAGTCCCAGACTCTCCCCCTTACAGATGCTCCGCAGACGGACTGCAGGCATGTAACGCCCCGTCGCAAAGCCCCGCACCCCCTGCCCAGAGACGCCATCGCGGAGGCCCAGGGGCCAAAGGTGCGTCACCGCCGCTCCGGACGCCGGGACGCTCTAGCACGATCGCCGCTGAGTGTCGTTGATCCTTCCAGGCCACCCTGCTCAGCACAGTAACCCTGCCCCTACCCGGCCCCGGGTGGCTGGACAGGCTGCTGTGAGAGAGGTTCAGTGGAGCGTGATGGGTCAAAGCCCGAATCCGCACTGAGTCTGTGGAGCCCGCTGCCTGCTAGAGTTTCTTCCCACCCTCTAACCTCTGCAGCCACATTGGCCCCAAAGTGGGTGTGTATACACCCTGTACCCTGGATGCCTCTGCCGCATGCCTTGAGCAGCACGCCCCCACACACCCCTACCTCCACCTGTAAACCACCGCCACACACAACACAGGTTGACCTGGCCTAGGTGTTTCCCAGGCCTCCACTTACTGACCATCTGCTTCCTGATTCCCCACCAGCTTCCTGCTGGGTGCCTCTTCTGCAGCATTTCACACAGCTGTAATTATATACTTCTTTGGGCAGTGATTGATTATCTTTTCTCCTTCCTGAAACCATAAACTCCAAGACGGCGGGGACTGTGTTTGTCTCATTCATGATCGTAGCAAAATGTCTGGAAGAAAGTGCCCAATAAATATCTGTTGAATGGATGAGTGGGTGTGAATGAGTGAATAAAGGTGAGAATGAATATAAGATGCTGCTGCCACCCATTAAAAACAAAGTTCGGATCATTGGAGTTAGCCACAGTTTCTGACAAGATCCTAAGGCTGCAGAGGGTTAAAGGCCTTGAGTACTTGCTGCAGTTGCCTTGAGAAATCAGAGAGGACTTCCCAGAGGCGGAGTGTGGGTGTTTCTGCCTCTTGTAGAGGGGAGCTCTGCCAGGCAAGGGGAGCTCACTCAAGAGAGCACGTGGAGATCCTACGACCGTCTAAGGAGACACAGTCCCCGACTGCAGGTCATTTAGGAAGTTAGTCTCACTTAAGGTTTATCGGAACTGGTTGAATGGAGTCTGAACCTCGTCTGTTGTGACAATGGGCCAGACTGCTTAACTAAAGCCTGAGTCAGTGGCGCAGCTTTTTCCATCTTGAGCCCGCTGGCAGGAACCTGACCTGAGAGAAATTCCCCATAACACTCTGAGCCTAGATCCTTATTGTGAAATAAAGCCATCAATTCCAAGTTCCTATCATCTCTGACATTTCATAATTACAACTTCCCCAGTCTGTCCTTCTGGCTAGGGAAATACGCAAGCCAGTTGGATGAGTGGCAGTGTTCTGGGTGAGAGGCTTAGAAGCTGAAGTCTGAGCCGCTGCTTGCATGGTTTTCAGTCTGGGAGACTCTACGGGTCTTCAAAAGATGAAGAAGGGGTAGACGTGTCCACTTCGTAAGTGCTCGTTGCGTTTCTGCTGAATGAGATAGCAAATTAATGAGTAAACAAAAGTGGGAAGGGTTGGTGAGTCATGGCAGTGAAAGTGGGGTCAAGGAAGGCTTTGTGGACAAAATGCTGGCACTGAGTCTGAAAAGGTCAGAGCAAAGCTGGTGAGGGTGCTGTGGCCATAGCTACAAGCTTCCTTCCGAACCTCCTCCTGGTCCCACCTCCTCTTCTCACAAGACCAGCCTCCAGCAAGAGCTAAATCCACTCCCAGACACTGTCTTCCCAGGGTTATTTGCTATAACTTGCAGCCACAGGGCAAGGTCCAGGAACACAGACCTGTCTCTTTCCAGCTTGTCAAAGCCTTTCAAAAGCTCTCTGGCATCCAGGGAACAGTGTGCCCAGAGCTTAACCTGGAAGGGCACAGCCATGGTGCTCTGGGGTCTTGTGCTGGGAATCCTGCTGGTGGCCACTGTGGGGTACCTGTGTCTGCCGGGGCTGTTCCGGCAGCGCAGACCCCAGGAACCCCCTCTGGACAAGGGCTCTGTGCCCTGGCTGGGCCATGCCGTGGCTTTCAGGAAGAACATGTTTGAATTCCTGAAGCGGATGAGGACCAAGCACGGGGACGTGTTCACGGTGCAGCTGGGCGGCCAGTACTTCACCTTTGTCATGGATCCCCTCTCCTTCGGCCCCATCCTCAAGGATGCACAGAGAAAACTAGACTTTGCAGAGTATGCAGGAAAACTGGTGCTAAAGGTATTCGGATACCACAGGGTGCCAGGGGACAACCGGATGATACACTTGGCCAGCACCAAGCATCTCATGGGAGATGGCTTGGAGGATCTCAACCAAACCATGCTGGACAGCTTGTCCTTAGTTATATTGGGGCCTATGAGCCAGAGTCCAGATGCCAGTTGCTGGCATGAAGATGGCCTCTTCCACTTCTGCTATGACGCCTTGTTTAAGGCCGGCTACCTGAGCTTGTTTGGCCACACGAAGAATAAGGAGCAGGACTTGCTACAGGCAGAGGAGTTATTTGCACAGTTCCTCAAGTTTGACCGCCTGTTTCCCAGGTTTGTTTACTCCTTGCTGGGGCCCTGGGAGTGGCTAGAAGTGGGCCGGCTCCAGCGTCTCTTTCACAAGATGCTCTCTGTGAAACACAACCTGGAGAAGGATGGCGTGAGCAACTGGATATCCGACATGCTTCAGTTTCTGAGGGAGCACGGCGTAGCCCCGGCCATGCAGGACAAGTTCAACTTCATGATGCTCTGGGCCTCCCAGGGGAACACGGGGCCTACCTCTTTCTGGGCCCTCTTATTCCTCCTGAAGCACCCAGAAGCCATGCGGGCTTTACGAGAGGAGGCTGCCCGGGTCCTGGGAGAGGCCAGGCTACACGCTGGGCGGTCTTTCAGCTTCCAGGTCAGTGCCCTGCACCACACCCCAGTGCTGGACAGCGTGATGGAGGAGACACTGCGGCTGCGGGCTGCGCCCACCCTCCTCAGGGTCGTGAATGGTGACCATATCCTGAAGATGGCCAGTGGGGAGAAGTACCAGCTCCGCAATGGGGACACCGTGGCCCTCTTCCCTTACCTCTCAGTGCACATGGACCCCGACATCCACCCCGAGCCCACTGCCTTCAAGTACGACCGCTTCCTCAACCCCAACGGCAGCCGGAAAGTGAACTTCTACAAGGCAGGCAAGAAGATCCACCACTACACCATGCCCTGGGGCTCGGGCGTCTCCATCTGCCCTGGGAGGTTCTTGGCCCTCAGCGAGATGAAGCTCTTTGTCCTACTCATGATCACGCACTTTGACCTGGAGCTGGTGGACCCTGACACTCCTGTGCCGCCCGTGGACCCCCAGCGCTGGGGCTTTGGCACCACGCAGCCTAGCCATGACGTAAGCTTCCGATACCGCCTGCGGCCTCCGGAGTAAGCCCTGCGAGGGGGGCAGCGGCCCGGCCAGGGGGGGTTCCCGGGGGGTCTCCAGCTCCTGTGGCCCCTCTGAAGCCCCAGACCCCCACCAACTACCCCACCCTCTGCTTTTGCGGCCCCCGCCCCTCTGTCCTGGTCGTTCTCCTTGCTCTCCGGCCTCCATCTAGTCACCTCCCAGGCTTATCGTTCTCTCTTTAAAACACCATCTCTCACAGCGGGGTCTGCAGAAACCCCTCCCACAGGAAGTCTGGCGGGGATCAAACTCTCTGTGGGCAGCTCAGTTTGGGAGATAAATCACGCCTTGACAAGTGTTGCAGTGCAGCAACCGGTCATCTCGCAAATGTTAGCCTCCACCCCCGGCCCCCACTTTACTTTTCCCCTCAATACTTATTCCCTGTCCTGTGGGCTTTATATTCTAGAACAGTGTTGTGCAGTAGCAACGTGGGGCAAGCCACATGTGTCGTAATTTTCCACTTCCTCGTTGACACATATTTTTTTAAAAAAGAAGCAATTAAAAAGTAAAATCCTTTTTTTGTAATATGCTTTACTTAACCTCATAGAGTAGCATTTCAAGTTGTAATCAATATAAAAATATTAATAAAACATTTTTACATTTCCTTTTTTTTGTATTGGCTTCAGAATCTGGTCTTTTTTTTTTTTTTTACCTTTTTTACATTTTGCCTTTGAGCACATCTCAGTTCAGACGAGCCACACCCCGCGTGCCCCATAGCCACACGTGATGAGTGGCCGCCATACTGGACAGAGCAGGTCTAGAGAAATGCTGCTTTTCGTGTAGGAGTTATTCGAGGTCCCTCTTCAGTTCCCTCTCTGCACCCCCGCCTTGGGGTGAGCTCACTTTTTCCCTTGGCTTTCACGAGCACTGCTGAGCTCAGAGCTCTCTCCCGCCCCCATATCCCCCGGTTTCCCCTTGGGGGAACTCAGCCTCCGCCAGCCCTGACCTCTGCCCTGAACCACCCCTTCCTCTGATTTCCCTGTCTCTCTCTGCTCAGGACACCACTGCCCACCCCAGCCCCCAAGGAAGATACAGAGGAGAGGCCCTCGCCCTCTTTTTCTCTCTCACCCACATACCCTCAGGTTCCAGTTCTGTCAGCTCGGTGCCCCGTGATGCCTCTGAAGCCATGTCCCCTCTTCTCCACCTCTGCTGTCATCCTTACAGCTCGGAACTCAAGCACTTTCCTCCACACCAGGCCTGCCAGGCCCCCGTCCAGCCTATTGCCAGACCTTTTACTAAAAGCACCTCTAATTGTCACTCTTTTTATTTTCTGGCTCCCCATCCCTTTCACATACCTGACATTTAAATTGTGTCATATTTGGTCCCCCAATTTTTTATCCCGTGCAATTCAACTTTGCCAGCTTTCTCCAATGGAACTGTCTAGAAAGCAAGGTTGCTTGCTTTTACTGCCAACCCCCGTGCCGGCTACTCCGGGAAGCCTTCTTTCCTCTGGCCCAGTCCATCCTCCGGCCAGAGATGGCCTCCACCCCGAGGGCTTCCCAAGCACCATTAGTATCACAGCACATCTGATACACATTATGTGTCCTTGCTTTTTTGTGTGTCTTGATTTCCCCCTCCTGTCCCCTTACCCAGACTGGAGCCCATAGGGCCTGGTATCTTCTTCTTTTCATCTCTGACCCCCAATTCCATAAATGTAGATTAAATGACAGAAACCTGACTTCCGGTCTCAGCTAATTTACTTTACGTCCTCCAATCACTTCCTTCCCCGCTGCCCTCACTCAGCTTTCAGGCATATGAACTAGGGACAATCCCAGTTACCAGACATTAACTACCAGGGCTGGGACAGCATGAGAGGGTGCTGCTGCCAGACCTGTAGCTGGCTGAAGGCTGGGCCCCAGCCAGGGCTGGGACATGATGGGGAGAGACCGTGGGAGCTGGAGGGGTCTGGAGAAGAGAGGCACCTGCAGCAAGAACCTCCTACAAGGACCACCCAGTGGGGCTTTTCTCTGCGACTCCTGTGCTACACCTCTGACTGGCCTCTTCCTTTCTGTGGAGGTCGTGGGTTCTGACATGAGTTTTGCCAGAATAATATGCTATTAGAGTGGGTAGGGGCCAGGACTGGGAACAGGAGTCTGTCCCCATGAGCTATGTAACTCTGGGCCAGGGCCCACCTTTCTCTGGGTCTAGCTGCCCCAAAATGATGATGCCTGCCTGGTAAGAGCTTCGACTGGCAGGGGAAGACAGGCCATCCCATCCTGTTCCACAAGAAGCCTGGGGCACAGGAGAGGGAGAAGGGGGCTGGGAGGCTGGGAACCACCTGTGGGGAGCTGCCCAACAACCTGCCCACAAGTCAGGTCCTGTGCCAGAGCAGGTGGGGTGGGGCAAAGAGGTGGGGCCTTCACACACCTCCTTGACCTTGCTCAGACCTAGGTGCTGTGTCTCGTCCTTTCTCCCACACTGAAAGAATATGGATCAGGAGCCTGGGCGGTAGACAGGCTGGGTGTGGGTCCCAGGTCTGGCTGCGATCCAGGCTCAGGGATAGGGATAGGACCCCGGATTTAGAATGTCACACTAATGAAGTAGGGCGCCTGGGCCTAACGTATGTAAGTACGATTCAGCTTACTGCATCACGCATGTGTGGCAGATGCCGCTACTGTTCTCTGACATACACGAAGCCCATGCGGTCCCCTAGCACAGGACACACTCTCCCCAATAAAGATGGCACCGGCCGTGTCATTCTCATGTTGGCTCCTTGAGCGTTCTTTCAATGGGGCGTCTCACCACCGAAATCCTCTCTTCTCGATCAGCTCAGTGCTGACGCATGGTGGAGCTGGCAGGGTAGGGTGGGTATGGCCCCCAGGGCTCTGTACAGTCCAGGGTGGCGGACATGTGCCCCCCCACCTCCCAGTGGTATCCGGTGGCTGCACATCTGGCTACGTGGATGACCCCAGAGGACTGGGATGGAGAGGAGCCGCTCCCGAAGGATATCCAGAAAGCCCTGGAGTTGCTGGAGTTGAATGTCCCAACCTGCTCACTGGGAGGCAGCGGGTCGGGTGGCCTGGATGTTCCTGGCGGTGCTGTGGCAGGCCAGCCCAGAGGCTCAGGACCAGGCTCAGCGGGTGCAGCGACTGCGACGTCAGGAAGAAGCACTGGGAAGGCGGTGGGTGGCCGCAGAACGCATGCTGCAGGACCCCGAAGGGTCGCTGACATCGTCCGGTCTGGGAATCCACTAGTGACACCGCCGGTGGTGCCGCGGCAGGTTGACGTGGAATGGCCATTGGCCCCGGGGGTGGGGGTAAATGGGGGGTTACCCCCCCAGGCTAGAAAGCATGCCACCTTGATTCTGTACACCACCGCCCAACTCCGGGACTTGACGAAACAGGTACAGCAGAGAGCCGGGGAGACGGTTCTGGGGTGGCTGCTACGACTGTGGGACGATGGGGCCGAAGGGACTGAATCATCTCCTGAGAGATGGCTCAGCCGGCTTCCGTAACAGTGATACCGTCTCTCCACCAGCGCCCCAGAATGTGGCGCACCGGGCTCGGGGTGCAGGTAATCACTCCCTGACTAGCTGGCTCATGTCTGCTGCACGGACAGATGGACAGCGTGGGCCCACAGCAGGGAGCTGCCAGAGACAGCAAGCAGATGGACCACGTACTTAGATCTGGTCCAGATAATTCGGGAAGTGGGCATGCACAGATGGTGTTCCGCGCCCAGGATGCTAGCCCCAATGAAGAGGTATTTACAACCCGTATGAAGGACTTGACCTTGACCTCTGGCCCAGCCAGTACTTCTGGCACCATGGAAGCTCTGCTGGCCCCTTACGTGGATAGGCGGATCCACGAGGTAACCCGCCAGGGCTAGGCTGGGGATGTGGAAGTGAAACACTAGGAGTGATCCAAGCACCTGCCGTTCCAGCCTCTGCATTCCCAAACCCGCCAGTGCATAGATGGAGATGTGGCTGAGCAGCCCCCAGCCCACAGGCCATGAACATGAGCCATAAGCAGATGTGATCTGATCTCCTCACGGCAGGGGTCTGTGGAAAAGGTTGAGCAGCAACCCAGTGACCCAATGACGTGCTGCTGGTGCTGCGGAATCAGCTGCGCCCTGACCAGCAGTTCACTCCTGTTCCCGGAAAGCCACTCACCGCCTGTGAGGTGCAGCTGGCAGATTATCTCCCTGATTAGGGATTAGGCTGGGACCCCTGAGTGGCGGGGGAGCCGGATGACTTCAGGCCATGTGTGGAACTGACTACACATCGGTCCCCCCTCAACGTGCAGAGGGTATTAGCCCTCGTGGACACGGGTACCGACAGCACCCTGCTTTATGGGAATCCGGACAAGTTTTCCGGGCCCACTGCAGCCGTAGAAGGGTATAGAGGTCGAATCATTCGCATGCAGCAGGTCCCTGTGACACTGGGTATGGGCAGATTGCCTCCTCGGACATACCAAGTATACACATCCCGCTTACAGGAGTATGTTTTGGGGACTGATGTTTTGCGAGACTCGACTGTGACTACCACTGCTGGTGAATTCTGCTTCTGCATCCAGGTGGTAAGAACTGTTATCTGGGGACAGCCACACCATGCCCCATTGGTGTTGCCCCAGGCTACCCAGGTAGTGAACACAAAACAGGATCGCCTGCCAAACGGCTGTGAGGAAATAGGATGCATCATTCTGAAGCTGGAAGAAGCCGGTGTCCTTCGGGCTGCTCATGGCCTACACAACTCCCCGTGTGGCCAGTGAAGAAGCCTGATGGCCCCTGGTGTGTGACGGTTGACAATCGGGATCTGAATAAGGTTATGCCGCCCCTGCATGCAGCCACACTGAATGCCACGGACATTATGGATCGGTTGTCACATGAACTTGGGATGATTCCATTATGTGGTGGACTTGGCAAACGCCTTTCTCTCTATTGACATAGCCCCAGAAAGCCAAGAGCAGTTTGCCTTCACCTGGGAAGGGCGACAGTGGACATTTCTCACCCTTTCCTGGGGCTATCGGCACAGCCCTACCCTGTGTCATGGTCTCGTGGCTTAAGATTCAGCCATGTGGAAGTGACCGCCCACAGTGCGCTTGTATCAGACACTGACAGGAGGTGCAGGCCTGGGCCCACACCACTGGCAGCTGGAATGGTAGAATGATTCAACGTCTCACTGAAGGACAAACTGCACGCCTTGGGCCCCAGGCTGGGGCCACTGGTACACTAACCTCCTACAGGCTATACGGCTTCTGAATGAGCAGCCCCTGCGAACAGAGTTGTCTCCCCTTGACAGGGTTGGAACAGGCTTGCCGTGGGCTATCCAGGTGTGCCTGGGCACCACTGCTAAACAGCTCTTGCCCTGGGCCTACCAGGGAGCTGTGCTCTTGCCGGCCCCAGAACCTTTGGCAGTAGGTAAACAGGTCACCTGGCTGTGGCCCTAGACTATACAGGTGGCCCTGGTGGAGGAGCCCTAGGGACAGGGCTTACGTGATGGGCTGTGGGTAGAACCCTGAATTTGTATTTGGCCCACACCCTTGCGAGTGTCACTGTTAATGGGGAGTTTTGTCCTCAGCCTCTGGCCCATTCCTCTCTATACTGTGATGCCGGTGGAAATCCCCTGGCCCGCTCCCCTGGAGAAACTGTGTGGTACCAAGCCCACGGAGCAACAAAGACACCTGCACACAGACTTCACACACACACACACACACACACACACACACACACACACACACACACACATTTAATAATGCTGGTGACAAGCCTTGCTGGGTGTCCCTTGCATGACATATCTTGTCCCAATCCCATCTGTGCATCGTGGTCACAAAGTCAAGGACTCTGGATACGTAGACTCTGTCAGTACAGCTCAGGCTATCTCTCA
The DNA here is from genome assembly GCA_004027375.1 of Macroglossus sobrinus. Taxonomy (NCBI): domain Eukaryota; kingdom Metazoa; phylum Chordata; class Mammalia; order Chiroptera; family Pteropodidae; genus Macroglossus; species Macroglossus sobrinus. The sequence goes on along the minus strand of PVKZ01002637.1, from coordinate 62,362 downwards.
CCAGTCAGGCTGCCACAAGGACAGGACCGAAGTCCCTTGCGAGGCAAGACTTCAGGAACTCTAAAATAGAACCCATCCCCCACATCCTCAAACAAAGTGCCACCTTCAGATCCAGAGAGCTTCATTTCCCAGAGGGACATGACAGAGGGACAGAGGGAACTCGGGGTCCTTTCTGACGGTGGGGCATCTGTGGCCTTCAGGAGAGGGGCTGAAGGCTCCAGAGCTGAGAGGGATGGGTACAGGGGCGGGGACACAGAGTGAAAATCAATGAGGCCAAGACAGGCGGCGTTCAGGGTGGCCCCACTCCTGACATGTGTGATGCGAGTAAACCATCCGAAGCTCCAAGGAGAAGAGAGGTGGGCGGCCTGCTTGATTCACTATCCATCCAGTCATTCCCATGCCTGAATGCTGAGTGAGGGCAGCGGGGAAGGAAGTGATTGGAGGATGTGAAGTAAATTAGCCGAGACCGGAAGTCAGGTTTCTGTCATTTAATCTACATTTATGGAATTGGGGGTGAGAGATTAAAAGAAGAAGATAGCAGGCCCTGTGGGCTCCAGTCTGGGAAAGGGGACAGGAGAGGGCAACCAGGGCACAAAAAGCAAGGACACATAATGTGTATCACAGATGTGCTGTGATACTAATGGTGCTAGGGAAGCCCCCGGGGTGGAGGCCACCTCTGGCTGGAGGTTGGAATGGACCAGAGGGAAGAAGGCTTCCCAGAGTAGCCAGCACGGGGGTTGGCAGTAAAAGCAAGCAACCTTGCTTTCTAGACAGTTCCATTGGGGAAAGCTGGCAAAGTTGAATTGCACGGGATGAAAAATCGGGGGACCAACAGTGGCACAATTTAAACAGTGTCCTGGAGGGCAATGAAGACAGCAGAGGAAGAAGACTGGAGTGAGCCAGTGCTGCCGATGGCTGAGAACTGGGTCGAGCAACATGGTCACGGAGGCCCTTGGAAAGAGGACTGAGTGGATGCCCACCTGAGCGGGGTCCCCTCCGCTCTCCCCAGAATGTGGTATGGCCACTTAGGCTTCATTCCCCCCTACCTCCCCCTCGACGGGGAAGTCCTCAGCCTGCTTTTCCCCAAGGTCATTCATGCTGGTCGTTTCTTCTTGAATAGAGAGGTTGCTGACGTCAGAAGAGCTGGACGGCGAGGCCTGGGCAGGGCGAGGCACCTGGTGCCGTCCAAGCGCCGTGGCCAGGAGAGCCTTCAGGTACCGGCGGAAGCGGCAGCTGGAGGAGCCGTAGAGGATGGGGATGACGCAGCAGTGGAAGAAGGCGAAGCTCTCTGTCACCTGCAGCGCATAGTCCAGGTGCTGGCTGACCTCGCAGTCCCCGAAGACTTTCAGGTCCATCAGTGAGTGCAGAAACAAGGTGAGGTTGTACGGGAACCACAGCACAAAGAAGGCCACCACGAGGGCTACGGCTATCCTCAGAGCCCGGCCCTGGCCTGGGGGCTTCACCCTAACCAGGACAGAGCCGATGCGGGCGTAGAAGAAGATCATGGCAAGGAGTGGGAGGAGAAACCCCAGTAGGTTCTGCTGGAAGCGGAGTAAGAGCTTCCAGATGGTCGCATGCCCCCCAAAATCAGGATAGCAGTTCCACACACCCGTGGGGTATTCATGCGTCCGCACAAAGACCATGTCAGGGATGGACACAACCAGGGCCACAGCCCACACCATGGCAGCCAGGAGCCAGCACCTGGCCGGCGTCCTCAGCCTGGGGTGGGGCTGAGCGAGGACGATCTCCAGGTACTTGTCCAGGCTCATGCAGCTGATGAAGAAGATGCCGCTGTAGAGGTTAATGGTATAGAGGGTGCTCACCATCTTGCACAAGAAATTCCCAAAGACCCAATGCCAGAGCACGGTGATGCTCCAGAAAGGCAGTGTCACCACAAACAGGAGGTTGGAGAAGGCCAGGTTCAGCAGATAGACCTCAGTCATCCGCCTGTGAGACACGTACCGGAGCAAGACCACAAGGAGGAGGACGTTCCCGCCCAGGCCCAGCACAAAGATCAGGCTGTACAAGATTGGCAGGAAGACTCTGCCAAAGGACAGCACCTCGTCCTTCATGCACAGCATGAAGGTCACCTGGTCCAGGTAGTCTTCATAGTCATAGAAGGAGCTGCTGTTGTCGGAAGGGGCGGCCTCCGTGGTGAGCGGCAGAGGTGAGGCCATGTGGGCGAGGGCACGCCCAGTCCTGGAGCTCTGTGGGCCAGAGGGTAGTGTGAGAGAAGTCAGATGAGACCCGGCCTCTCTGCAGACCCCCTTTTGCTACTGCTCGAGATGACCAGCAGACTCTTCGCATTGACACGTGTACCCGTAGTCAGCGAGCACAAGCACGAGCGTGGGGAGCCCACGTCTACCAACAAACAGTTATGGCACCTTGGGTAGGTGATAACCTCAGGTGTTCTCACAGCATTCACTTCTTTCATTATGATTTCTTGTCTTTATTTTCTCCTCCATCATTTAAAAAGACTACTAATGTCTTTGACTTTATTATTTTGAGCTACCAATTTACCTATTTATTGTGTCACCATTTTTTTTTTTAAATGAGAGTTTACCTTCAGTGGGGCTTGTTTTATCTACAAATGTCTACTGGGTCCATTCTGGCTTTGAGCTCTCTTTATTTCTATCACCTGAGCATTCCCTGGGTTTTATTTAAGGTATTTTATTTATAAATATTTAGTTTTATATCAATATTTTCTTTTTTAAATATTTAACATTTTAAAAATATTTTATACAGCATTTCTAGGCTTATAGCAGAAAGGCGTGATCCATTGTGTTGGTAGACTCAGAACCTACTAACCCTTTCCATCCCTAAGTTTTTCCCATCTTTAAAATGATAATGATAATAGCGCCTATTTCATAGGGTTCTTGTGAGGCTTAAATGTGATCACTCATGAGAAGTACTTCAAGCCCTATGAAGAGTGCCCAGAACATAGTAGACGCTCAATGAATGTTAGTGCAAATTATTGCTTTGTCGAGAACTGAGTCCATCACCTTCCCACCAGCCTCCTCTCTCCTGCGTCTGTCTAACTGAATGGCACCACCAACTCCTCAGTCACCTAAGACTGAAGTGTGGGAGGCATCCCAGATTCCTTCATCGTCCCACTTACCACAACCTTGTGAGTCTCCACCTCCTGCTGCCTTTTGAATAGATCTACCATCTCCAAGTCCCATGAAAAAAAAAATTTATATATACACACACACACACACACACACACACACACACACACACACACACACATATATATGATACTCTCAATAAAATTAAGACAAATTTTATATATATATATATATATATATATAAGCATGAGATGGTGGCAGGTCATTGTCCATGATCAGGTTCCCTCTGAGGCAGTGATTTCCCAAATTTTAACTGCATTATCAAAAATAAATTTTAAAAGAGAGAGCCTCACTGGGGAAAAGAAATGATGTAGGTGATAGAGGCTCTGTTCATCCCTCTGGCGACCAAATCAAAGTTGTGACACAAGGAGCAAACAGCAAGGAAAATCACATGAGATCTAGATGAATACGCCATACAACTAGGGAGAGAAGTAAGAAATTACCTTGGAACGGCAGAAGGTAGGACGGAGCGAGGACGCGGGGCTGCCTGGTCCTGAACGGCTAAGAGGGATGGAGCCCGCGGTAGTGGCAGATGCCTCTTAAAGGGGCCGTGTCCACAAGCGGACTTTTGCGGTGACCGGCCTGCTCGTTCTGGGCAGTTGGGCTGCACAGGGACTTACAGGGAGATATAGAGTTGTTGGAGTGAGGACCAAGGCGAGAGCTGCTCTGTACAGAGGTGCCCGTGGTATCCACTGTTACCTGTTGGGCCCTCCCCCACTCCCAATGCGCAGACTCAATGCCACCATAGCAGAGACATCATCGAACTGGATAACAGATCACTCCGCCCAGAGGATTCCCTGAAACTTCACCCAGCTCGGGGCCCCACCCAAGCCTCAGCAAGTCATGGGCCCCTTGTTGAGCAGCGTCTAGACTCACACTGGAGGCAGCTAGCCTCGGTTTCTGGTGTGGCCTTTTGAGGCAACTACAAGCACAGCATCTGTGGATTGCTTTCTGAATCTGAACGGGTGACCCTGGAGGGGCACAGGCTGGGGTTAAACTTAGCCTGCAGCTGAACCCTTCTCAGGACTGTGCCACTGGACCCCTACCACACAAAGCCACACTAAAGAGACTGAGAGATTGAAGAGCTTTGCTTAGTACATAGAAACAGACACAGAAAAGCAGCCAAAATGAGAAGACAAAAAAGCAGAAACCATATGAGAGAACAGAACAGAGATCCAGGAATAATGGAGTCAAACAATCTAACAGATGCAGAGTTCAAAACACTGGTTATAAAGATGCTCAATGAACTTGGGGGAAGTGTAGATGAATTCAGTGAGAACTTTAACAAAGAGTTAAAAAACATAAAAATGGAAATAGAAATTATAGAAGGGAACCAGTCAGAAATGAAGAACACACTTCTGAGATGAGAAGTGTATTAAATGGAATGAACAGAGTGAATAAAGAAGAGGACCAAATGACCTAAATAGAAGATGGGAAAGCCAAGGACACTCAATCAGAATGGTGATAAAAAGGAAGTCAAGACTATAATAATAATTTAAGGAGCCTATGGGACACTACTAAATGTAAAAATATCTGTATCATAGGGGTACCAGAAAAAAAATATTGAAAAGCTATCTGAAGAAATAATGATGGAAAACTTCTCTGAGCTGGTGAAGGAAATAGACATAAAACTTCAGGAAGCTCAGAGAGTCTCAAAAACCAGGAACCCAAAGAGGCCTCCATCAAGTCACATCACAATTAAAATGCTAAAGGTTAAATACAAAGGGAATCTTAAAAGCCGAAGAGAAAAGCAGTTAGTTACCTACAAGGGAACACCCATAAGACTGGCAGCTGATTTCTCAAAAGAAACTATTCAGGTTGAAGGGCTTGGCACAAAATATTCGATGTGATGAAAACCCAGCATCTACGAACAAGAATTCTTTACCCAGCAAAGCTTATCATTTAGAGCTAAAAGACAGATAGAGCTTTCCAGACAAAAATAAGCTAAAGGAATTTATTATTACCAAGCCAGTTTTACAGAAAATATTGGAGGGGTTTCTTTAAGAAGAAAAAACATGCATCAAAAACAGGAATAAAGAACGGCAATAACTACATTTCTATGAACAAGTACCTCAAATGGAAAAGAATTAAGTGCTCCAACCAAAAGGTAGAGTGGCTGAATGGATAAGAAAACAAGACTCACTTCAGATTAAAAGACACACACAGACTGAAAGGAAGGGGATGGAAAAAGATATTGCCTTGATGGACCTAGAGGGTCTTGCACTGAATGAAACTGGTCAGATAAAGACAAATATTGCATGATTTCACGTACATATGGAATCTAAAGAACAAAATCAACAACTACAAAAGCAGAAATAAACTCATAGATTCAGAGAATATTTAGAGCGATACTAGATAGGGAGGGGGTTGGGGGAGGACAAAAAAGGCAAAGAGAATAAGAGGTACAAATGGATAGTTGCAGAACAGACATGGAGATATAGAGTGTAGCATAGGGAAGATGGTTAATAATATTGTAATAAATATGTAAGGGGGAAGATTTAGTGGGGTGATCGCTTTGTGAGTTAAGTGGATCTCTGATCACTGTACTATACAACTGAAAGTGGTATATTATTGTGTGCCAACTATAACTTTTTTAAAAAACCTCTGAACTGTACAATGTAAACACAAGCAACTAATTGTCTAAAATATTTCAATAAAGACAAACAATAAAGACAGCCCCGCATGAACCAGTGATAGAAACTGTCTTAAACCAAGGATTACATTCCATCCTGCTCTGTGTTTCAGAAGGAGTAAAACTTCTTGTTCAATACATTAGATCGTTCATCAGTGGGGAAGAGGGTTTGGGAAGGAGAGAGGAAGGAGATAAGAGAAGAACACATGGCCCAGGCAGGCAGTCACGCACAGCCACCAGCGTGGGGCCTGTAGGTTGGTGGTGATCAGAGGCCACAGAGAAATACAAATCAACAATACCTTGTACCTCTGCATTTTATTTTTCATTTGTGGATTCAAGTGAGATTGAACGTTTTAGTATGTTCAGTGCCGGTTTGTATTGCTTCTGTGAATGACTTACTGTTTTAATGAATGGGATTCTCATTTTAGAAGAATTGTTATATAGTAAGGATTTTAGCTTTTTACATATATATTGCAGATATTTTCCCCAGTCCTTCCTGGTAGAAGTTTGCTAGTATCCTTGACACTGTGATTTCACAGTCGATGGAAATATCCAGTGCTTCTGAGGCAGAGCCTCTCCCAAGAGCACCCTGGAGTCCTCCTACTGGGCAAGATGTTGGGAAAAATCATGTACACTTCCTGTCCCCACCCCAGCGGCAGCTGGGCAGCTTCCTCTAAGGCCAGGCTCTGCTCCTGAGTGGCCTCAGAAACTTGGTCCTTTGCCCTCCTTTCCCGGTCCTTCGTTCCCCTTTTGTACATCTGGGGTGTCCTGTCCCTGAGCCCCTCCTTTCCTGGGCTGTGGTAAGGACATCTCCAGCACATGGCTGGTGCTAAGAGTCTTTAAGCTGCTGGGGTTGGGAGAAGGAAGTATTCTTCTGCACTTGGTTCTGATTAGGGTTTATTAGTCGGGAGTTGAAGCTAATTTAACATCAGTAGTTCCGGTCTGTGAGCATTGAACTTGATCCTGACCTGGTTTCTCAAAGTCCTTGACTTTTGCTTTAACAAACAACTGAGTCTGAAGGCTACTTACATCATAGCCAGGTGATAGGGTCAGCAGGCCCCAGGTTGGACCACACCACCTTTACAAAGCTCCCTCCACCTGGAATACTCTGTCCCCTTTCCTCTCAGGGTCTCTGGCCTCCTGACCTTTCACTTTGGGAATCTTTCCAGGTCCTCTTGATCTTTGAGGCCACCAGCCCTTCCCATCACCTTCATCAATAATACCAACACCAACAACAGCAACCAGCATCCCCAAGTGCACATGACAATTGGCTGGGCACCTTCATACTCACTGTAGTGGACCTGTAAGGTAATCCAGGAGGGAACTGCCAGCCCTACAAGGAAACACCCATAAGACTGGCAGCTGATGAAAACCCAGCATCTACGAACAAGAATTCTTTATCCAGCAAAGCTTATCATTTAGAGCTGAAAGACAGGTAGAGCTTCCCAGACAAAAATAAGCTAAAGGAATTTATTATCGCCAAGCCAGTTAACCCAGGAGCAAAGCAATCTTTCACAATTTGTAAGTCACTGGCTGAGCTGCATCTGAATCCCAGGTCTTCAGACTCCAGGAACAGTAATTTGTATCTGGTCCCATCTCATAGCTGGCCTCTGTGCTGACCTATCTGTCCAGCATGTACCAAAAAAAAGGCCACTAGAGAGAGGTGTGATTCGGGCTCAGGAGGTCTTATTTGCCCAGGATATTGTTCTCCTTGGTTAGTCTGGCCTCTGTAGATTCCACCTTTAATGCTCCCCAAGGCATTATTGAGTCTCTTTGCAAAATATACCCTCCCTCTGGCCAGCAGATAACAGCCTTCAAAAGATATCCACACCCTGATAGAGTGTCCTGGATTATCCAGGTGGACTCAATGTAATTACAAGGGTCTTTATGAGAAGGAGGCAGGAGTGTCTGAATCAGAGCGGACATGACAATGGAAACAAAAGTCAGAGTGATGCAGGTACCAGATAATGAATGCAGGCATTTTCTGGAGGCTAGAACAGGAACAGATGCTTCCCTGAGCCTCCAGAAGGAATGCAGCCCTGCTGACCCATTTTAGACATCTGATGTCTAGAACAGTGGTCCCCAACCTTTTTGGCACGAAGGATCAAAGCTCCTAGGAGAATCTAACGCCCAATGATCTGAGGTGGAGGTGAGGCGATGATGCCAGCGCTGAGCAGCAGCTGCAAATACAGATGAAGCTTCGCTCACTCGCCTGCCTGCTCACTTCCTGCTGTGGGGCCCAGTAGGTCTGCAGTTCAGGGGTTGGGGACCCCTACTCTAGAACTTTAAGATAATAAATTGGTGTTAAGCCACTGAATTTGTGGCATTTGATATAGTGTCAATAGGTAATATACTTCCTGTGACTATCTGTGCCCTAAGGGAATAGAAGTGCATCATGTTCACCTCCTTCCACTTATAGGTGGGGAAACTGAGACTCCAAGAAGAGATTCACCTTGTGCAAAGCATACATTGAGTAGTCAGTGATTGAATTCCATATTCCTGGCTGCCCTTTGGGTCTCTGTTACCCCACCCCAACCTGCCCCTCCAGCCCTGCTTTGTTTTTCTTTTTTCTGTTTTTACTTTTCCTTATTGCCAGAATTCATTTAGTTTTTCTAGCAGCCCCTTAAGAAGAATGAATGGTGGTGTTAGTTATTCACATCCTAGTATGAATTAGTAAGTCGTAAGGGAACCCCAGATTAAGCTCTGCAATGGGAGAATTGCAGAAATTTCGGGAGAATCCAGAGAATTATATAGAGGCTAAAGAGGGAAGCTCAAAAAAAGGGAGGATAGCAAGGGCAAGGTCTATAACGAAGCCAAGGGCACACAGGCAAACCATAGCTTATCTCCAGGGCAATAACATCATCCTCTGGGTGACTTTCTGAGGCTGCTGGCCTGGGTTGGCTCCAGCTTTGACTTAGCAAGAATCTCTAGCGAGAGAGTAATGTCCCCTCCAAAGTAGCTCAAAGCCTCTCAGAGGAGTCTCAGCGGAGGCAATAAGAGGGGATAGTGCTACGTCCATCTAGACAGTAAGGCAGCCGTGTTAGCTGAGCTCCTATAAGCTGCACACTCACGTGCAATTTTCTCCTTTAATCTTCACCATGTGCTGGGAAGCAGTACTCTTATGATCCCCAGTTTCCAGAGAGGAAACTGAGATTTGAAGAGGTAAAGCCCGATTGCCCACAGCTTCACATCAGCAAATGATGGACCCATGCTCGGATGGCACTAATGACACAGGGACCACACTTGAACTTAAAGAATGAGCTTCTGATAGTAGGAATTCTGGCCTCAGCAACAAGTGACAGAGAAGATTCAAAGTTGGTCAGGAGCTGGAACCAGCTCCTACAGGCTTGTGAGACCAGAGAAGCAACATCTGGGCATTCAGCAGACAATCATGGAATTAACCAATTCTGCCTTTGGTCATGTTAAGTGGGTAGCTGGAAATTGGTCATGATGGGAATGTTTACACTCAAATTGGAGCTCCCCTTCTTCTCTCCTGCATGCGCCCCCTCCCATCCCCACAGCGCAGAGTATTGGTCATTAAACATTTACCAGGGAAGGGGCCAGCGGACCACCTGATTCCCTAGCTGCTGGGGCGATTGTTCCAACAGCTGCCCTTGGAGAGAAAGCTCCACACCTGTCCCCTGTCTCCAGGCCATGGACCCGGTATCTCCCTGTAGTCCCTGGGCAGGGCCCACCCCACTCTGAGAGCGGCCATACCTACCAGAGCCAGACCCGCTTGCTGGGGATGTCCACCCAGTGCTCAGGAGAGCAGCCACGCCTGGGTCCTTCTTCCTCAGGGAAGTGCAGAGAGAGCGATTCCCTTCGTAAGCTTTTCCCAATCTGGAGAGTATCCGGCACACATCCTGTTTAATGCTGAAAAGCACCACTCTGTGCCTGCCCCGGCCCCACCTCTGCTGCACAGCCACGGGAGGATGGTTCCCTCACAGAAAATGAGTCAAGTTCCAATGACCACACGCCCACCCCTGGTAAATAGAATCCTGCCCTCCCACCCCCGCCACCGCAACCCTGTGACAAAAATAAGTCTAATTATTTTGGAAAAAAATATGTGTACCCAACCCAACCACACCTCTCTGGAATGCTTCCCCAGCAGCTGGGCCAAGGTGCTGACAGCCTCGGTTCAGACCTCCAGGCTTTGACTTACTGTCCCCCTATCGTGACTCTGGCTTCATCGGTCCTGGATACCTCCCCAGCAGGATCATACCCCCTCTCCCCCAACTCTCCTTTTCTGCTCATACATAAATAACTGCCTTCAGGCAGTGCAGGATCTGCTTCATCCATCATGTATCAGCCATCATCTCATCTCCAAGGCTTTCCAGCCCATCTCCCTGCTTCCCCCTGCCCCCGCCCCCGTGATGCCATGTGTCTGTCTAGCCAGGTGCCTATTTACTTGTTTGCTCTCTCACTGGGTCAAGAGCTCCCAGGGCAAGGACCATATCTGACCACCAGCCTGAGACCCGGGTTGTGCAAGAGCAGAGACTAAATGAGCAAATATGTGTGTGTGTGTGACACACTGCCTGCAGTAGGCTCGGGGGCATGAGGGTTCCTCTCCACCAGGACAGCCTCAGGGTCAATGTCCCCACCGCCTTCACCGCCAGCCCCACTGCCAGCCTGACACTCAGCAGGGGCTTGGTGAATGCCTGTTGCCTCTACCTGAATCAAGCAGTTATCAAATCATGCCAGGCAGTTACAGGCACTGGCACTGGGGTTGCACAGAGCAAGGTTTGAATCTGTGTTATGTCACCTCGAGATGGCAGCTTTACCCCTCTGAGCTTCGGTTTGCAGACTGTATTCGGGGTGGCGATGGTGCCTTCCTCGGGCAGGCGTGATAGATGAGAGCTGAATGTTCCCAGAGGTGACATGGACTCAGACATTTGTCTTTCTCTGGGGTCCACGGGCCACCCAGAGTGAAGGCCACGCCTGTGATGAGTTCTCACCCCAACAGGAGACAACAAGGGCGCCTCCCAAGTGGATGGGTCTCCAAGTCTCTCCAGAGCAAACACTACCTACTAACGGAGAATGAAACCCAGGGAGCCACACAACAAAAGCCACAGGGTCCTGGCTCCACCCTGGGGGACAGCTAAGTGCTAGAACCTGGGCTCCTTCCTCATCCCTTTCCCCCTCCTCCCTTTTGAAACTTTTTTATTTTAAAATATTTTTTTAGACTTGCAAAAAACAGTAGACAGAATTCCTGCATACGTGTTAGCCAGCTGCCCCTAATGCTAACATCTGACAAACCACAGCACAGAAAGTTAACACTGACACAACGCTGTGAACTAATCTTCGGATCTTCCTTAAATATCATCATCGGCTGTCCCACTTATGTCCTTTCTCTGGTCCAGGATCTAAAGCAGCATCCCACCTCGCATTCGGTTGTTGTGTCTTCTTCGTCTCTCCATTCTCAGACAGTTCCTCCGTCCTGCTTTGCCTTTCGTGACCTTGACGGTCTTGAAGAGAACGGCCCTAAATTGTGGTTTGATGCTCCTTCATAATTAGGTTAAGGTTATGCACGTGGGGCAAAAATACCACGGAGGTGATGCCGTGTCCTCAGGCATCAGACCAGCGGCCCAGGATTTCAATATGGCGCATTACTGACGATGTTGATTCCTATCGCTTGGTAAGATGTGCATACCAGGTTTTTTCCACCGTGAAACTATCATTCATTCATTCGCAGTCAATAGATATCTTGTGAAGGGGGTGATTTGAAACTATGCAAATATCCTGTTTCTTAGACATTTGCCTGCCAGTTTTGGCATCTGTTGTTGGTACTTTCTGACAATGATTAGTACGGTGGTTTCTGCGAATTGGTGACTTTCTATTTCCATCATTCTTTCTACATTTATTCATTGGAATCCTACTGTAGGAAGCAGTTGGCGCTTCCTTCTTATTTATCTATTTATCTGTTATTTCAGTATGGATTCATGGGCATTAATTTTATTCCATTATCATCATTATTTACTTTGCCATTCGAATTATCTCATCTTTTTTTGCAGTCTCAACATATCTGCTTCTTGTTGAGCTGACTTTCCATCCATAGGTCACCAAACACCTACTTCCTGGTACAAAGGACAGGCTGCAGGGGAACTCAGAGCTTTCGGATGGGCAGCCAGGTTTGCCTGGAACTCACTGAGGCCTCTTTCCAGCAAGGGCTGAGCCTTTTCCTAGAATTGGGCAGATTCTAGTCAAGGGAAGTCCGTCAGAGCTCCAGGCGCAGGGAGTTCCAGGAAGGATGAGCCTGGCCAGGTAGGCTCCCGCTGCTCTCCAGCTGATCATCCTGCCCGTCACGGATCCACCCCAGTCTTGAGTCCAGTAGCAGCACCCGCCAACCTCATGCCCTGAGTTTTCCCTTCTTGACTCCCTCTCTCCTCTGCCCTGCTGCAGAGATTGTTGCTGAGAGGCCCAAGTGGCCAACAGCTGGGCAGCACTTGCCCAGACTCTCTCTACCCAGGAAAGAGTGCCCGCTGTTCCCCACCAGCCCAAGGGCAGCCAAGGCAGAGACAGAGGTGCGCTGCAGCAAGAGAAACTAGACAAGGAAAAGGGGGGCGCTCAACGAAGAAGGCCCTGAACTCATCTTCTTTGCTCCCTTGTGGATGTTGCAAGGATCATTTGCCCTGGGAAGGGAGCAGACCCAGCCTCTAAAGCCAGGCTCCCAGGATGCGCAGGATACAAGGCTGCTTTGACTTCAGAGACCTTGAGAATCTTTACTCTTCTGACCTACTGATAACACACTTACATGTTGGACACATCTACTATGACAGTGAGAAGTGGCTTCACATTTTCGAAACACCTGCTTCTCTCTTCAGCCAAGCACCGACTGGAACTATGAACTTTTTGCCTGCAGCCTGATCAATCCTGCCCTCTGGGACACAGCTCCAGGCCCATCTCACTCAGCCTCTCTAGGCTCCCTAAGGCCCTGCTCTGACTGGAATTATTGTTCAGGGGCAAATTCATCTCCCTACAAGAATGCAAATTCCTCATAGTCAGACGCCTTGCTCATCTGCCCACAGAGCACCCGGTGCTACCTACGCAGAGTTGATTTTCTGGTCGGTGGATTTGCTGACATAGCCCAGCCAGTACTTTGCAAGCTGGTTTTTTGATGGAAGCGCCCTGGTTTGGCCCTCATCTCATGCTCTATCTAACTCTCTCCATTTCTGTCTTCCTCGGACAAAGCTTACCCTATTCTGGCTGAGCCCACAAGAGGCTGGTCTATCTCTAAGGTCTTAAAGTGGGCATTTCTAAACCACAAACTTGCCCTCAGATTTAGAAGTTCTGTTAGCAATCGTGTTTTCTTACCTTGATTAGATGCTGTACTCAAATCTCAGACTAGCTTCTTCTCATCATGCTCCACTGATAGTACAACAGGAAGAAAGCACTGTTCCCCTCACCTCTTCCATTTCCTCTTTCCGTGCCGCCCCCTCCGGCCACCCAACATGTGTTGTCTCTCCTTTCGTGCATCTGCCCGGGTCTTGTGCTTGGGACTTTGTGGGGGGCACTACTTTCAGCTCACAGGAGTTGGGGGGTAACCTTTCCACCACTTGCTGGTCCTTTGGCTTGATACCAGCATATTTGTTTAAAATCCATATATGCATTCATTTGTCAGAATACCTTCAACCATATATTCCATGTAAGAGTCAATGTTAGTGGTTCTCCAGGTGTCTTCTCCGTGGGTTAGGCCAAGCTGAGGTTATCGCACCCACTGTAGACAGGGTTGCCAAGGCTCAGAGACAGAAAGTCGCTTATCCAGAAAGATGCAGTTGGTAGGAGCCACCTGGACTTTCTGACTCCCACTCCAGTGCTCTCTCATCCACAATGTATACGAAAGTTCTATTTAATTCTTGGCTCCTTCCTTCTCTCTAACCCCTCCAGCTCAGATCTAGTTAGTCATTCCAGTTATTTGTTACCATTTGAGGATCCTTCACAGCATAGCCAGTACCTGGCAAGCAGTAGACACTGCAAAAAGTCTGCTGGGTCAACGCATGCTTCTCTGTAGAGTGCCTTCTGAGACCACCTCTTCTTTACCCAAGGCTTGTCCCAATACTTTTTGCACACAAAGCCTCCATTCCCTGGGGCTCCTCTGGGGCTCGATGTCCCTGTCTATAGAGTGGTTATAGATGGTTCAAACTTATGATGTCCATACTCCATCACTGTAACACACTGTTGTTGGAACTTTGCCTGGGGGACAGCTTGGTCATTTCTTGCTGATGGCTCTGAGATCATGAGCAAAAATTGAACTGTTTCCAAAAGTTGATGAGAGGTAATCACTGACCAATTCTCTATCGTTTGTGACAATTCTAATAGTACAACCGATCACCCTGAAGAATAAATGGTCACCACTTGCTCACTATGTGAGCCACTTTATAACAACATACCCCTAAGCCTCATTCCATGTTTTGGTTTGAGTGTTCTCAGTTTGCAAACTGAGTTTATAATAAGTTTATACTACTGCTTCCATGACTCATTGATTTTACTTTGGCTGCTTATGAATCTGACAGTACTCACAGCTCAGTCTGGGAGTAAGTGGGAGGCAAGGATGGACTGAGCTGCCAGCTTTCTGGAGCCAATTTTGTTCCTCTAAAATGTTTTTCTTTTCAGCATTTTCAAGGTCTTGGAAACTGAGAAGCTGACCGCCAATCAACAGTTGAGAGCTGGAAGCCTTGCCTGACCACTCCTTCACGTTTTTGCTCCATCTGTCCACCTAAGAGTTCCTCCCATGGTGTCTGTCGTGGCCCCGGGCATCCTGACTACTCCCCACACCCACTGGCTGACTGCAACTGCCTTCCAAATCTAGATGTTTTCTCTTCCTCATCAGATAAGTTTCATCGTTTTATTAGATTTACTGTGGCAATTTTCAGACATATACTCCCCTCCCAAAAGTACCAGAATAGTACAATCAACTTCCCGGTGTCCATCATCCAGTTTCAACAACTATCAACTAGTGGCCGATCTTTCTCACTGAGGCTCCCTCCCACTTACCCCTTCCTATATTATCTTGAAGCAAATACCTGACATCATATCATGTAATCTGTAAATATTTGAGTATGTGTCTTTAAAAGATAAGGACTTTGATTACGGTCACACTTAAAGAAGTTAACACCAACTTCTTCATATTATCAAATATTTTGGTCGCTGGCTTCATACATTTTCCCCTTATGCATGTTTGTTTAAATCAGGATCCGAATAAAGTCAACGCAATGTGAGTGGTTGACATGTTTAAATCGTTTAAAATCTACAGGTTCCCTCCTCACCTCCATTGTTTTGCTTGTCCTCACAACCTATTTATTGAAGAAAGTGGCTGCTCATCCAGTATGTAAGGGTTCCCGCAGCCTAGAGGGTGCTGACCGCATCCTTGACGTAGTTTGACATGCTTCTCTGCTCTCTGCATTTCACGTAAATTGGCCAGAGTCAGTTCGGATACTTCACGGATGGTGCTGTCCATCCCTCAGGAGGCACAGACTGTCTGGTTGTTGCTCTCCTTGTGAGGTGAGCTGCCATGGATATTCCGTGGCCAGCTCCATTTATTTTTTAGGGCTTGGACGATGGTGGCTGGCTTACTGTGGACCATTTACGATCTCCTCCTGCAAACCTTTGCATACCCTTGACCTTGCTCTAGCATATTCTTCCTAAATGGCTTCTTAGCTACTGACGTTCTTGGCCACCAGACTCCTGTCAAGGCTACGAAGTACCAGTTATGGCTGGGCATAACGAGCAGGAGACAGTACAATCCCCACGTGAAACTTCCCTGTTAGAGAGCTGTTCTTGGGGGACGGTGGGGTGGGGGGATACTCAGTGGTCGTCACAATTTTAGCCCTGATTCCTAAATTAAGAAAATTCTCAACAGGTTAGGTCAAATGCAGTTCAGTCAACTGAGATCACAGTGTCCTTTGAAACACAATGAAATGGCCTTGCCTCCAGCAGGGAAGGGCCCTACCAAAATCCCCAGGGGCTCATGTTGTCCTAATCACTTCTAGGTCCTAGAATTGGCTTCCTTGAATTCTCCAGCCCATTTGCAGCTCACCTCCCACATCTGTCCCCTCCCCCACCCAATCCCCACCCCTGCATATCCACGGGTGGGATTCGGCCCTGCTGCTCTGCTTTGTCTCCTGAAAAATCTCTCACGTGACTCATTTGTGTGTGCGGCCGGTATTCCCTAGGTCTAACTCTCCTCTCCACAGACGAACTCTCCTCCTTGCGGTGATCAGCTCAGTGATGTTGCTGTGATGACACCATCTGCCTCCATCACCCAGCAGCACAGGAGACCTGACAGAGGCTCTGAAATGCTGGTCTTCTCTGTCCCTCTTCCCACCCAGGTCCTAGGGAGAGAAGAAAATAACATGGAGATACAGATTCCTCCTTCTTAGAACTACATCTTTGTGTCAATGGATCCCTTGGGCAGTGTGGCAAAGCCTTGGATTCTCTCTCAGAAGAATGTTTTTAAAAATATAAAACAAAATATGTTGAAAAAGAATTATAGCTCAGAACTGGAAATCATCCTCATGTCCTTCAGTGGGCAAATAGTCAAACAAATTAAGTAGATGCCTACTGTGGAACACTTTTCAAGAATAAAAAGGAACAATTCAATTACCTACCTGCACAACAATTTGGATAGATCTCAAGGAAATTACAGAGAATGAAAACAAGCCAATCTCAAAAGGTTGTCTAATTTTGAAAGTATATGAAAAGGGTATGGATTCCATTATATAACATTCTTGAAATGACAAAATTATAGGGATGAGGGACAGATTAGTGGATGGCAGGGCTAAGGGAAGGGAGGGGGAGGACAGTGTCTGGCTATAAAAGAATAATAGCATGAGGGATCCTTGGGGTGACGGGACTGTTCTGGTGGTCACACAAGTCTACGCATGCGACAAAATTGTGCAGAACTAAAGACACACACATGTGCACACAAGTGAGGTCACAGAAAACTGGTGAAATGTGAATAAGTTCCATGGATTGTATTGATGTAAATTTCCTGGTTGTGGTATCGTGCTACAGTTTTACAAGATTGGGAGGAACTGGGTAAAAAGTATATAGGATATCGCTGTATTATGTCTTGCAATTTTATGTCTATAATTAAGATAATTTTAGTTTAAAATAAAAAGTTAAAACGTTATTCTGAAATACAGTTATCAAAATATTTTTAAAACATTTATGAATAGTAATATATGTATTTCATTATCAACACATTTTTTTTAAATCTAGTGACAGATCTTACAACCATCATAGCCGTGATGAGTATAAATGTATTTCAAGATACCTGCGACATGGTCCTTCCAATACTACTGTGTTTTGTTGCCTACATTCAGAATTGAAGATGTTAATTTTCTTAGGGGTTAATGTAAAATTGTAATAAAAATAAAAATGTAAAATTCTTCCTATCCAAATTCAGGGATCCCTGAATTATTACATCACGGTCCCTTACGTTAAGGAACTCTGCCTTGTTCAAAATGGCAACATTCCCTCCTCCGTTACACACGCTATAAAGAACAGAACGAGCAAAACTAGAGGGAGCATCTGTGGAGGAGACGGTGGTCACACTGCATTTGTCATGGACAGTGGGACATTTCTGAAATGTTAGCTGGTGTTTCCCCATACAGACCTCCCCTCCACTCAAAGAGCCTGATCTCAGAAAAGGTTCTCAAACTTTTCTTTGCCCTTTGAGTGTAGGAGTTTGAAGAAATAAAGGTTCTTTTTCTATCCTGTATCAAACTGAAAGATGGTTTCTGGATTGGGAAGAAGATGAGATGCCTAAAGGAATCTAGACACTGGAGAGACCCCATGCCTCCTGGCCAGAGTCTTGGGATCTGTGGGATCCGGGGGCAGATGGATGTGGCACATGGTGAGTCTAAGGCAGAGAGGGGCACAGGCAGTCCCATCCCACACCTGAGCCTGGCACAGAAGCAACCAGGTAAGTACTCAACGAACGGCCAGGCTCGAAGTGTTGTAGAGCATGGTGAGTGTGAATGTATGGGACCGGTAACCAAGAGGGAGGCAGGAAATGACATCTAAGTGGAGGCCCACATGGACAGAGCCACCAAAAATAGGTGGCACCACAATTGCCTGGGCCATGGCACTAACCGAATCTCAGAACCAACGCAAATCTGGAAAAGGGGTGACCCTTGCAGTGACTGAGATTTAGTTTCCAATATCCTGTGGATTAGGTCTCAATATAGAAAATAAATTGTTCTAGAAAAATACCATCAGATTTTCTTGTCTACATAAGTTTGTGGCCAAGAACTAGCACTGCTTTTAGAATCCAAAGGCACAGTGGTACTGCTGGGAGCCTCCTACACCCTGCCCTGTCCTACTCAGTGTAAACTTGCTTTGTCTGTGGGCAAGCTCCGGCTAACAAAGCCTGTTTTACCCTCCCACACCGTCCACGAGTGCGGCATCCACCAGTTCCAGGAAAATAATACTCATGCCCCCTCAAGAGCCCTCAACCAATGACTGGGGTGAGTTGGTGCAAAAACACCCCGCCTCCCTTACCCTCAGGTGGAATGACTCTGAGGTGTGTGTCCTACGCTGTCTCTCTGAGTTTCTGCAGTGGGATTATCGCTCCAGCTGCCCAGAAGGGTGACTGGCTTGATAACACAGCGCTTACGAGGGGCCTTCCCTTCCCTGCCTCACCGCCCCACTCTCCTGCCTGTGTCTTCTTCACCCCACAAACGAATTACTACTTCAACTATGTGACTTCGCCAAAAGTTGGCCTTGTTTGACTTCTAAAAACAACAATTTCTTACACAGTCATCTCTCCTTACCCATGGTTCCCCTTTCCACAGATTGATACCTGAGATCAACTGCAGTCTAAAAATATTAAATGGAAAATTCCAGAAATAAACAATTTGTAAATGTTAAATCGTGTGCCGCTCTGAGTAGCGTGATGAAATCTCACGCCATCCTGCTCCATCCCGCCTGGGACGTGACTCATCTCTTGGTATCCACACTGTACACACTACCTGCCCATTTGTCACTTAGTAGCCAGGCGGTTACCCGGAGGACTCTCCGTACCATGGTGCTTGTATGCAAGTAACCACTGTAGTAGCCCAACACCATGTCGCGATGCCTAGGTCACTCACCTCACTTTTCAGCATGAAGGCACTGTATCATCTCGCATCATCGCAAGAAGGATGGGTACAGTACAATAAGATATTCTGACTGAGAGAGACCACATTCACATAACTTTTATTATAGTATATTGTTACAACTGTTCTAGTTTATTATTGTTGTCATAAACTTTATCATAGGTATGTATGTATAGAAAAAAACAGTATATACAGGGTTCGGTATTCTCCACAATTTCAGGCATCCCCTGGCATCCTCCGCAGATAAGAGGGGACTACTGTAATACGAACTAAATATTCCACTTCAGTCTTTATCTCAGGGTCTGCTAAGGTAGTTATCTACATACTCTATCCAAGAATGGTACCCCAGCCCCCCAGCCCACCCTGGGCAGGGTCAATGGATGGAAACTGCTAAACCAAACCTGGGGAGCCGAACCCCTGAGATCTACAGAGGACCACTCCGCCTCCTCAGGTTCCAAAGGGCACCCCCAGAGAGGTGGGGCAGAACAACCCCAGAGGCCGCTTCCCGTAGAGTACATGTTTCACCCAGATGTTGCATAGCACAGTGGGAAGTGTGGCCACAAACTGAGGAAGCCATGAGAGATAAAGAAATGCTGTAAGAGAAAATAGGATGGAATGTTTGGAAGCAGAGTCCTGGGTGTGGACTGATAATCTGGAAAAGGAAACATTTGGATAAGGTCAGGAAAAGCCCCGGGGGCCTATTTGGCCTGATCCCAGCCCTCCCTCCTAAAAAATTCAGTCCCTTGATCTAGGCATATAAATAGGCTCAAGAATACTTTGGCTAAATGAGAACTCTGAGCATAAACACAGCAGTTAAATATCTCAGTTAACCACCCAGCAAAAGTAACGTGTCTTCATGGTCATGGCTCAGAGGGTTTGGGGGCGACCCTGCCGGACAACTGGGCAGGAGCAGGACCTGGACAAGAAGCCAGACTGTTTCCACCTGAATTGACCCTTTTGCCTGTAACCCACAGCAGGAAATGCATTTTATCTGGTGGTCCATTCATTGCACAGGTTTCACAAAATAATAATTAACCCTAAGTACCCACAATGCACTTTGATATTTTCCATTCTATTCTATTTTGTATTTTTTAAATGGTGGATATGATCCATTAGTTGATTTCACAATCAGCTTTCTGGGTGGTGACCCACAGTTTGAGATACTGTTGTTGAGTATATTCAGGAATAAAAGGGTGTAGACAGTATTTCTCAGGCTTCCTCTCAATACTGTGCGTCCCATTCAAGCCTGCAGGAATCACTGGGCTGAGCAAGGAGAATCTCTAAAACTTCATAAAATGAAGGTGGTTCCTATCTCCTGATCCAGTGACTCAAACCAGGCATTGCCACCATTTTTGCATTCTTTGCCACATCCCCACGCCACCTGTACTATGCATTATTGCATGAACATTCTTTCTAACTCAACTCATTGCTTTAAAACTTAAATACTCACACTGGCCCTGTCTTATAAGTATTATTGGTGAAATCAAAGGTTTCCGGTTATTCCCCAATGCAAAATAAAACAAAAATACAACTGTGAAAAATAAAACATACTTTCTGGGTTCTGCCTTCAATCACTGAGCTAGTTTCACAAGAAAATGGCCCAGCTGAGCTGTACAGCTTGAGCTGTCCCTAACCTCCAGAAAGACTTTACCCTTCTCACTGTCCACCTCTCCAATGACAATTAGCACCATTATCACGGCTAACAGCATTTAAACTCATTTAATCTTCACGCCAACCCTATCAAGTGTTAGGGTCGCCCCATTTTACAGATGAGGAAACTGAGGTATGAAAAGATCAGGAAGACTTGCCCATAGCTAGGAAGTGACAGAGCTAGTGTTTGAACCCCCATCAGGCCACATGATGACAGAGCCTGTATAATGATGCTTTTCTGCCCTCCTGAGAAGCTGCCCATCCCCAATCTCGGCCCCAGTGTGGCTTCTTACAGAACAACTTCCTGGACTGCCTGGCCCGTTGGCTTGCTCTTCCTGTGTTCCCATAGCACTCACTTCTTGCCTGTTTAATTCATTTGGAGATTGATCATAAAATACTTGGAAACCTTGCCTCTATCAGGCTGAGGGCTTCTTGCAGGCAAGGCTACCTGGTATTCCTCTGTGTATCTCTGCATCCAGAAGCCTGTCTGGGGGCATCGGAGGCTTTCAGTAAGTGCCCCTGGCATCCTTCCTTCTTTAACAAACACGCAATACTCTCTGCTGGGTTATCAACTCAGAGGTTGGTTTCCAATGAAGCCCTGGGAACAGTCAGGGGGGAAAGAGAGATGAATCAGAGGCAACAGAATCAAGGAGTCTTAACCTGGGATCCCCAGATCCCCAGTGGATGCACACCTAATATACAGAGGCCTGTAAACTTAGATGGGAACAAGATTACATTCTTATGTTCACTGACCTCTGGATTTCCGCATTTCCTTCGAATGGAACGTGACCTTTGACTTTGTCACCCGTAAAGTCACTGATAGTCTCATTTGACATCACCGTTGTAGTAGACATCTCAAAATATTTACACTCATCGCTTCCTGGAATTTCTGATTGTTTTCAGACCCACTGCTAGACCTCGTATTCAAAACACCAATTAAAAAAGAAAACACATATAGCACATACCATGCCACAAGTGAAAAAGCACCTTGGTATCTGTATATAATACATATAGCATTGGCATTCATATATAGTATATAATCTGTATATAATATAATAGGATTGGTGTTTCTTGGCAATTTCAATAGTATCAGTAACCTTATGTATTTTATTTTATGCTTTTTAAAACTATTCTAAGACGGGCCCCTAGGCTTTACCAGACTGCCTAGGAGAGCCATGGAACAAAACAAGGTTAAGAAACTACATAATCATGGTTCAGAGCCACGTCTAGAGCCAGACAGACTTAATTCTGCCGTTTATAAGTCAAATTACCTGGACCTCAGTTCCCTCACCTGTAAAATGAGGATTACTATCCACCTCACTGGATTAGCATCTAGCACCTGAGTAAAGGTGATGTTTAAAACCAGCCTGGGCTGCCTGGTGGGACGGACAAAGCCTGGGGATAGTGGAGCCCTTGCTGGGGTAGGCTCCGCCTTTCCCTCCGCTTCCTACCACATCCAGCAGCGAAGTCATTTTTCTCCTCTCATGGCTGAGCCCAGCTCCCTGTAGCTGGACAGGAAGGCTTATTCATGCCCTTCTTAGCTATTCTATCCTATTTCTGAGCCCCAAATCTGTACCCAACTCCCCAAAACGGCTGACACATTATGATCCCAGGAAAGGTCAGTCGTGTAAGAATTGATATGCATTTCCACATTTGTCCACAGGGTGGAGCTGGTCCACCCTCTTAATCGAACAGCCCAATCGGGGACGGGGCCAGATCTCTTCACTTCACCACTCTACCCCGCCGATTTAGGTTTCGTTTTTGTTTTGTTTTTCTCAAATTGCGCCTGACATACAGTAAATGCTCCCTTTGGGCTCCTTTCCAGTAACCTGCTACTCTTAAGAATGGTGATGAGACCTGATTTTTAATATCATTGGTTAGCTTCGCCTGTTTTTAAACTTGATTTAAACGTAGTCATACAGAATATAGTCTTTGGTTTTTGTTCCCCGTTATGTTTGTGAGACTACATACGGTTGTAGTTCATTCATTCTCATTGTCCTATCGGTTCCCTTGGGAGAATAGGCAATAATCAATTTGTCCATTTATCCGCGAATCTGCATTTGAATGGTTTCCTGTTTGGGGCTAACCTTTGAGGTTGCTCCAGAGAGGATGGTCGGGCAGGCTTTCTGGGGTGGGCAGGGCCCACGCTCAAGCCAGGCTGTTTGGCTTGAGCAGAAGGGCAAGTGTGTCTAGTTGTTATAGGTTGTGAGGTGGGGGGTTCCAGGATGAAGACGCCCTCTCCCATGAGCTGGAGACTCTATGTGGTTTGAACTTGCCTCCCAGGCTAAGGGAGGGAGCACCTGGGTTTCCTTACCCGTATGTCCAGATGTGGGGCAAAAAGGAAAAGGGGAGTGATGGGGCTTGCAGGCTGCCAGTGGAGTCAGACGATTACAGGTGATTACAGGGTTATTACCGGTGCAGTTACTGGAGAGTGGGGTCCTCTCTCAGCACATTGTCTAGGTTCTTGATGTTTCAAAGAATTGAGCAAGACACCGAAACAGCAGAAAAGCAAAGCTTTATTAAAAGGGAAGGTACACTTCCAGATGTGGAACCAGGCCTGAGAAAGAGAAGCGTAGCTCAGAAGGCCTGCTAACAAAGCATTTGGGGTTTTTAGCCCTATTTGCTGCGGGTGGTGACTTTGCTTAGAGGGTTGGGCTTCCTTGATCAACAGTTAAGATTGACAAGACTCAGTGATTCATCATTTGCTTTCTGTGCATGTTTGTTCCTAGAATTCAGTCTGTTACAATGACATTAATGAACTTCTAGGCATACGCATCGTATTATAATGATGGTAGAATGAGGCTCAGGTGAGCTTAAGGTCATTGGGGTCTTCATTGCATAGGTATGAGTGACTGGCTTAAACTGGTACCTAATTCTCTGCTTACTTGTTTCTTTGTAGAAGTCACTTTTAACCTAAAAATGCCTTCTGGCTTACTTAATTGTGGGTGGATTAGGGCGGACCCCTTCTAGGATAGGATGACCTCAGTGTCAGGCACACCCAAAACCCCCTAACTTTTCCTGTCTAACTCTCTTCTAAGAGCCATGAACACCCTTATTATTAGTATGGATGTTGAGGGACAGAGGTCTCTTCTTCTGTATCTGCTTCCTGCTGAGAAGGGTCGTTGTCCCTGTCTACAGGGGTTTCATGGAGCTCTTTCCCTTTCTGCCTCAGCCAGGGTGGGGTCCTGGGTTTCCTGCTAAAGCGCCACCTCAGTCCTTGGACAAGGTAAAGAAGATACAAACTTATTATTTAAATCACATATTAATTTCTATTATTGGTTTGCCTATTAAGTAAGTAAAGAGAAACAGGCTTGGTTAATATATTTCTTAAAGAGTAAAAAAGGGACGTTTGGCCTAAAGTCCCCTCCCCTCTCAGACTCTAAGGGCCCTGTCTGGCCTAACACCATTTCTGCTAACAATGGGCCAATGACCCTTATCAATAGCCAGAGGATCTGAGTCACGATTCGGGGCAATTATTGGGATTTGAGGGACAGGGCCTTTTTCCCCAAAAAAGAAGGACAGAAAACTTAACTAGGTTCACTGAAAAGATTAAGACCTCTGCAAGAGATGTCCCATATCAGTTCCTGCTAAAAGATTAAGAATTTCACAAGTGATGTCCTGTATCAGTTCTGCATGAGCCTTTGGGCAAACGTATTATACATTTCTATTGGGCATGTCTCTGGGAGTGGCAATTGCTGGGCTCTATGTTAGAATTTGGTGAATACTGCCAAACAGGTTTTCAATGTGATCATGTTACCAACGGGTGAAAGTCCCCTTTCTGAGAAACCCAAGTGGGGTCCTTCTCCCCTCAGGTGTGGAAATCGATTATCAGACAAAAAGTGAGTGATAACAGCGCAAGCTTTTATTCTAGGGCCAGAGACTGGAGAAGCAGAAGCACAGCTCCCAAATCAATCTCTTGTCCCTTGGCGGTAGAGAGGTGACCAAAATAGGATAGTAGAAAGGAAAGGGAAGTTGGGTAAATAGGTAGGAGGAATATTCCTAAATTTTCCAGGACAGAGGAGGGGCAGTGGCTTTCACGGAATCAGAGTTCCGACCTCTTTTCTTCCATTTATGATCTCTTTGCCTATTCATGGCGATCCATCATTAACTGTCATTGTGCAGGTAGGTGTGTTATTTAGCACAGAGATTATATTATAATGAGCTTTAAAATCTTTTGGAGGTCATTTAGAGTTGGTCATCTTAGTTTCAACTGGTTTCAGCTAGTCTTGACAAGTTCCGCAGGCCTCAGAGATACAGTGGGAGAGCAGCTCAGCCAGGCCTCTCAGACGTTCAGGCAGGCCCTGCAAGCCTGTCACGGGGTAATAACTGGACCACATTTCATTCCCTCCTCATCTATGGATGTACCAGTTTGTTTATCCACTCTGCAGCTGAGGGACATTTGGTTTGTTTCCAGTTTTTTGTGATTACAAATAAAGCCTCTATAAATATGTGCAGAGTTTTGTGTGAATATAGGTTTTCATTTCACTTGGGGAAATACTAGGAATGGAAATACTAGGTTGTATAGAAAGTGTATGTTTGCATCTGAAACGAGGCAAACCGTTTTCTGAAAGTGGCTGTACCATTTCGCATCTCCACCAGCAAAAGCTGAGAGTTCCATTTGCTCCATATCCTCCTAAGTACTTGGTATGGTCAGTCTTTACTTTAAGCCATTCTAGTAAGTGTAAAGTAGTATTTATTGTGGTTTCAATTTCTATTTCCTTAAGAACTAATGATTTTGAACATATTTTCATAAACTTACTTGCCATCCATCCTTGGTGAAGTGTCTTTCCACATATTTCACCCAATTAAAAAAAAAATTGGGCTGGTCTCTTACTATGAAGTATAGAAGGCTCTGTGTATATCTTGGATACAAGTCCCAGCAGATATATGATTTGCAAATATTTTCTCCTAATCTGCAACTTATGTTTCCATCGTCTTAACAGTGTCTTTTGAAAAGCAGACGTTCCAAATTTTGGTAAAGCCAAATCAATTAATTTTTTTCTTTTATGGATTGCACTTTCCATGTCCTTCCCAAGAAATGTTTGCTTACCCTAAGGTTGAAAAGATTATCTCCTATGTTTTCTTCTAAAATTTCATGTTAGATTTTACATTTAGGCCTATGATCAATGAACCTATATTAGCAACCTTCAGAAGGCTATTTAAAAAGGGTTTTTGATAACATACATTTGAAAGGGGTCACAGGTTATGTCTAGTAAAACACCGAAGCTATATAAAGAAGGTCATCGTTACTCTACATAGTCAACTGTTACGGATTTCAGCTAATTCAGAGTTTATCTTTCAGAATAAATGACATGAAGTTCTGGGGATTGTGGGGGCTGCTTCCCTCTTTGTATCCTCCTTTGATAGATGTGTCATCTATGGTATATATTTAGTAGGCTATAATAAGCCCTCTCAGGCTGTTTACGTAATTTCACATAGTCTTGGCTTTCTCTCCTCCTCGGAGGCTCATTTGTTTAACCTTTCATAAAGTTACGAATTGGAGGGAGGGCTGTTTAATGTAACATGACAGGCAAACCCTAAGTAGCATAACAAAGACATAGCGAGTTCATCTCACAATTAAGATAATTGACTTGTAATTAATAACTTTTAATAACTGCCCACCAATGTCCAAGATCCACCTGAACCAATAGAAGGATTTGTTTCTCTCCAATGGAGTGAAGAACCTGGGATACTTCTTTAATTTTATGGATATCTTTTTCTATCTACCTGGAGCTACAGTTAAAGTTCATAATTAATTTTATTCTTCCCTTATAGAAGCAAGAGACAGCTCCTTAGTTCGTACAGCTCCGATGGCATCCCTGCTTGCACTGAGCCTTGTTCTGGAATCCCCATAGGTTTTATATGGGCCTCAAAATTCCCCATTCCAAGAATTAGAGCTAGATAAAAGACATAAAACCAAATGTTCCTACAGGTGAGGAGTTCTCTCTACTCCAAAGCAGCCGACTAAAACGCACACTATGTCAGGGGGTATCCATGTCTCACACAGTCATTAGAGGAGGGAAATTTTTATAGCATGTAGCGTGCTGTGTCCCAAAGGTGGAATACTCAGCCATTAGAGAAATTTAGAGACAATTCTGAAATCCGTTGTGTGCCAACTATTGGGTGGTCATGCGTTACCACTGCAAAAGACATTTGAAGGAGAGAGCTATGGTGGAAAGGGGCAGGGAAGAAGGACATTCCTGATATGCAGCAGTAAACTATGATGGTAAGCAAGGTAAAGATTTAAGAATCCATAGTATTAGACCAGCAATCTTCCTTTCCACACAGGTTATTTATCTGGCATCTCTGCACAGTCCTATGAAACTTCTTGAACACCACACAGTAACCACCTCTACTTTCTAGGCTAAAGCTGCCATAGGGCTTTCATGGTCTCTATGAACTGTATCCAGATTTACTTGTTTGCTGTCAGTTTTTATATAGTTGTGATTTGTCATCTGTATCCTCAAGGATGGTCTGCAGCCCTACAGAATGAGTCCTAGGGATGGTCAAGAGAACATCATAGGGCTCGTTCCATCTGGGTTCTTTCTTAAAATTCTTGCGTGTCAAAAGTTTTATTAGGTTTTGCTTAGTAACAGTTTTGCTTCTGTCTCACCAGAGCTTTGTAGTTTGTAATTTACAGACATGTTGGAAAAGCTGTCCTATAAAAAGAGAACATTAGTCTGAGTTTAAATGTAGTCTGTTTTAAGGTCCTAGAAAAAATAAAGCAAACTAAACCCAAAACAAATAGAAGAAAAAACAAAGTAAATATCAGAGCAGAAATAAATGAAAGGGAGAATAGAAATACAATAAATTTTTTAAAGCTGTTCTTTGACAAGATCAACAAAATTGACAAACATCTAGCTAAACTGACTATGGAAAAAGGGAAAAGACTTAAATTACTAAAATTGGGAATAAAAGAGGGATAATAAAAGAATTATAAGGAAATACTATTAATGGTTATATGCCAACAAATTAAATAATTTAGATGAAATGGACAACTTTCCAGAAAGACACAAACTATACAAACTGTCTTAGAAGGAAATAGAAAATCTTAAACCTATAATAAATAAAGGGTTTGATTTAATAATAATAATAATAATAATAATAATAATAATAATAATAAAACAACTTCTCACAAAAAAAAAGCCCAGGACCAGGACTTCACCGGTGAATTCTACCAAATATTTAGAATTAGCACCAATCCACTCAAAATCTAACAAAAAGTAGAAGAGGAAGGAACACTTCCCAACTCATTCTATGATGCCATTATTATTGATACCCAAACCCAGCCAAAATGTTATAAGACAAAAAAAACTGCAGACCAATATCTCTTGTGGTCACACACACACACACGTGCGCGCGCACACACACACAATTCAACAAAATACACACAATTCAACAAAATTCAGCAAACCAAATCTAACATATAAAAAGGATTATTACCAAGATCAATTGTGATTTTATCTTGGGATGCAAGGAAGGTTCAACAACTCAAAATCAACCAGTTTTACATACCATATTACTTGAATAAAGGACAAAAACCATATGATCATCTCAGTAGATGCAAAAAAAGCATTTGACAATTTTTAACATCCTGTTGTGATAAAAATATGCAATAAACTAATAAAGAAATATCAAATGACCAGTGAGCACATAAAAAGACACTATTAGCCATCATAGAAATGCAAATCAAAACCACAGTGAGATACAACTTCATACACACTGGGGTAGCTATAATCAAAATGGTGAAAAATAATGTGTTGGTGAGGATTTGGGGAAACTGGAACCCATATACATTGTTGTTGCTAATATAAAATGGTGTAGCTACTTTGAAAAATAATTTAGCAGTTCCTTAAAAAAATTAAACATAGAGTTGTTATATGTCCAAGAATTCTGAAATCATATATCCAGAGAAAACAGGTACATGACTGCTCCCAATAATTATATTCATAACAGTCGAGAGGCAGAAACAATCCATATGTCTATCAATTGATGAATAAATAAAATGCAATCCTTCCATGCAGTGGAATATTATTCAGCTATTTAAAAGGAACAAAACACCTATACATGCTACAACATGGATGAAACTTAAAACATTGTGCTAAGTGAAAGAAACCAGATAGAAAAGTCCACATATTATATGATTTCATTTTTATGAAATGTCCAGAACAAGCAAACTCATAGAGGAAGAAAACAGATTAGTGATTGCTGGTAGGCGGGGATGAGGTCAGAGGGGGAAGGACAATAGGAAGGATAGTTAATGGGTGCCACCCATATTTGGCATGATGAAAACATTCTGGAATTAGACAGTGGTAACGGTTGTACAACTTCGGTAACGTATTAAAAACCACTGAATTGTACACTTTAAAGGGGTAAGTTTTATGGTAGGTGAATTATGTCTCAGTGTTTTAAAACTCTGGCAAGTCATGGCATCAATATTATATACAGTGCAGAACAGAGTGGGACTTATTACCTTTATTGGATTGTTTCCTGCAATAATGTTATAAGAGAAAAGCAGAGCACGAAACTCAGTAGATTTTAGAAATATTCAGCTGTGCCAGTTGCTTCAGCATGTAAAAGCGAAATGGTGCTCACCTCCTCTCCCAGTTTTTGTGATAGGGGCAGATGAGAATAACAATTATCCTGTGACCATGTTTATTATTAGCTGTGCCTCCCAGACTCTTTCCCTCTGAATCTGTAGGCCCTGGGAAACTGAGGTTACACAGACTACAAAGCGACATGCTAGAAATGACTCAGGAAAATATAAAGTTCTGGGAAATGGAGTGTGTTTCAGAAGAGGAAAAGGCAGCATCAGCTTGCAGATCAGGAAAGATTTTACTCACATAGTGGCAAATAACTTCACAGAATGTGAAAAATTTTAAAAATTGTTTTCTAATCATCATAATCATATAAATTTAGTTTGATAAGTACAAAACACACAAAAAATGAACATCGCTAATTATTCTACTACTCCAATAAAACCACCATTAACGTTTGGAGAGTATATCTTTGTTCATTGTATTTATTTATTTACATCTATATCTACCTAAAAGTATATCTAGAAATATCAATAAATATACAGATATGAAAGTGTATGTGTTTGTGGGTACATACACATACATATAGATGTATGTACATCTATTTCAAAACAAAAGTTGTGATTGATAAGGATTCTGACAGGGGAAGTAGAAGGTAAGTAGAAGGCACTGCAGGGAAAAGAAAGCAAAGAGAGGGAACAACCAAACCAGTTTCTAGAGAAATCACAATGGGCACAGTCCACGTAACACTTGGCCACCTCGCTGCTTGTGATTTCCCTCTGATCAGCCATACTGCACTGGGCAACAGGTTACTAGGCTAACATTTTTAATGGTTACTTTAATACTAAACATTTTGATCCTTATAAAGGGAAATAGCAGAAGGACTCTGATGACTAGCACTTGACTGCTGATTCACTGAACGAACTTGGTTAGGCAGATAATCTTTCTTTTCCGGTTTTCCCTGAAACAGGGCAGGCAGGTTTCTGTCCCTGAGCAAAAGCATCGGCATAAGGAGAGTCACTCAGGGCCACCCATTTGAGTGAAGTATCTGTTTGCATAATCTATTTTTCTCCAGAACTATAAAAGTAATTTATCCATCTATCTCTGGCAAAAGAGACCATTATCCTGTCCTTAATGTGGTCTAATTGAGATGTCAACTACATTTATGAGCCCTCAATTCATTATGCTATCAAGATAAACAGATGGTGCCTCACACTCAATGTGAGGGCAAAGTGACTTGTAGAGCCTGGAGATCAGTCAATAAAAACCTATTTGCAGTGCCATTGAGCATGGCAGTGCCACCCAGAGGAAGCACCTCATTCTCAGAGAATCAACAGACTATAAAAATAGCCTTAACTCATTGTTGAGACAGCGTGGGAGAAAGCAGAGAGGCAATCCCAAAGCAGTGGAGGAGAAGTGAGGGAGGTTCTTTTCAAAAGTGTCTAAATGGTACCTGATCAAGAGAATTAAGCTGCCACAGGAGCCCATAGGCTCTGGCTTCAGTGACTGAAATGCAGCCGTCACTGAACTCAAGGTCTCACCTCTGCAAAGAGATAGCCAGAGCCATTCAACCAGTATTACTGAGGCCTCCTATGTACAGGACACCACGTGCTATGGGTGAAAATCGAACAGAGGTTCTGCTGCCAGGGTGCTTGTAACCCAACGTTCGTGCACAACCACAGTACTCAACATCAAACCAAGTGTCAGGAACCAGCCTGGGAGCCCAGAAAATCCCTTCCCAAGGAAAAAGCTGTTCACCTGCAATAAGCAAAAACCTTTCGCTTCCAGTAATCAATTTTGTTTCTATGTAATCTAGTCTCATACCCGCATAAAGACAAATTATAAAAATAAGTCAATCTTTTTTAGTTATATAGATTATACAAGATTACAAATTTTCTAATTTTTAAAATCAAGATATAGACTATATAAAACTGAATATTAAAAAGACTCAATTTGCCCTACTCATCTCTACTGAAAGACAGATTTAGTAACAACATTTATGGGATATAAAATTATATAAATTTTTAAGAAGAGACGGTTGTTTTGTTAATCCCAAAACTAACTGTCTTCCATACTAGGCAAAGAGACAGGAAGGCTTCAGCTAAGTTAGGGAAGTTCTGTGCCCACCACCCCATACACCCATCTCCCCAACAACCCTCTCCATATAACTAAGAGGAAGAACAAAAAGGAATTTTGAGTTGCAATAAATTCAAGATCCATTTTTCAGTGACAATCTCATAGTTTTGGGTTTGAAAACATTGTCAGTGAAAACAGCCTTGTGTCAAGTCTAAAATGATGTAAATGTATTTTCTTATTTGCTCCGTTTGAATGCTTTCCTGTATAAATGATCCTCTCAACGTCACTGCATAAAGGAATCAGGTAAATCTGGGACACTTTGGTCAGAGCATGGTACAATGAGCACGGACGGCACGATGAGAATGAAGTCTCATCCCTGCCACAGATTTTCTCCTAGATCACAGGGCTGGCCCCTCACCATTCAGTCCTCTGCTCAGATGTCACTGGTTGGATGTGGACAAAGGAGGGAGTCGCATCAGGCATTTGCCCAGGTTTCATATTTGGCTAATGAGATGGACAGCAGTTCCACCAACCAAGTCAGGAGAAATTGCAGGCTTATGGGGAGGTAGGGGATGGAGAGGGGGATGGAAAAGAGAGAGATGATTAATTCAGCTCACTTATGGACATTGTTGTGCAATCTGTGGAGGTGTCCAAAACATAAGTGAATATACAGTTCTGGAGCTCAGGCAAGAAATATGACAGAGAAGAAAACATCAATATAGATGAGTAAAAAAATCATAAAATACATGGGATTACCCCAACAGAAGGGACAAGAAGCAGAAGGAAAGAGTGAGCACAGAATCCTGAAAAACACCATATTTAAGGGACAGAGGAAGTAAATTCAGTGACAGGAAGGAAGAATGGCCAAATTGGAGGGAGAACCCAAAGAAAAGTGTCAAGGGAAGATTCATGGTGTCAATTAAGATAAAGGAGTCAAAGTATGGGGTGAGAAACTAGGTTATGTCCATCGAATTATGTCTTTCACTATTGTAGTTTCTGTAGTGCGACAGGAATAGAAACAGTGGGTGAACGGGAGGTAGGGGTGGAGGGGATGTGGAGATAGTGTGTACATTTTTTTCCTCCTAAGTCAGGGAGAAAGAAAATAGAGCAACAACCAGAGGAAGGACAAAGAGGCCAGGAAGGGATTTTTTTTATAAGTAGAAGAGTCTTGAGTATGAGAGGCCTATAGCAAGAGAGAGAGCACAACATTACAGGTGGGAGAGCAACAGCTGGTAGATTAGGTGGAGAGAAATGATGAAATCCAGAGCACAGAGGTTGACTGGTGTTCAACGGGAAGAGGGTGCTCAAGACCAGAAGAAATGACTGATATGAATGCAGGTAAGTCTAGAGGTGGGAACAAGAAGGAAAGAAGGTGACAGAATTTCTCAATGCTCTCACTGAAAAGGATTAGTGGGAATATCAGGGGAATGGAAGGCGAGGCTGAGCAAAGATAAATAAAAGAGTGAGTTAGAGCGGGCTTCAGGAAACTTGGAGGTCTAGAAAAAAATGTGATTTGTTTGAGGTCGCATTGCTGTTCCTGCTTAGGAATATGGCAGTAAGAGGAAGAGGGCTGGTTTGCAGAGGGGAACTGACATGTACTGAGTGTCTAGCATGTCCCAAGCACTGTCCTTGGTGTCTTATATAAGGTTATTTCGATCATACAATGCAACCCAATAAGGTACTTCCTAATATTATTGATTTAAAAAATTTGAGGTTCCAAGAGGTTGAATAACTTGTTCAAGGTCATAATGCTAATACACATTCATATCTGTATCTTTTGTCTCCATGTATGGTAGCAATCCTGGGGCCCCAAGCCAGTCCCCTTTCCACTCAACCATATTTTTTCTCCTTGGCACTTGTTAAAAAGAATGATGCTACCCCGAACAATCATAAATAATACTAAGTGCATCAATGGAAAAATCACTTCAAGATTAAATATTTAAAGTATAATGTTTTTGTTTATTGAAGAAAATATCACTACATAAACACACAAATCCTACTGCGACACTGGTTACTAATAGGTAAAACATTTTACTTGGTCGACTGAAACCGATACGAGATAGTGTAAAAAAGTAATGAAGGTGCCTGATAGCTCCATGCTTCTCTATATTTCTTATAAGCATATTATACGTATGATTTTTTAATGGAAATCCTCTGTAATGAAAAGACTTTTAAAAATGCAAAGCATACACACACACACATACACACGTGTGAAACTATCAATTGTGTTTATAAGTTAGCTAAGTAGGACCTACAGAAATTCACCAAAAAAAAAATATTTTAATCATAATTAATAAAATATATTCACTTACTTTATGCCAGGCAATGTTGTGATTTTACACATCATTTAACCCTCCCAAGAGCCTAATGGGTAGGTCCTATGACTGTACAAATGAAGAAACTGAGGCACAGAATGATTAAGTAACTTGTTCATTATCACAGAGTTAGGAAGCAGCAATGCTAACCAGAGTCTGTCTTAAACACTCGTGTACTGCCTCTTAGACAGTTTAAAAGGGAGCTGTGACTTCTCCCCCTCTGGAGAGTTTTGAGATTGCGTTTAAGAACTATTCTTCCTAAAGGGCGGAGGAATGGACCAGGTATCTTCAGACTAATTTTCTGGTATGTATAAATTGTGAAAGACAAAAACTGTCTTAAACCTGAGCAGAGGAACATGGCGGTCTGATAGGATTATCAGCTGCTCCTTCTAGGGGGGAAAAATTAGCATTTCTTATAAAACACTTGAATGAGCAGTCCAGGGAGGGGCCCAATTACTTTTCGCCAAGAGAGACTTTTTTGTGTGGTTAAAAGCTCCCACCTTTCAGGCAAGTTTTAAAACACACAATGAATGTGCTTAAGAAGTTAACAAGCAACGTAAATACTATCCATGACTCTGCAAAGTGTAAAAGGCACAGATTGTAACATTCTAAGTAGCCCTTCTGGGCAGTACTTGATGATGGTTTGGACTTGAGCCAATTCTCTCTGGGGACTGGTCTGTAAGGACTACTGCTGCTTCAAAGCGGTGGTCCTTGTCAAGGTGGTAGAGGGATGACACGACTGCATGTAGCAGCCTCCCAGATCCGTAAGACCAAGGATGTGGCCTCAGTACAAAGAATAATGAGCAGATACTGAACAGTTTTTAATTTTCTGGCTGAGTAATGCTAATATTCCCTTTCTAATCCATTCTGCTTCACTATCAAGTACCTCAAATGTATTCTGCTCTTGTCAACACCCTGCTCCAAAACTGTCAAGGGCCACCTAACAGAATACTGTTTGTTCTTTAATTAGCATTTAAAGTTCTCTCCGGTGTAACTTAAGCCTACTTTCCATTACTCTCTTACTCTGCTTTAGTCATAAATTTTCGCCTTTTCCCTGGTCACTGCCCTCCATGCCAGAACTACAATCCCAGAGTTTATCTATATTCCTCTGCCCAGTTTCCTTCCTGTAACATTCTCCCAATTTACTTACATGCTAATCATCCTTCAAAGCCCACTCACTCAAGTGTCAGCCCTAGAAGCTTTCTTTGAAACTGCTCACTATGATATCTACCTGAATTTCCATTCAAAGCACTTATCAGACTGTCTTTGATGTTTTTCTATACCTGTTCTTTCTATCTAATCACATTATAAATTACTGTAGGGAAGTCTTTAACTTCTGAGTCCAGTACAGTAAGGAGCACAATATACATGATCAGTAATTGCTGAAGGTGACTCTGATCTCTGGTTTAAAATATCCATAGATATTGCCAATTTTCTTAAAAGTTTAATATTTTAGACGAAATTCCTCAAAGATCACAGTATTTTTAAGGATGTAAAAACAGGGTAATGCAGCTTTAAGCTGGGCCTCTACCTACAGAGACATCTGCATTTAGAAGTCCATTTCTCTTACAGTAAATATGATCATATGTAGTTGAATGTGTAAAGTCCCAAAGGCTCTTTAAAGAGGAGAAATTAGCAAAGCAAGCAGATAAATATTTCTTGTGCTGCCTTTCTAAAAACTTCTGTTGGGTTAATTGAATATATGAGAACCCAAATAATTTTAACTCTTCTGCATTATTTATACTTCAAAATTACACAAAGTATGGAGAATGGAATAATATGTGTTGTATATTTGTTACTAATTACGTCTATATTATGAAAGATGTAATAATAGTTTGTCAGTTGTCACTCCTGCATCTAACAACATGATGCAGAATAAAGTGTAGCAGAATGATCTTCATAAAATAATCTGCATTATCTGATTATTACAAATATTGAACATCATTTATCAAGATTTTGGTTTCTACATACTGATCAGAAAGAGATCGTTTCTCACACAAATAGGGCAGGGCTG
This sequence comes from Macroglossus sobrinus, assembly GCA_004027375.1. Classification (NCBI taxonomy): domain Eukaryota; kingdom Metazoa; phylum Chordata; class Mammalia; order Chiroptera; family Pteropodidae; genus Macroglossus; species Macroglossus sobrinus. The sequence continues at coordinate 26,913 of PVKZ01002637.1, read as the reverse complement.
GCTCTTTCCATGTGATGTATAGTACAGGAATTTTTAAAGTAATAGCTAACATTTTTCATGCCAAGCACTGGGCTAACACCCTACATGTTTCTCGTTAACTAACCATAACTACTATTATCATTTTACAAATGGAGGAAGTGCTTTTGAGAAGTACAGCCCAAGGTCATGGCTAGAATGTAGTCAACCTGGGACTCAGGTCAGCCTGATCCTAAATCTCATTCTCTAGAAACCAGCATATTAGCTAACATTTTGATTTATAAAAATCCCCTTCCAGAATGAATATGCTTTGGTCACTGCTGTTATTAGCCTTTGTATTTACAGAATAAAGAGACTTACTGACTTCGGGTTTACCTTCAGATTCAAGTGTGTCAGGCTCTTTCAACGTTTTATCTTAAGTGAGTCCATGATTATACCTACTTTATTTCTGAAGCCTTCCAGTTACTGCATCAGCTATGTCTTTTCTTCATTTAACATTATTTGGTTCCTACTGAACTCAAAAACAGTGTTCAAGGGGATACTGGCATGAAACAGACAAAATATGTGCCTTCAAGGAACTGAAAGCATTACATATAATCAAGCGTGAATGTGTCCTCCACACGTCTTTACTCAATTATGAGACAAAAGATTTTCAAAATCCTAAGTCCACGGCACATAGTTTCTCCTACCTGTATGACAGAGCACCTGGCAATTGACCTCGTTTTGTAGTTATGAGATTCTAATTTAGTCACAGATATAGTCCCCACGAGGCAGTCGTTGATGCTTTGCATCAATTCGCCCAATAGTTACTGATTATCTACTCTATGAACAAATCAGGGGCTCTGTCCCCGTTAAGTTCACTGTCACAAGGGGCCTCTGACACTTTTTTCTCTCAAAGAAACCTCTCCTGATCTGGGCTCCATCCATCTGCAATTAATGGCTGCCCCTCATTACAGTGTAAGCTCCATCGCAAGCCTGACAGCGCGCGTTCGTGGCGGATGTCTACTAAGGGAGCGTAATGGATCGAGCGATCCGTCGTCCCACCGTCGTCGTCGCTCCTGAAAACAGAGCCGCGCTCTCACTTCACCTGCAGCCTCCCACCGACTGGTCGCAGTCAAAACACCGCAAGCCCGGCTCTGCCCCGCCCGCGCTCTGGACACGGCGTTCGCAGTGGTGGCCGCCTCCGCCTCCGCCTCCGCCTCCGCCGCCCGAGCGGAAAAGGGCGAGAGAAATCTGAGCTACCTCCTGGACAGAAGCCAAGAGCCCTCAAACAACCTCACTCAAAACCTAGCGCTCACATCTGACGTGAACCTTCGCGAGACCCGGGGTTACGGGGCCACCACGCGTCGCCCCAGCCAATCCCGAACCCGCTCCGGGCCGCCCCACCCACGGCGCATACGCACACGCCAACCGGGACGACCCCGGCTTCTGATTGGCTGGAGCCGGCTGTGGGCGGGACGAGGAAAGCGGGCCAGACTGCGAGCGGCGGAGGGGTCTTGAAGCTTGCTGGTCTGAGTTTTGTGGGGTTCTCCCTGTCTTCGGTAAGTGAAGTATTGGGAGATGGGGATGTCCGACAGTGGGGCTGGAGGAAGTGGGGCCGCGCTCGGCTGAGCTGAGAGCACTTTGGGAGGGTTGAGGATCGCGGGCCTGGGAGTGGAGCGAGGCCTGGAATGAAGTGGGCGAGGTATCACTGACGGGTCTCGGCTGGACCTCGTGGTTCAGGGAGGTGGGGGATCCAAAGACAAGGCCTGATGCCCTGTCGTATGAGGGGATACGGAGCCGACGAGAAGATGAAGCCGACACTTGTGGAGCGAATCACGGCCAAGGGAAGCCTGGCCGTTAGGGGCGTCATGAGTGACCCGTGGTGGGGACTGGGGCTGGGGCTGGAGCTGGAGCTGGAGCTGGAGCTGGAGCTGGGCCGGCGCCGGGAAACCCGTAGCACGGGAAACCCGTACCCGGAGCGTAGGGCCGAGCGGTAGGTGAGGACGGACTGGGACGGCGAGCGTTCCACCCAGGCAGTCCCGACAAGGTCACAGGAAGAGAAAGGGGAGGAAAGTGGGAAGATTGAGGGGAGGGCGTCAAACCACACGACCTTCCTCTTCTTCCCGACCCCGTGTTTCCATCCACCCACCGCGACCCTCTCTTTCCCTCCCTAGGAAGGTAAGAAGGCCTCAGTGACAGAATTTAAATTTCTTCCGGTTAGAGATTACAAAACATAGCAAAAGAGTCCGCAGTGTAACTCGCCCTTCTCTTTTTATTACCGGTGTGGGAAGCGGTTGTTTCCCTCTTTGGGGTAATCCGCACCAAAGGCATCTGTGCTTCCGGAGGTACCCAGGCACTTTCGAGTTAGGATGAAAAGTTCTGACAGATTGAAGCAGTACCAGGTCCCAGCATGAAAACCTGTTTGAGTCTTGTAAACCAGAGCTTTTCTTACTTCGTGTGCACCAGAATCACTTGAAAGGGGCTTTTTGAAATACACGTTCCTTGGGCTCTGTCTCAGGCCATTTGAATCAGAATCTTCAGGGTGAGGCCTTGGCAGCCATTTTTAAACAATCCGACAGGTGACGGATGCGAAATTGACACCATTGTTGTTAGATAGTTTCTGATACCCAAATGACAGGCTGTGATGATCCTTCAGTAGGTTGCATCACCCGATACTGGGTAGCTCATCTTCCCTAATGTGTCTTCTTGTTAGGTCCTATGCATTTGGAAAGGTCGTCAGTAGTATCTTACTTGATGTACAGAGAAATTTGTGTATTCCAAACTGGCTTTGAATATCGGGTTACTGGTGCCTTTTTTTTTACTTGTTGGACCTTCTGACAGTCTGAGTCAATTGCTGTGGGTGGATGAGGAAATTATAATAAAGGAAAATCTACAAGTGGTGCTAGTGAAAAAAATATTTTAAAATCACATGTGAAATTGTCATATAGGCCCCTGGGAGAAGAAACTCTAATTTTAGGCATGACTTAACATATTTTTTACAAGTCAAAGAAAGAGATACCGCCCCAATAAATTTAATTTAAACAATGACATATTGAACTGTACATTTAAAACCTATATAATTTTATTAACCAATGTCACCATAGTAAATTTAATTAAAATAAGAAATATTGGCCTCTGTTAAGGAATGGATTTTAATATTTTTCAGATTAAAATTATACCAATATCATAAGATTGATAACTTGGCAATATATTGTCAATCAAAAGAATGCTGGACTGTATATCAGGAGAGCTGGGTTCTAGTCCTACCCTGCCAGAAATGAATTCCTGCTGTCAAGCAATTTGTATAACCCTTCCTAACCCTTTTTTCCATCTGTAAAATAAGGCTGTGGGCATGAATTAATTGTCTGGGTTTTTATTCTTAAATTATTTGATTTATAGTTACTAACCCTGATACTTTCAAAGCTAACCATTTTCAGTTTAGGCCGCTATAAATCATGAATGTTTGGGAAACTTCTAGGTGGTAATTAGGAAGAGAATTATAAAAATCTTGTATTCAGGAAGTATTATAAATTAACACTGTAAAAATCAATAAGGTATAAAATATAATTTGACATTAAGTGTTGGATTTTTAATATTTCTCTTTATCTTGAAATGTTCAGATGAAGTGTTCTGGTTCAGAGATAAACTATCATTAGTCACTTAAAGCAAATAATGACCACATGGTCCTCCCACACTCTGATTCTTAACCACAGGTACTGCTTTCTGAAAGCCAGATCAAATGTCCAACCCATAGAAACTTTAGAGTTTGTATCATAGGTGACAAATGGATTTGTTTCTGTTCTTTCATATACATGGCAGAGACCACCATCCCTCTCCCTTCTGAATGGAGTGGGGTAGGGAGAAACTTGCTTTATAGACCTTTTGGACAATTACAGTGATCTAGAATGAGAGTTAGAGGAAAACCTACCTACTCTCTTGCTTTTAAAGACAATTCTCAAATTAAGGCAAAGGAAGAAAATATGCTTTTATATTTGCCAAAGAAGGTGCTAGTTTTTAAAAAGGATTGTGATATATAATAGTTTTGTCTTTTTGTAGTTGCAAGAAATTGAGACCTACTCAGGTTATCATTTCTTTCATAGGTACAGTATAAGAATAAAAAACAAATAAGCACTTAGGCACATACAATTTGGCATTCTTTATCTGACTGATTAAACTCTACAAATGTATATCATTGTTATTGTTTTCACTAAATATTTCTAAATAAATTACCTGAGAATAATTTTAATTATTGAAAAATATTACTTTTAAATTTATTCAACAAGCTTTTTGTGGTGTACCTACCATATGCAAAGCATTTTGCCAGGCAGTGGAGAGAGAAACAAGCAGAGCAGATTATCAACATCTTATAGCAAGTGTAGCCTCCTGACTTTACAGATTCTAGCAAGAAAAAACAGTTAAGCAGGTATTTATAAGAAAAGTATTATAGAGAAAACATAGGGTTCTATGGAACTGCATAACCAAGACACTTATCATAAACTTAGAGGACATCAATTAAGATAAGAACCTGAAAAATGGGAAGAGTTAGCCAGGAAAGAGAGTATATGAAGGAGATGGAAAGGGAGGAAAAGTGTAGAGGGAATCAGCTCGTGCAAAGGCTTGGAGCTCTAGAGAACATCTATAAAAAGTTTAATTTGATTCTCATGTGGGTTTGGCAAGGGAGGTGGAAGGAGAATTGTTGATAAAAGTTGTACCTTTGAGAAGTTTCTGATTAGTTATGAGGGCAACTAATAAACGTGTACTTACCTAAAATAAATACAATATTTAATTTCCATCTAGTCCATTTATGTAGTTTCTTGAAAGCCAATTTCAAATATTTCTCTGTGAAACTTCCCAAACCTACTTTAGCTAAAAATTTACTTCTAAACACACTAAATTTACTTCTCATTGTCTCTATTATGCTACTAGCAAGTAATCATACTGTTATATCTCTTTTTTTAAAAATATAATTTTTGGACTATTTAATTATTTCAGTGTTTATGTCTTGTCTTTTTAAATATATATGAGTATTCTGAACCTTGAGCTTGTTGAATCTTGTATATAATAAAAGCTTAGTGAGTAGAGTTTTATTCAATTAGCAGGTAATAGAGTAAAAAAAGAGAGAAAGAAAGTCTAGTTCTGACCTGGATTAAGATTGTTTTCTCTGTCAGATGACAGAATTAGACTCTTCCAATGGGGATGTGGATTTGGAGGGATGATTTTACTTTTAAACTAAGTGCTAAGCCTCACCTCTATAGAGTTGGATTTTATTTGAGAGCCTTAACCACTACTAACACCCCTTAAATAGCAAGGTTTTGAATGAGAGCTATTGTTAGAGAAGCGAATATGATGCACATGAAAAACTCAGTAGTGAAGTAAGCTTTTACATGAGTATTTGAATGGGCGGTTGACTTGAGTTTATTGTAATTGACATCAGAGACTTGCACTTACATACTGTATTTGACTCCCTTGTTTTATCTGTAGGTAAATTTTATAGGCAGTTCAAATCAGCTTAGTGAAGAAGGAAGTATGTACACAGTTACTGTGACTAAGGTGAAATTGAATTTGTTATTACCTCGTTGTGATGAAACACCTATTAACTTTGTGTGTAAAGGAAGACAACTGAAATGGGAGAATGAAGCCTTTTGTCCCTGTGATAATGGAAATGAAATTTTTTGCCTGTCCCCTTATTCATATAATGATTGGGCTAGTATCTTGCCTTTTTTGGGACCACTTAAAGGAATATTATTATTAAAGAAGGTAAAGAATTTTAAGAAGGAAGCCCAGGGAATGTAAGGTGTATAAAAGAAGAAAGCTAAAGGTTAGGAGATATTCATTAAGAAGACCCTGAGAGGGTAGTTCAATTTTATGCTAAGGTGAAATGAAAAATGATGACCCTAAGTCATAAAAAACTAAAAGTTTAATTGAACATAAATTATGTTTAAAAGGAGACGTTTCTAGCAATAGGATTTAAAATAAAAGCTTTTTCCTTAAAAAGTAAATAATGAGCTAAGTAGAAATTTTCGCTATTCTGACTAACTGTAATCTTTCCCAAAGACAGCCACTATCAATAATAGAGATTAATGTAATAGATTAGAAACTATTCAGAGGTGAGAACTGAAGCCAGGAATAAATGTTGGAATAAATAAGTCAGTTGCAGTTGAAAGCAATAAAGACTACACTTAACTATACTTGAAAGTAGTGAGGATTTTCAGTATGATATTGAAGATGCAATAAGGAGTATTAGTTTGGTTTGAGTAATTTAAAAATGTCAGTTGAAGTCGATAAAGGATCAAGATAGGAAATGTATAACTGCTATTTGAATTGACAAAGATAATTTTAAATTTTTTAGTTCGCTTTTATTAACAGTGTGAGACTAAAAAGGAATTGGTTGTATGGGAGAAATGTCAAAACAGTAGGGGGCATAAAAACATTCAACCCTTCCCAAAGGTGGCCATGGATTACAAATAAAGTTGATTTCTAAGAATATTTTTTAAAGTTTGTGGATAGCATATACCAGACTTTTATGGAAACTAGGATTATTTTAAGTACATCCAATCATTTAATGTTCTAGTTGGTTTTCACCGTAGAACCTCATGGAAATTCTCTTTCAGAAAGATTCTTCAATCACTATGTCAACCGATACAGATGTTTCTCTTTCTTCATATGATGAAGGTCAGGGATCTAAACTTATCCGGAAAGCTAAAGAGGCACCCTTTGTCCCCATTGGTAAGTTTGACTTTGACGTTCTAATCTATTGTATGTTTTAACACAATCGAGGTGTGATCATTCATCAAGTACATCTATAAAACACTTATTTTCAAATACTTTTGAATATGTTGTTGAAATATGTTGAGATTGACACGATAAAACTCTCATTATAAAAATTCTGTATATATTTAGACTTCTTGTTTTATTGACTCGTATTTCTGTGAATGTGTTGAGGGCACTCTTTGTCTCCAGATTTGCTAGAAGGACTCACAAGACTTAGACAAAAGCTGATATACTCACAGTTATGGTTTATTACAGTCTTTTATATTAACTGATTCTCTTCAGAGAGGGAAGCAGGATGGAAAGGAAGCATTCCCCAGGCGCTCTTAAAGGAATTTGTCTACTGGCTTCACAAGCCCACATTCTGAAGATCTTAACTTTCTGGATCTCCTACTCTTTGCTACCAATTTTGAATTTTTGGTTCTGAGTGGGGGCAGGAATTAAAAACTCGGTGTGTATGTTAACTAATTAATGGTCTCATAAAGTATCCATATAAAAAATAGTAGAAACTAAGTTGATTGATGGTGAAATCATCTTCGTTCCCTGTCCCCGTGTATCTGACGTACTCGTGACTATTTGTTTTTCAGGAATGGCAGGTTTTGCAGCAATCGTTGCATATGGATTATATAAATTGAAGAGCAGGGGAAATACTAAAATGTCCATCCATCTGATCCACATGCGTGTGGCAGCCCAAGGCTTTGTCGTGGGAGCAATGACACTTGGTAGGTTCCCGTGGCATATGACATTTCAAATTTGTGGTTCCTCATTAATGCATTTCTTTGTAGATAAAACAAAGTAGATACTTTTAGCTAACTTTGAAGCAGTTTGCAAATATCATTTATATTTATTTTCATGGAAAAAATGAATTAATAAAAATAGTTCAAGTAGGGACATAATTTTACTGTCTATGATATATCTTACTAAGATTCGATAGACAGTCCTGTCCATCACTGATTTATAATTTCATTGAAGAGTCTAGATATGTACATAGGGTTGGAAATAATATCCATTATCTGGAAGAGACATGATTGCTATTTTATTGAGTTTTTGAAGGTGGAAAAGATTTTTTTAATGTAGGTATTACCTATTTTTATTAGCTTTATAATTTATTGACTTTATCTGACATTGTATAGCAAAAGTGACTCCTTTTAAAGGTGCCAGATAAATATTGATTGTCCTTTAAAACAAATATTTTAACAGTCTGAGCTAGTCATATTAGCCACAAGCTACTTGGAAAACTGAAAAGAATTTTTAGAAATTTACATTGTTTGCGAAGGCAATAGTGTAAGCAGTCTAAGATCTTGTTCCCCTTATAAATATTGCATGTTAGCAAGGATGCTACTTTTATCTATTTTATGAACCGTTTTTAATTTTCTTTATATCTAAATGTTTAACTAGTATTCTTTTTTTTTTTAGGTATGGGCTATTCCATGTATCAGGAATTCTGGTCAAAACCTAAACCTTAGAAGAAGAGATGCAGCCTTGGTCTTCGTGGTACTTGCTATAGTTAGACATCTCATATTGAGGTTATATGTTTATGTGCAAAATAAATCCTTTGAACGGGTCTGACAATAACATGGTAATTTGAATATTAGCTTTCTTTCTTGCAGGCTTGTTTTGCCTTGTGACTAAATTACTAGTGACTAGTTCACTAACTAGGTGGTTCAGGGGAGTCAAATTAGCACACAAGAAACATGTCACTTTTAAATGCACTTGATAGTGGTAAAATGTCCACATTGTTAAAAAAATTCCTGATGAAATTTGTTCTAAAGAAGACCACATGGCAGTCCTGAAGTACTCCCAGTTGCTGCAGGTCACATGCTTTTGATGTTGTGTAGGAATCTTGTTCGCTACAGTTAAGGTAACTTCTTTCTGCCTGCCCCTGGACTGAATGAGAACTTCGGTTTTTAGGGCTGGTTGGCTCCTGAAGAACCTTTCAGAACAGTGCGTGGCATATAACATTACAAGCTTCCCCACAACTAAATGTGTGTGTTTTGTGTGCTTAAGCCAAATCTAAAATGCTGAAGCAGAGCTGCTAGAAGATAGTATTTATTTCACAATTATACTTGAGAATAACTTAATTATGGATCCCAGTTTAGCTCTTTTAAATGCCATCTTGAAATAGAAATATGTATTTTAAGTGTTAATACAAAGGCAATGAAAAACACTTTTTGAATGTGTGCAGTATGCTTTTTTCTCTGAATCATAAATGGTAAACCAAAAAATTACCTATAATGGAAGTGATTAATGAATGATGAGCAAGCTGATGAATTATGGTCAGACACTATACACAAATAAGGCTTTTCTGCACTTGTGAAATTTTCTTGTCTAACCTGAATTTACATTCCATGGTGACAACATGGTAAATGTAGTGTTATTAAAGTAAGTGAACATATTGAATGTCTTGTATTTATTTCAATTTGGAAAAATTAATCATTTCTCAAAGCAGCATAAAAATTAAGTTCCCAGAAGAATGTTTTATGCTTTTGGTAGGAACCAGAATTAAAAGAATAATTACCAAATAGGAATAATGGCTAACATTTATTGAGCATTAACTGTGTGGCACACACTGCTCTAAGCACTTTTCACGTATAATGTCATTTCCTAACAACTCTAAGAAGTAGAAGCTATGATCTTCATTCCATAGGAGGAAACTGAGACATGAACAATCTAGGTAATCCAAATTAACTAGAAAAGGTTGTAGGTTTGGGACCGGAACCTGAGTAATCAAGTGGTAGATGCCAACAGGTGTTAAACTTGAAGTGTTGGCCTTTGTGAAGTTAATGCTGGAGTGGCAGCAGTTATAAAATTAGACAGGAGATCATAGCATGGACTTGACTCACCACTGACTGTGTAACCTGGACAAAATCAGGGTTTTCTCACTCTTTTCCCAGCTATAAAATGAGAGATTAGTTTAGGTAATTTCTATGGTCCTATTTATCCTCTAGATCATTATGTGAGTCTATGAGCAGGTGCTTAAAAATATAAGCTATTACTAGGAACTTTAATCAGGTTCCAATAGACATTATAGGAGATGCTTGTAGGCAGTCCTAACAGTTGTTTCATGAAGGATAAGCCGCCTGTAGAACAAATTTGAGAACAAGTTTTAGAAAATCATCATTCTATTAGATGAGTATATTACTGATTTTGTGAAACTAAATAAATACTAATTTGAGAGAAATTGGTCTAGACAAATGTCAGAGGATAGAGAAGTGAAGTATTGAGATGATAGTGATCATTAAGTGATCATCAGTGGGATTGTTTGCCTGAAATTGAAAATAAGTTACGGTGGGTGAATAGGCTGGCACTGTTTTTTACTGAGTCAGACCTGAGTTCATGGTTCTGCCACCTACTATCCGAGTAGCCGTGGTTTCCTCATCTGTAAAATGGAGACAATATTAGTGGTCTAGGGTTGCTGGGAAGATTAAATGCAATGGTGAATGTCAAGAGCTTAGCGTAGCAACTGGTAGATTAGTAAACTCAGTAGATGGTTGCTGTTCCCCTGTTACTGCGCTAAGCTAGGAATGCAACAGCACAGGAGATGCATGAACCCTGCCCTCACAACTTGCAGTCTAGCAGGGAAGGCTGGCACTAAATAAGGGATAACAGAAGGCCTGATGAATAGTAGGTGGAGGATGCAGCAGGAACACCTGGCCGGGAGGCCTAACCCTGAGATGGAATCAGAGAAAGTATCCCTGAGGAAGTGATGTTCTGCCTTAAGGAGATGGTATGCTGCTATTTCACTGAGAGAGAGTTTAGAATTCTTGGTTTAATGTTGCATGTTTCTGGAACACTGGTGAATGATTACTTCCAAGCCTTTCTCCTCCACTCGTCTGATTGAGGGCATGATGATATTTTTCATCCAAAGCACCTGGCATTAGTACCTGGTTCATACAAATGTTCAAAAAGTCTTTGTTGAATTAAGTAGAATAAGTAGGTTTTACATTTTTTTCACATTCAGGATCCTGATGTCCCAAGAGAAAAAAATCACCTCTTTAGCAACAGTGACATCTGGTGGTGAAAGTTGGAATTTTACTCCCCGCTTCTATAAATCCCCTAGTACCCTCCGCTTCTCTGTCAGAATTTTGCAGTAGAGGATTTGTTGTGTAGGCAGTGCCTCTTGCCTCAGACGAGGAAAGGCTGTTCAGAGAGTTTCATGGATTTGAAATTTAGGATTAATCCCCATGTAAGTCTATAGCCCGTGGCAACATATCTATTCAGCTAGAACAAAACTAAAGGAACATAAGGTCTTTTAAAGTTATGCGTCACATAGCACAACTGCAAATGTGGTCCTGTTTGAAAATTCTTCACTTTGAATGAGGAAATTTGAGAAAGAAAACCAAACATGCAGAGCCTACTTTCCCCTTAGTCACTGAAATGAAGCAAAAGAATTTGTTTTTAGCGAGATGAAAGTAAGAGAACTTTCTCCTGAATTCAGTAGTGATAACAGTTCTAGAGTGGAGGCCAGTGTTTGTTCGGTCCCCTCAGAGCAACTTAGGAGTAGGTCCTCTCTAGTATTCTGAGCTGCTTATAACATTGGTGTTAGGTTTTTTTCCTGTCCCTCATGTAACTGAAGTGTCACAGTGACTAAAATTTTGCAAAGTGGGGTGAAAATGACATCACATCTTTCAGCCAGAGCCCTATGACCTAAAGCCAGCTCATGTGCAACCATACTAGTGTCTTCCACTGGTGTCATTTCTGTCAGTGCTGTGCTCCATCTCCCACTGTCATACTCTGGGCTTAAAATCTTAGGAGCCCCTTTCCTTTCTCCTGTCACTTATCACTACTAAACCAGGGACCAAATCCTGCCACTTTTTCATAAGCAAAGTCTCTCATCAGTCAGATTTGTCCTTCTCCTCTGCCTATTGCCACCACTAAACCCAAGCCCTTCACCTCCTGTTCTGCCACCCAGCTCCAGCAGTAACACTGATGCCAGGGCCCTGTGCTCGCCACCACCTGACACCTTTGCTTATGCTGTACTCTTTTCCTGAATGTTTCTTTCCTCCACCCCCAGTGCATTCAGTGCTCTCTTTGAAGACCCAACCCAAATCCTACTTTTGATAAAGACGTTTTGTACTCTTCCAGGCCACAGTGAACTTTACCTTTTTCTAAATTTTGCCACATTCTCTACTATCATAATACATACAGTGCTTTGCTGTATGTAAAATGCTTTAATAGTCTTCCATTAGTTCCTCACAAAAACTCTAAAGTACGTATTATCCTGACTTTTTCAATGAGGAAAGCTATAATTTATTCAAGGCCATACAAGTGAAAAATGACAGAGCTGGGGCACAAACCAGGACTTGAGACCCTTGGTCACATGGAGAGACTGCATGATGGAAGGGAGGGCAGGTATATAAAGTCATACCTGTTTAAGAAATACTTCTTCATTTTCATCCTCTACCACACACACATACTCACTCCCAAGTCTAATATTGTTCCCCATACCCTATAAATCTTTATCTCAGATTTTTTTCATATACGAAAATCCTCAGTCAACATATGATGAATGAGATCACCATGGATAAAATAGCTCCATGGATAAAATAAGACAGCTTATATTAAGACCAAAATGGCATTAAACAAAATGTACTGGGGATAATCTATGAGAGGCCAGTGGGCAATAAAGCAAGCCCAAATCTAAAACTAAACACATGATTACATACAACTGTACTCTTAGATATTTGTTCCAAAAGAATGAAAACAGATTCATATAAAAACCTATAAATGAATGTCCGTATCAGCTTTATTTGTAATAGCCTCAAACTGGAAACAGCCCAGAAGTCCTTCAATGGGTAGATGGTTAAATAAAATCTGGTACATCCATACAATGGAAAACGAGTTAGCATAAAAAAGAACACATTATTAAGCCACGCAACAATTTGGATGAATCTCCAGAGTATTCTGAGTCAAAAAGTCAGTCCCCGAAGGTTACATACTATATTATTTCATTTTCGTAACATTTTTTAAATGACAGAATTTTAGAAATGGAGAACAGATTAGCAGTCATGAGGGGTTAGGGACTTCAGGTCGGGGGGGGGTGGCAAAAGGGAAGCAGGTGTGGTTATAAAAGTCTGACAAGGCAGGGGTCCTTGTGATTTGACTTGGATGGTCAAATCTATACATGTGATAAAACTGTATAAAATTAAATAAAAATCAATACAAGTAAAATTGGGGAAATCTGAATAAAATAGATGGATTGTGTCAATGTTGATATTCTGGTCATGATGTACTAGAGTTTGGCAAAGTGTGGTTTGATACAGCATCTTCATGCATATCTATAGGTAAATTCCTTATAAGGGAAAAAACGAAAGAAAAACTATGAGATACGTGAAGCTTTTCAAATTACAAAGTCCTGAATAAATTTTGGAAACCTTCCATGGATAACCTTTCCCAGAAATTTGTCTCCCACACCCATACAGCCCTGAATATAGTACTGACTTAAATTGGTAAGTGCCTTTAAAAAAAAACATATGTGTTTTTCACTATGACAATGGACCATGTTTATTATATTTAAAATCCTCTACAGTGCAAAAATAAAAACACAGCACTGCAACTCCAGCACCTAAATATAGTAACTTAATATTTCTATGCACCCCTCCCAGTCTTGTTTCTGTGCCTGGTTTTAAAAAACACAACTTTATTTATTTAGCAGTTACTATTTTGTGTCCCTTTTTTTTCTTTTTCTTTTCTTTTTCTTTTCTTTTTTTTTTATTCATCATCACAACGACCTTTTTCTCAAAATATTTTGCATCTTTCAAAGACCTTCTCAATGGCTACGTTAATTTCCGTTATGGGCTCATTCGCTTTTCAGCTCCCCCTGCAGGACTACGGACTGTGCATCTCTGTACAGAACTTTGGTCCACAAAACTCGTAAAACACTCGTTCCACAAGCGGACCGCTGGCCAGATATCCCCTTCCAGCCCGCCGCGCCTGTGTTCACACCGCCGCGCCCTGGACCACCTGAGCCTCTCGCTTTCCGAACTCCCCGCGCCCTCTAGGCCGCCGTAGACTCGTGGTGACGTTTCACGGGCGGCGGTGCTGGTTGCCCAGGTGACCGTTGCCGGGGAAGCGCGAGAAGGCGTCGGGAATAGGTGCTAGAGCTGCGGCTGCCAGAAGGCAGGAGCGGAGTGAGCGCCGTAAGTGCGGAGAGGTGCGGGAGGGCGCGGGCTGGAGCCGGGGAGCCTGGGACTGCGGGGCACCCCGGCCTGGAGCGGGAGCGCACACGCTCCGCGGAGCGCGCTGCCTCCGGCCGGACGCAGAGGGAGGACTCTCTTGCCTCTTTCCGTGGGTCTCCACGCACAGCCCCCTCCCCTCTCCAGGCAGACACTTATTTTCCGCGCGCTACAGGGCTCAGTGAGGCTCAAAGGGTGGATCACCTGCCCGAAGTCACACAGTCGGTAGGTGGCACAGTCGGAACTCCACCCCGTGTCCGCCTGACCAGCGAGCGCCCTCTTCTGGTCTCTGCCGCTGAGCTCCGCACCGCGCCTAGAGGTGGGGCGGGAACTGCGCGACCTGGGGGCACCAGCTTCCAGCATCCTCCTGCTTCCCGCATCCTCCCGCCCCAGGGCCAGACCCCACAGGACCGGGGACACGAAGGTGGGAGTGCCCCTCTGAGCGGGACTCCCGCCGGGAGAACCTGTCATCTTCACTCATTCCCAGCCCAAACCCATCCCTGCACTGATGCTGGCCTGGCAGTCGGTGAACCCTGTTCTGCAGCCTTGTTCAGGGCGCCCAACTAGGCTTCGCAGGTCCGTCCCCTCCGCACCCCCAGGACTCCAGATGGTTGCTGGGAATACTTGACGAGAACATGGTGGGGCGGGGCGGGGGGAGCACCCAAAACAAAACAAAAGGCAGAGAGGAGGAGGAAGAAAGAAAGAAGAAAAGAAAGATAAAGTGTCAGGCTGCTGGGGGCAAGGGAGGCTCATGTCTGGATGGGGCCGCAGCCCTCCTAACGGATCCCTTTCCCCTGTCCCCTATGCACTCGATTGCCTCCGGAATCTTGGCTTCGCCACAGAAAGTGGCGGTGGGTGGGAGCTACTTTCCTGGTCCCATGGTTCTAAGTCCTTCCTGAGCTGAGAGTTCCTTCCATGCAGCCTCAATCTTACGTCAAAAATAAACAAATAAATAAAATTAACAGGGTTTATATCTCAGAGCGGTTTTAAATTTCCAGAAACACTGGACCGAAAATACAGAGAGTCCCATATTTTCCTCTCCCCTCTCCCCCATTATTAACATCTCACATTGGTGCGGGACATTTGTTACCACTGATAACTTCGTATGTTGTTATTAACTTTATAAGTTTATTGTTTACGTTAGGGTTCACTTTTTGTATTGTACAGTTCTATGGGTTATGTCAGGTATCCACCATTAAAGTTTCATGCAGAATAGTTTCACTGCCCTAAAAATCCCCCAATGTGCTCCTCTGTTCATCCTTTCTTCCATCTCCCTAACCCCTGCAACCACTGATCTTTTTAAACTCTCTATGGTTTTGCCTTTTCCAGAATGTCATATAGTTGGAATCATATAGTATACAGCAGCCTTTTGATACTGGCTTCTTCACTTAGCAATATGTATTTAAGTTTCCTTTATGTCTTTTTGTGGCTTGAAGTTCATTTCTTTTCATCAATGATTAATATTCCCTTGTACGGGTGTCCCAGTTTATCTGTTTACCTATTGAGGGACATCTTGATTGCTTCTGATTTTTTATAATTATGAATATAGCTGCTATAAACATTTGCTTACAGGTGTTTGTGTAGACATAAGTTTTCAACTCATTTGGGTAAACATGATTGCTGAATCATGTAGAAACACTGTGTTTAACTTTGAAAGAAACTTTCAGACTGTGTTCCAAAGCAGCTTTACTATTTTGCATTTCCACCAGTAATGAACAAGCATTCCTGTTGCTTCACATCCTTGCCAGCATTTGGTGGTGTCAGTATTTTGGATTTTAGCCATTCTGATGGGTGTGTAGTGGCATCCCATTGTTGTTTTAATTCGCAATATCTAATTACATGTGATTTTGAACTTTTCATGTGCTTATCTGCCATCTGTATATCTTCTTTGGTGAGTTGTGTGTTCTGATCTTTAGCTCACTTTTTAATTGAGTTGCTTTAATATTTTTAAGTTTTAAGAGTTCTTTGTGTATTTTGGACACAGTCCTTTATCAGATATTTGTTTCACAGATTTTCTTCCAGTCTCTGGCTTGTCTTTTCATTCTCTTAACAGTGCCTTTGCAGAGCAGAAGTTTTTAATTTTAATGAAATCCAGCTTGTCAAATTTTTCTTCCATGGATCATGCTTTTGCTATTGTATCTAAAAACTCATTGCCAAGACCCAAGGTCATCTAGATTTTCTTCCATATTATCTTTTAGAAGTTTTATAGTTTTGCATTTAGACATAGGTTCATGACCCATTCTGAGTTATTTTTTTGTGACGTGTATAAGCGCTGTGTCTAATTCCTTTTTTTCTTTTTTCTTCTTTCTTCTTCTTCTTTTTTTTTTTTTTGCATGTAGATAACCAGTTTTCCCTACACCATTTGTTGAAAAGACTATTTTTCTTCACTGTATTACCTTTACTTCTTTGTAAAAGATCAGTTGACTCTTTTTGTATGGATCAATTTCCGGGCTTTCTGTTCTGTCCTTGTACTCTCTTGGTTTATTATTTCACAGATACCACACCGTCTTGATTACTGTAGCCTTATAGTAAGTCTTGAATCCAATAACATCAATCTTGAAACTCTGTTCTTCTCCTTCAATGTTGCAGTGACTATTCTGGGTCTTTTGCCGCTTCATATAAAGTATAGAATCAGTTTGTTAATATCTACAAAGTAACTTGGTGAGATTTTTATTGTTATTGTGATTGCATTGGGAATAATTAACATGTTAACAATGTTGAGTCTTCTTATCCATGCACATGGGTCTGCCTAGCCAGTCCCTCAAAGCACTTACCACTCCTCATCCTCAGTTCTGGCTTACCATTAGACTCACCTGGGAAGCTTTAAAAACTAGACGCCCAGGCCATAGCCCAGATAAGTGAAATACAAATCTCCACTGGCTGCAGGAGTAGATGCTAACGCACCAGGGGCTGAATTAAACCTCAAATGTCCTGTCAGTGCAGGCATGCTGTCTGTCTCCCAGAGGCTTATTGGGCCAAGGATACTCCATTGTATATGATGAGAAAGATAATAACAGCTAAACTATTAGGAGTGCTAGGACTCCTATTATATGCCAGGCACTATATTCCCATTCATTCTCTCATTTAATCCTTACAACTGCCCTGTGAAGTATGTAATGATTATCATCCCATTTTACAGATGAGAAAACTGAAGCACAGAGAGATGAAGTAATTTGCCCAGGAAACAGTGTATATCCAGAAGTACCTGTTCCTTAGTGACTCCAAGTGCACGTTGAGAATAGAAAAGGAAAAAGGTTTTACAAGTTACTGTGTTCATTTATTTATTTACTCATTCATTTATTCCTTCTCTCATCTTTGAGCACCTGTTATATATACATTCAATGACCGTGCTACAAATATTAATTGAAGGCCCATTCTGGGCAAGATGCCGAAAATTAAACAATGAATAAGACATTAGACCCCAGCCCTTAGGAGGCCTCTTAGTAAAAGGAGGGAATATGAAGAAAGTCACAGAGAATTATAATACGTTGAAGTAAGTTTAGTGATCGGTGGATACCTGGGGGATTCTAGGAGTCCACAGAGTGCCACCAGGGCACTAAAGGCTAGATGGGAGTTTGCGGGAAGGAGAAGGGATCCCTGCGGAAGAAGGCACTCCAGGCAGGTCAAGTGGCTGACGAGGGTCACAAACCCAAACACCTGCAGGGGCTGATGGGAAACGAAAGTGGGTGAATCCAGCAGGTCAAAGAGAGAGAACAGCATTTACTGCACCGATAACAGGCAGCCGATGTGCCAGCTGCAGCATCTGGGAGTGGGAGGGACCATGGCTGAGTGGTGAGAACACGCTCTGCCCAGAGGGAACGCCCTCTGTCAGCAGCTGCTGTCCATGAGGGACAAGGGGCCCAGAATAGCCAGATCTGTAAACTTTTATAAAAGAAGCTGGAAATCTGGATTTAATTGAAATCTACAGACCTTTGAATGTTGGAAACAAAGTAAAATCCTAACACAGCATCCTGTGAGAGTCGAACAAAAATATCTGTGGGCTGGACGCAGCCCTTGGGCCAGCCAGAGTGTCCTCTGTGAGTCTTGGCAAGGCCTTGCAGAAGCAGGAGCCAGTTAGATCTGGTTTTAGAGAGGTCACATGCAGTACAGACTAAAGAGACAAAGACAAGACCCAGGGAGCTAAGAAAGGAAACAGGTAGCCAGAGAGGTGGGGAGGCACTGCGGGGATACTGGAGTAAGCCTGATGACCCCCAACTTCTGCAGCAAGCAGGAGATGAGGTGCAGAGGAGGTGACTGATCTCACGATGTGAAGTGGTGGCTGTGGATGCTGGAGGCAGCTGTGTCGTGGGGCTTGGCCACTGTGGGCCCGGCAGCCAGGGAAGGCTTTCTGTGGATGGGGCATAAGAATCACTGTGAGGGGCAGCAAGCGCCTGGATGTGGGGCGAGAGGAGGAGGAAAGGACTTTTCAAGAGAGACCACCAGGAGGGGAGACAATAATAACACTTTGTTCATACCAACACATAGCGGACAAAAGCGTTTCAAACACTCGCATTTGCCTCTCCCTTTGCCTCTGCCTCTCACCACATCTGTGGCCTCTGTGTCATCGCCTTCTGGTTACTGAAGACTGAGGCCTGCAGAGGTAGAGAAATTTTTTAGACTCACACAGCCAGTACAGAGCCAAGTTCACGGCTGCTTTACATGCTGGTCACGGCCTGCAAGTTGCTTTCCCGACTCGCCGTTGACCCAACATGATTATGAATAGCTCTCACTTTCACTCTCCAAGGTGACCCGATTTGGAAAATGAAGTCTGTGATCCCTTCTTATAATCTGCAAAAACAGGGAATCGCAGGATAAACTTATTTTTTTAATTCTATCAGTTACATTTTCAAGGAATGGGCTCAGTAGGGTTCTCTTCAATCTCTAGACACCTTTTCAGGTCAAGTGCCTCTGTGTCAGGTTGGCAGACTAAGGTCCCCAATCACACGCAGTCAAGTTTTATGGGAGCACAGCCACACACGCTCATTTGCATCTCGTCCGCGGCTGCTTTCCGCTGCGGTGGGCAGAGTTCAGCAGTTGCAACAGAAGCCATACGGCCCACAAAGTCTAAAATATTTACAGAAAAAGTAAACTGGACTCAGTGTTGCAAAATTAGGCAAATCAGACTTTTCCAGTGAGGTGTAGGAACAGAGGAGCATGGTGACATTAGAACTTGGCGTCATGAAGTGGGAAATAGGCTGGGATGGGCATCTACTGCAGCGTTCAGAACGGGGCCTGTCAGGCTCAGGACTGTGCTCTAGAGAAGGTATCCCATCAGCGAATGCAGCCTAGACTGCAAGGGAAGAGGGGAGAGGGAGAGGGGCAGCGAGGGCAGTGGGGACCTGTTCTAGCAGTCCTGGGGACAAAACCATCCATTATTCATTCACCAAATACTCATCTCATGCCTGATACATGCAAGGCCCTGGGAGGGAAACAAGTCATCAACAAACAAAGATATAACGTGTCAGGTGAAGCTAAGTGCGATGGAGAAAGATAAAACAGGGTAATGGGCATGGGGAGTGAGGGTAGAAATGCTTTCTACGATAGAATTGGGGAGGAAGGCCTTTCTGATAAGGTGACATTTGAGAGAAGTGAGCAAGGGAGGGAACAGCAACTGCAAATGCCCTGAGGTGGACATGAGCATGATAATGATAGGGGCTCAGCAGGGATGGAAATACAGGGACAGAATTGAAAACATTTGTGGAGAATCAACAAGACATATGGCTAATTGGTTGGCGGGTGGATGATGGAACTTGAGTTTGGTTTAAGTCAGGGATGCTTAACTGGCTACGCTTTAAAAGCATGTGGGGAGCATTTAAAAATTCCAGTGTTCATGCTCTATTATTCTATTTATGTGAAGTTCAAGAGTAGGCAGACATCCAGAATGCATAAGGAACTCAATAAGAAGGCAACACAGTTTTTTAAATGGGCAAAATAATATGAATAGACATGTCACAGAAGAAGATATGCAAATGGCCAGTAAGTACATGAAAAGATGCTCAGTCATGAAAATGCACATTGAAACCATATTGAGATACCACTGTATACCCAGTAGAAAGACTAACATTTAGACTGACCATACTAAGTGTTGGCAAGGATGTGGAGCAACTGGAACTCTCATGCACTGCTAGTGGGACCGGAAATGGTACAGATATTCTGGAAGACAATTTAGTAGTTTCTAATAAAGCTAACATAAATTTACCATACAACCCAGCATTTTTTTACTTCTAGGTATTTACCCACAAGAAGAAATAAATACATATGTCCACATGAAGACTTTCTTGATTATAAATATTTATAATGGCTTTATTCATAATAGCCTATAATGGAAACAGCTTGAGTGTCCCATAACAGGTGAATGTATGAACATATTATGATATATCTGTACAATGGAATACTACCCAGCAATAAAAAGGAATGAACTAAGGCTGGATGCAACAACATAGGTGAATCTCTAAAAGATAGTGCTAAGGAAAATCAAAGCAAACACAAAGACTATCTACTGTATGATTTCAGTTATATGAAATTCTAGGAAAGGCAAAACTATAATGATCAAAAGCAGATGAGAGTTTGCCTGGGATTGGGACTTCCTGGGGGATTGATTGCAAAGGGGTGTAAAAGAGCTTTTTGGTGTAATAGAAATGTTTGATCATGATGGTGGTGGTGGTTTACACTGGTGTATATGTTTGTCAAAACTCATTTGCACACATAAAATCGTTTTTTTTTATTCTGTGCAAATCATACTTCAATGGAACTGATGTTAAAAAAAAAAATAGACAAAACTCATCTTCAGTGGCAGAAGCCAGAACAGTGGTAACCTTGGGGGACTGCCTGGACCGGACAGGCACAAGATAACCTGAGCAGGGGCAGGAAGTACCCTACACCTTGATCTGGGGTCACCACAGGGGTGTATACTTATGTGAAGATTCATTGAGCTGTACACTCAGGATTTATGCACTTTACTGTATATAAATTATACCTCAATTAAAAAAAAATAATGACATCCAAGCCCATTTCTAGACATCGGGATTTCATTGGTTCAGGGATATGTCTAAGCATTATTATGTTTTAGGAGCTCCTACAAGATTCTAACCGTCAGCCAGAGTTGAGGACGACTGTTTTAGGAATAGGAAGGAGTGAAGTGTTGAATCTGAGTGATGGAGGAATATTCTGATGCCACTTGAAGTCTGGTGGCCTGGTCAGGACCAGGGAAGGATGCTCAGCTTTGGCTTTCGGGGGATTTGAGGTTAAGGTGGGTCTCTAAGCTTCCACATGGACACATGTAAAGATAAGCAGGAAACTCCAGGGTTGGATGGACAGGGCTGACTGTGTGCTGAGCGTTCCTGGGAATTGTGTGCTTCGTGGAGGTTGCTTTAGCTTCGATTTCTTTTTCTACTTCTAGGGCAAGATGGCCGAAGATGAAGCCTCTCAGGACACCTTGCGGCTCCAGTTCAAGGCCATGCAGGAGATGCAGCACAAAAGGTTACAGAAGCAGATGCAGAAAAAGAAGGAGAAGGAACTGAGTCTCAATAGCAAAGTCGATGACCAAAAAGAACCCCTGGAGATCTCCGATGGCCTCATTGTCCTCCAAGCTGGGGAGCAAAACTCGAAAAACAGCTTTGAGCAGAGGTAAATGCAAGTCTGAACTCTCCCAGGAACACTGCAGGGAGGTAGGGCGGTGGGGGAGAAGTGATTACAGACATATAACAAGGCTGATTAGATGTATGTTTATAAACTGAGACAAAGCGGTTTTGACACAGAGGATGTTATTGAAGACTTGCAATCATCCAATAGATCTGCGCTCCCAAGAAAATAATTCTATAAGAAATGTGCTTAAAAACCATTTAAAGCCAAGTTGAAAATTTGAAACTCATGAGCATATAGTTTATTCACTGGAATTAGAAAAAAAAAATTTTTTTTTTTTTTTGCAAATACTGTCGACCTACAATATTATATTAGTTTCAGGTGTACAACAGTCACATGAATTTTCTTATGCAATCTCTCGTGGAAAGTGTGTTTGGTTTCCCGAGGAACTGGTTGGCTGACTGATGGTTTATAGAACTCATCTGAGGTCATTGTCCCTGCCAATCTTCCTTTCCTGACACATAGTGACACATGAGCCTGCCTGTCCCAAGGGAACACTCTGTGGGTTCCTTGCTATTTTACAGTTGGCGAAAGAGTTGAAAAGAGTCCAGAATCTTCTCATTTTGCTCTAAATTCAACAACACAGGTGCATATTGATCTATACTGGTTATTAGAAGTGGGAGTCTGTATTGATACAAAATTTTCTGCTAGTCAATTTACTAAAAAAAATCCCAACAGTTGTTAAGCCCTCTCTTTGTTTCTAATTTCACCCAGAACCTTTTTTCCCCATCTTTAAATTCTACTTGTTATGATTTCTCAGTTTTCAAAATGTTCTACTAAAAAATGCTAATTGAGGGAAAAAAACAAAAAGATTTCTCAATAATTGAAAATTTTCATATGGCTCTTAAATATTAGCTCGAAATTAACCCCAGATCCATTTCCAAATGATCTTTCCCCAAATCAGAGAAACTCATTGGTGGAGACTTGAGCCATTGGTGGAAAAACAACAACAATAATAATAGCTGTTACCCCATACTTACTGTTACCTGTAACTTCGGTGATTGACTTACTTCCTGTCATGTGCGTAATAATAGAAGTGATCACAGATCCATCAGTCACATGTTTCTCATGTTCTGAAAAAAGCCTGCAAAACAGCTGCTTTGGACTTACAGCTTTGACCATTTCTCTTTGCTCTTCTAATAAGTATCTGCAATTAAGACTGAAAATGTCCTTCTAAGTATCACATGTTTTTGCTGTATATTGATTCTGCAGTCAATTCATTCTAAATGCTTCATAATACATATTATGATTACTTCTTAACCCATAACTAATTTAGACGTGTGTTTTGTTTTGTTTTTTAGTTCTAAACGTATGATGGGTTTAGGGTTTAGTTTTTTATTTTATTTTTGCTATATTTTTAGTATTGATTTCTAATTAGTGTCAATTGCCATCATAGAAAATGATCTGTCTGATGTCCATTATCTGTAGTTTATATTAATACACTTTTTATGCATGTTCCATGGATGCTTGAAAGGAATATGAATTCTCTGAGTGGCGGGTTTATATCTCTCTGTTGAAAACATAGTAAACTATGTTACTGAAAACTTCTTTCTCCTTTCAAATATGCGTGTGCGAGGGTGTGCATGTGTGTGCTGAACCACTCACTCATCTCTGAGGACAGTAGATTAAAATCTGCTCATTGAGATTTTTCAAATTTTGCCTTCCTGCTTTGTACAGACCAGTTCTGATCACCACCCAGTGCCCAGCGAGGTACCACAACGCTGGGCGGTGCAGACCTGATCCCCGCCTGTCGGACCCCGTGAGGAAACAGTAATCCTGCCTTTGCCTTGCAGGGTGCTTGAAGATGAGATTGAACAGCTTCGCCATCAGCTCAGGGAAACAGCGGATGAGAACGGGCGACTGTATAAGCTGTTGAAGGAAAGGGACTTTGAGATCAAACACCTCAAGAAGAAGATAGAAGAGGACAGATTTGCCTTCACAGGTAGCTCCACCATTGCTGAAACAGCCCCCCACCCCAAAGCCTGGGTGCCCTGAAGGCCGGCCAGGCCCCAGGCATGGCAAGCAGCGGGTTCCAGAGGGCAGGTGCCCCAGAGAGAGTGCCAAGGGTCAGGTGTGGTCAAGCTGTCCAGATAAGTCTTGGAAGTGAGAGAGAGGATAGAGGGGGAGACCAGGCCAAGGACGCCCGCACGCCAGGAAGTGGGAGGCCCAGAACGGCAGGCAGGCAGGCGTTCTGGGCAGTGTTGGTGACTCTGCTGGGACGCATCACTCCCCGATGCTCGCTGAGTGTTCACTGGGCCAGCAGGATCCACTTAACCATGGTGCTCTGGCTCACCGTCATATTGTAGACGTGAAAAGTACTGATAGGAACAGGCATTTACTCGACAGCATTTGCTGTTGCTGCTCCAGAAAGGTGGATGACACGGGACTTCCTAGGACCCACGCGGCTTTGGTGGACCTTGGCCCTTCAGGTGTGGGTCAGACCTTGGCTCTGTCGGTGGAGACACTGGCCCTGTGGATTGGGTGGGGACCTTCACTTTGTGCTTTTAAGATGACCTTAGCCCCGTGGGTGTGGGCTGGACATTAGCTCTGCGGTTATGAGCTAGACCTTGGCCCTGTAGAGCTGGTGAGATCTTTGGCCTCTGCTCCATGTATGCCTGTTGAGCAATTCCCAAGGGTCTGACTAATACACCACAAAGTCATTGTCACCAGAGAGCAACAGGCCTCACCAAACATCTGTCAGAGCATCCCTCCCTGCCTTTGATCTTAAAGGCCTTTACGGGCGGGTCCACCCAGAGGACCAGCGCTGAATTAAAAAACAAGGGAAACTGGCATCTCAAAGGCCCTCGACGGCCAAGTGTGCCCTCCCTCCATCCTTTGGCCTTTTCTGCCTAGAACAAATACGCACCAAAGAGAAGGCTTTGTGCTGTGAGGGACAGAAACACTCTCAACCTGGCTCAGGGTTCCGAGGTGAGGGGGCCACTCGCCCTTTTGCAAGGCTGCAGAGCAGATGATGGGGCTCCAGCAGGAAAGCAGACACCCTCCCCACCCCAGGTGACCTGCGAGACCGGGCTACTCCCTCCTGCCCCAGGAGAGTTCTCTCTCTCTGATCGGTATCTGCCAGTTTGCTCATGGCCTCTGATCACCGGCCCCAAATCTCTCTTACATTCCCCTCCTCTTAAACTCAGTCCTCACTCTGAGAGAAGTCTAACTGACCCGGTTCATGTTTTTAAACCCGGCCATGAGTGATGGGCCGCAGGGCGGCTCATAGACTGGATTTTTAGTGTTTGCCATAGTTTAGTGGATTTTTTTTTTTTAACCTCTATTTCTTGGTACTATCATTTTTTTTAAGCCTATAGCACCCAGTATTCTCAGGCAGTCTCTCATCCAAGTACTAACCAGGCCCAACCCTGCTTAGCTTCTGTGAGATCAGACAAGATCAGGCACATTCAGGGTGGTAAGGCCGTAGGCTTGGTACTGTTTTCTAGTGGTCACTCTAGTGATTACAGTGTCCAGACTTAACTTTTTACAGTCTACTTAGAATTACTATTTTATCACTTCGAGTGGAATGAAGAACTTTGCCACCACGCAGTTCCCTTTGCCCAGCCTATCGCAGCTTTTATCTGTACTATTTCTATATATATTAAAAAATCCCATCAGATGGTATTACCATGTTTGCTTTCAACCATTATACATATTTTAAAGAACTTAAGGAGATGAAAATAGTCAACTCTACTTACACCCTTCTCACTGGAGGGCACCGCAGAGTTACAGAGCACAGGGTGTGGGCATGTAACCCTATCAGTGAGGAGGGTGTGAAGACCTGGCACAATAAACTCATCTCCCCTGGCATTGAAACTCTGCTTCCTGATTGTATAATTTTCCTAGAACATGCTGAACCTCCACCTGGCTGCGTCTCCACTCAGTGGAACTGGGTTTCGGGGTGCCTGTGTGTGCGGTCACTCTCCCGAGCCTCTGTCCCTCCCCGGGCATTCACATCAAGCAGCTCGAGCGAGCTTGTAAAGGCTGTTAGTTCTGTGTGGTCAGTTCGATGAGTGGGCCTGAGTTTGTAACTGACCTCACTATGTTCCTTTTTAGGGATGGCCGGTATGGCGGGGGACGCCATCGCCACCAAAATTGTCGAGCTGTCCAAAAAGAACCGGGTGCTGATGGCGGAGTCCGAGGGTGGGAAAACCAGAGTGAAGCAGCTGAGCAGCCGCGTCCAGGAGCTGGAGCGGGAAGTGAGGCCCTTGGTCACTCCTCCCTCCGGAGGGGACCCCAGCGCCCCGGGCCCGTCCTCCCAAGAGGGAGCCACACTTAGATGCTCTGGGTCCTTCTGAAGGGCTTGTGGGTCAGTGTTTGCAGTGAGTTCCGCAGTCCTTGTCACATCCCGAGAGGGGAAAGTGTGTCCGGAAGCAAGGGGGACACGAGTCATGGAGCGGCGGCCTGGTTAGGGCACGGACCTGCAGCCTGGCTGCCCGGGTGCAAATCTCAGCTCCATTCCCGTCATCAACTCTCCGTGCCTCAGTTTCCTCCATCCGTCACGTGCAGGAATAAATACTACCCCTAGGTTTTCTGAGCATTAAATGGCTTAACATTGTAAAGTGCTGAGAACAGGGTCGAGCACTGGATAAACGTGGGTTAAATGCATTAATGGGGACCCTTGTCGATTCAAAGCTGGAGCCAGGAGCATTCCACCGGTTCGTGTCCCTTTTGTCCATCTTCCTCTTGCTGCTGCTCCCTGCCCCCCACCCCGACTGCTAATCACAAACCCCTCCAGCACAGGGGCACCGCCCCAGCCCTTCATGGTCCCTGAGGAGCTAGGACGGAGTCCATGTGCCAGAGAGAACCTACACTGCTTCTCCTTATATGGCTGGTGAAGCCGAGGCTGGAAGAGGTCAGTTAAGAGGCCGCCTCCAGCCACACGGCATGTGGCGACGCCGGGTTTCCAGCCCAGTTCTCTTGCTCTCCAGAATCTTCTCCAGTCACTGCACCTGGCACAGAATCAGAGCTGCTTTATTCTATAACGGAGGTTTTGAGAATCGTCGCAGGCTCTGTGCCAGGCCCCGGGGAGACTGCGGGGAGCAAAACAGGCCCAGGCCTTGCCCTCCTGGGGCACAGACCAGCCCCCAGGGCTTCCCATAGGAGGGAGCATGCCCACCGGGTCCCTGGAGGGTGGGAAGGGGCCAGACTCAGAGCAGCTGGGGAGGGGCTTCTATGCAGGGCCCAGCAGGGGCTAAAGTCTCAAGTGGGGCGGAAAGCCTGGAAGGAGAGCCATATGGCCAGATGGAACAAGATCAGGCCAGGGCTGGGGGGTGTGTCCTGCCCCGTCTTGCCAGGCCGGGTGGGATTTTGGTGGGAAGAACAATGGGGAAACCAGTGAAGGGTCAGCTGGCTGGGTGGGTACCACGGT
>PVKZ01002636.1:0-203625 GCA_004027375.1 Macroglossus sobrinus | reverse complement strand
GCTTTCTAAGACAGTATAGGAAACTTAAGTGGAATTGAGGAATTAATTTTTTTTTTTACACATATATCTCTGATCTCAAGATGTGTCTCATAATTGATAGCATTTTATAATACAGTCATGGCATAGATGTCATTGCTTATTTATGAATGCCTTTGGTCATAGATAATTGTATTGTTTTACTTCAATTGAGTTATACTTGGATTGTTGGAACTACATATGTTGAGTGTAACAGCTTTTTAAAATGTTTTCCTGATTGTTGTCTCAAAACTTGCTGATGATTCCTTGTGATCAGATCAAGAAACATAAAATCAAAACTTGCAGATTAATTACAAGTGATTTGGAATAGTTTCAAGAAATTTAGAAACAATGGTGTAGCACTCTTATATGTTCTGCTGGCATATATAATGCTACTATGTTAAAAAATTCTGTTATAAGCACATATTAGGTAATCATTTAATTAGAATTTCTTTTATTTTCTTAATAGTGCTTAATATAATCCTGTTAGAAGCCATGATATCTTAAAGCTGATGAAATATGAATAACTCGAGCAAATCCACATACAAGGTAATTGATAATGCTCACACACCATCACAAAACTCATAAAAGGTCCATACTCCAAACTCTTGGTGATTAAACTATCTTCCCTTTTAATAGAGCAGCGAGAAATTATTTTTCTCTACTATAAATATCAAAGATAGGCTAACTTATTAACAGTTTTAAAAGTAAAAATGCATTCTGTATTATACCTATAATTTACTATGTAACTAACTTAAACTACAATATTATGAAAATATTCTATCCATTGATTATAATCCCAGAATAATATGGCACACTTTCAAATAGTAATAATAATTTGATGTCCTACAGTTAGCTTTTAAGAACAATGGATTTAAATGGTAGCCATTCGAGAAAACAGTTTGTTTATTCTACATGCTATGTTTCCTTCATATTGTACTTCTTTTCCTGAAAGATGAGACTGGTAGTTTGACATATAAGAATACCTAGGGTTTGTATATAAAAAGTAAACTGAAACACTATGTATTATCTTAGGAAAAGAATAAAGAAGAAAACTACTTAGAGAAGAATTAAAGAGTTTCACATGGAGGAGTACCCTTGAAATGAAATATTTCTCTATGTAAGTTGATATTTAAAATGTGTGACTTAAGAGAGATAAGAAGAAAATTGTGAGAAACATAACCTTAAATATTTTGGATCACATTTTCATGAATTTCGCAGCATTTGGCGCAACTTAGGAAACAGAAACGCTGTGGGGTAATAATGAGTATTTATATGTACTATGTGAACATATATGCACACTCACAATTATATTTGTGGTATAATGTACTAGATATATAGACTATGTCTATGTAAAATTGTTTTATATGAAACATTTTTATCTCTGGGACTTAATGTTGGCTCTTTAAAGTTGGTTCTATAAATGTTTCCATGCTAAACTTATGGAATAGTTGTTGAATAGCACAAATGTTGTTTTAATTCTTTACAGGCAGTCAAAATGTCCCTTGAGAAGTCACCCTAGAGCCATCCTTAGAAATGGCATGTAGAGTAGATAGAACAAAGGAGCAAAAGAAATAAAGTAAACTATGTTATTATTGGCTATCCTTTAAACACGTTAAAAACTCTCAGAAGAGATAATCTACAGTAGGGAATAGTGCTGTGTTGGCATAGGGTGTACAAGATGATCTAATGGGTCTTTTCCATCTTTAATTCCTGTGATATTGCAGATCTAAGAGATAGAGCCAGTAATTGCTTACGACATAACAGATCTCTCTCTCTCTCTCTCTCTCTCTCTCTCTCTCTCCTCTTCTTTTTTTCCTCTTCCCAGGAGTGCAGCAGAGAATCTCTTAAAATAAACAAAAACTGTGAGAAACTAACAGAAGTCAGGGACTGGCCCACATTTTAGGGGCAGAATGTGGAAAGTATGAGGCGCTGATTTGACTGTAAAGGCTGGAAGTAGAGGGGCCTGTGCTGTTTATACTACAGGCAGTAGTTAAAAAAGGACAAAAAAGGAAAAAAAAAAACTTGAAAAAATGGGTGTAACCCTGGGCTTTGATACAACTGGCCTTTCAGCCTCCACTTGAGATTTGAACATCCCCAAGGGAAGCTGTGGTTTGGAATAACATCGTGCATTTAATTTCACTCAGAGAACTTATTGGACTTGGCACCAAAAGAAAGAATTTGCAGTATATTTTTTGTCATGATTAGTGGCCCCCTCACCACAACACTTGATTATTTTGGAAAGGGAAAAGTTAAATCCTTGTAAAGTTGTGATTTACAATTTGCGAGCATCCAGGTAGGGAGCGTGACTTCTGCCAGCTTGATCATGGGATCTGCATTTATTCTAGCTCATTGATGTGAGAAAAAAAGAAAAAAAGTTCTGTGGGGGGAAATAGACTTGGAAATCTATCCCTTGATTGTCCTGGGAGATTTTCTCTCCACACTATATCTTCTCTCAGTCACGTTGTCTTTGGTCTCTGCTGGAACTTGTAGCAAGTAACTGGCATGTGGCTGGTTTACTTTTTATTTCCAATCTATATTATCTTGTATTTTTATCATTTGATTTCTTTGCCCTCACAGTTATGTAAATCTTGAGGCAGAGGAGGTAAAAGAAGGTTCTAATTTTATACCCGAAAATAACATTCACCAGTCATTTTTTTTCCCTCAAGCTTTATAATTAAGTTTAGAGAGCTGGTGGGCATTTTAATACTCAACTAAAATGTGTCCAAATAGCCAAAGAAAAAGAGAATGACTGACTGGGTAGGCTGATGAATATTTTCCTGGTAGATGCACAACTTTCTCTACAACTGTTGTGCTTTATCCTCTGACATTAAGCATGCTGTTTGCAGAAGTAATATTTCTTTGGACACTCAGCTTTCTGAAATGGTGTCCCACTGCAAGGACTGAAGTAGGGTAACTTTGAGCATCAATGCTGAGTAACAGCCAGGCAAATTAGACTCTGTTCTAGTTTCTCAAACTAAAGACAGTCAGTGAGGTCTTGAAATAAATCATGAAGTAAAATTAATAAAAATAAATGCCACCTCTTCCACTATTTTTAAATTTTGGGGGGTCTATGTCTAGTTGGATTTTTGCTTGTTGGAAAACCTTCTTTAATGTTTAAGCAGAGAGTTCTTACTATGCTTACTAAGTAAAGCAATTTGCTGAATAATGCAGTGTAGCAATGTTAGTGGTATTGTTGGCAGAGAAAAAAATACTTTTTTTTCTCTCATTCTGGACTTGGACAGGAGATAAAGATAAATAAAAGAATTCCATTGGTATTTGGAAAGTGCTATACTTGTCCCAAGTTGAGCTTGGTGGTTAAGGGAATGGATGAGTAAGGACAAAGAGCTGGTCCTGTCTCAGCTGTCTGTGAGACACTGATCAAATTGTTTATCTTCTCTAAGCCTCAGTATTCTCATCTGTACAATGGAGTAAGTACTTAATTTTGTCGAGGGGATGGACAGAATTAATATAAACATAACATTGATGGTGTATAATGATTGACACAAAATAAGAATTCAGTAAATGTTAGCTAATATGGCTGTTTGTTATTGACCTCATTATAAGGTTATTTTCTGGTTGTGTACTGTAGTAAATTTAGAGTCAGTTTCTCTGTGGAAGTAGGATACAAAATCTGCTTTCTCTTTCCATTCTCACTGATTTACTGACAGTGAGTCAATGAGAGTTTTCTTATTTGACCCTACCTTTACCATGTTATTAAGAAATATGAATCAAAAGCCAATTCATTCTGTATTAATGAGATTTCTTTCAATTGATAGTGACAGAAAACCAACTAATTTTCCTTTATATTTTATCATGTTTCTAGGAATTCTGACGTGTTGGCTCTTCTTTTCTCTTCTTTTTTTTCTTGTCCTTTCTCTCTCTCTCTCTCTCTCTCTCTCTCTCTCTCTCTCTCTCTCTCACACACACACACACACACACACACACACACACACACTTTTTTCTTTTACTCTCTCCCTGCCCTCTCCAGAACTTTTTTTCCTCTATGGTGGGTGCATTTTAGGCAAGCTGTCTCCACATGATGGCAAGTATGACCCCTCATCATATGTGATCTTACAGCTAGCCATCCTAGAAGATACATATCAAAATAATGTGGCACAGAGACAATTCTCATAGTAAAGGCAAGATTACACTGCAAATATCTGTAATGGATGTACACTTACATGTTACCAATTATGGCCTGTTTTTCTCTACATATGCTCTTCTTTATAAGTGAACAATCTTGTAATGCCCTTGTCTAAAATAATTCAACCCTCTTGTATATAATAAACAAATTCACCTTTCCAAAAGGGATACAAACTCAAATATTATTTTGTTATTGTATCACAGGTCCAGGTTCAGGATCTTTGAAGGATGTGTATTTGCTTTGAGTCTGACATGAACACAGCAATTTTATGCTCCACTCACTGATGCTAAATGGTATTTTCAGTCATGGACAATGGAGGAGGAAAAAAAAAGGATAAATTCATTAAGACTTCCATTTAGAGAACAGGGGAAGGGAAAAAACTTGTAGTGGCCAAGGGTTCTTGGTATATAGTTAGACTAGAGTAGCAGGATCTCCTCCTTCTGGTGGTGGAGAGGAATCCTCAGTCCCCCCATTTTGGCTGCTCTGAGATCAGTCCTCTGAGTGACTCCCCTCATCTAAGAGGGCAATAGGTGCTCTTGCTGTGACAAAGTGAATTTTGTAGCTCATGTTACCCTCGCATGGTATTTTTGCCCTGGAGACTGACTTGGGGATTAACAATTTCCAGACCTTTATTTGCCAGTCTTTCAGTATCTTTGCTAAACACCTTTAAAACCTCAAGAGGTTGCCTGTCTTTTCATTTGTTTTACTTTAAGAGTTCTACATATTATCGATTCTAAGATGCACATTTTTTTCAACTTTTAACACTTCTGAAGTTAGGAAGTATGTTACAATCAATAGTGACTTAAATTAGATAAAATAAGGTAGTTAGTTACTAAAGCCAGTGAATGCATGGCGTCAAAAACTGGATTCGGGGCTTCCTTTATAGAAAGAACCTCAGTGCACAGCCCACACCTCCCTTGGTGCCTATGCTGCTCACAAATACACAAAAGAAGGCAAAAATTCTTACAAAATTCACTACTTACAGTAGTTAGGAATGTGAAGGAATATAATGAACAAAGTTGAACACATTAATGTGCCCATTTATTATCTTCACGGCTTTTAAAATTTGACTATTTAGTGTTATAAATTCCTTCGATGTTCATTAATACTACTGACTTTAGTAGTGACATCATCTAGGACATCTGCTGTAGCCTTTTTTAAAACATCCTTTGCTACCCACTCGAAGAGACACAAATCAAGCTTGGATTTGATTCACATGGTTATGATGACATTAACATTTTTTTCTAAGTGTTAGTAAATTAACCAGAGAAGTATCCATTCATAATTTCTGTTAAAGTATTAAGTTGTACTTCTTATTTAAAAAAAATAACATCAGCAAAATCCATGTAGTCTTTTGCAGATTAAGTCTATTCTCAGACTATTTGGTTTAGTATATTTACTGAGCTGAGTCTTACTTATGACATGGGTAATTTATCAGTTTTCTCTCCATTCAGCTCTCTCAGTTCTGTGTCCACTTATTGTATCCACTTTCTTTTCAATCTGCACTTAAAGTCATACTAAACTATCCTAATTATGCTTTTCTTTTATGCTAAAATATTTAGGAAGGATATTTCTCACTGAGTAGACTGGAGAGTGCATCACCCTTTATTCCTGATACACGATCAGTAAAAATACTAGGCACACAGATTAAAAATGAAATTGGGTTTAGAGGATGGGCTAAATGAAAGTCTAGAACCATGTGTACCCAACTTAATCATAAAAATTATCTGACGCATTAAAAATTTTCCTGGTTCTGCTTCAGATTTATAGGGTCAGACTCTGGAATAAGGTCTTGAGAATCATTTTTAAAATAAACTCCCTGAGCATTTCTTGTGAGCAGGCAAGTCGATTTCAAAGAAGCCGGTAAGGGGAGAGAATTTAAACCTAGGAGAGCACAATGGATCCCACAAGATACTATATGATATATAAAAGGGTCAAACTTGAATCTATCTTCTTCAGGTACATTTATTGTTGGTATAGTCACTGAAATTTTATTGTTCCTCTTAGACCTTATCTTTCCTATATTGTAAACTTTAATGTATCCAAGAGATGAAAGGTTATCTGTAGAGAGAATGAGATATGAATGTGAGGAGTCTATGGAAGCGAGATGTATTGTTGCATCTCATTTATCTCCTGAAGAGTAACTTCACTCCAAATTTCGCATTTCTTTGCTTACATTTCTTATTATACTTTAATTTATATTTCTTAAAAATATTTTTATTTATATTTTTCCAACTATATTGAGTAATAATTGACAAATATAATTGTAAGGATTTAAAGTTTATAATGTAATGATTCGAGGTATATATACATATATACCTCGAATATATATATATATATATATATATATATATATATAGTAAAATAATTAACACATGCATCACCTCACATAGTTCGTTATTTATGTGGAGTGAGGATGCTTAAGGTCTATTCTTGGCAACTGATAACTACGTAACACTGTCTTATTAACTATAGTTACCATGCTGCATATTAGACCATCAGAACTTATTTTTCTTGTAACTAAAAGTTTATGCCCTTTGAGCTACATCCTCCAGTCCCTGGCAATCGCTATTCTGAAAACATTATGCTAAGTGAAATAAGCCAGGCAGAGCAAGACAAATACAGTATGGTATCACTTATATGTGGAATATATATGTGTGTGTGTTATATATTTCTTTACATAATTGAAATAGTACCATGTTGCAAATATCTTGGCAGAGGGCTAGAACTAGGATACTCAAAGGTTTTGACAAAATATATGTTCTAAAGTATGATGATCCCTTATTTAACTTGACCTTTCTATAACAAATATTCAAATCATTCTGTGATTCATTCAAAATTTCTTATGTTAATTATTTAATTTATGTCTTTTTGATGGGTTTGTAAACAGGCTTAGGTACATAAATTCTATATTCCATTTAGTCTCTGCTTTGTAAATCAGTGGCCAGTTACTAGTGGCTTTTCTGTAAGCCTGAAAAAAAGAGACCAAACTGCTCCAGGTCTGAGGTCATAAGTCTCATGGCTTTCCAGATCTCCCCGTGAAAGAATTTGTGAACCCAGCAAAGAGAAAGAGTTAAGCCTATTCTCCTACTTGGCAGAAACTTTGTAGTTTAAAATTACATACTGACTCTGGTGTAGAGACACAAGAAATTATAGAGCAGACACTGTCCAGGACAACGTATAATTTAAAATGTACTAAAGAATGTATACCGCATGGCAAAGTAAGTGAAGTGCTTCTTCAAATATAAGTGTTTTGCATAGAAAGGCAGTAATTATCCTCTCCTAGGGAAATGTTTGCATTCATTCTAAATCAATATTTACTATTCATTTCTTGTGTTCAACAAAACAGGGATTTAACTTTTTTTTAATTTTAATGAAGCATTAAGACTACAATAATTCTACAATGTAATTGTCTTGATATAAAATATTGCTAAACGGTGTTGCTATTTCGAGAAAGAGCAGTGTGAAATGGAAGGGTAGCCCTATTTGTGACATGTTACTTTAGGAACATTCAATTCAAGCTCAGCCAAGCAGGGTGCCTCACCAGTTTTCAAAGGTAACTTAAGCTGTCTCTTTGGTAAGGCCCTTAATTGGGATCATTCAGATGAGTCTTTGCCTTTATATTTTTTCTCCTTTCTCCTAAAATATACTTCCTAATAAGGATCCTGGTTCAACTCAACTATTGTCTCTTGAGGGGTGTGTGTGTGTGTGTGTTTGTGTGTGTGTGTGTGTGTGTGTGTGTGTGTGTGTGTGTGTAAAAACTCTTCCATACAATATTTTTTGTTCTGTAGGAAAAAAAAATTATTTTCCCATTTACCCTCCAAATTCTTCCTGATTATTTAGTTCAAAAGAACCTCAAGAAAAATGCTGAAGATAAAATAAAAAAATAGGATACATGAATACTGTACTCTGAGACAAGACTGAAGGTCTTCAGCATATTTTTATTTATAGAGCTTATGATCTGATCATTCTATGACTTTTCTCTGGAAAATGACTACAATTTTTTATTATAGAGTCTAAGAAACAACTATGCAGTATAACAATATGTTATATTACAACATGAATAGTCTTTTTCTCGGCAACAGAAACAATAATAGCTTTGCCCCCGAGTTTCAGGTCAAAGCAGAGTCCTTCAGTGTATACCATCCCATTACCAAATGCTACATAAATGCCCAAGGTTTCCACAAGCTCATATTTCTGTCTTTTACTTTTCTGTATAGTTTAGGGCCCAAGATTTCTGTTCTTCCTGTGCCTTTTGTTGTTGTTTTGTTGCTGCTGCTGCTGCTGTTGTTATTTTGGGAGTGAGAGGGGCCAAAGAGACATCTTTTTGAAAATTCTACCACTCTCATGAGGTTTTTCAGATTTTACATTGATTAGCTTTTTCACATTAAATTGAATCAATACTATATTTTCAGATTCACAGCTTCTACAGTGTCTATTATTTAAAATGAGATCTAGAGCAGGAGAGTAATCAAAAGTAAATTATATACATTTGCAATCTCATCATGTAATTTGTGTTGCCTCTCTGACTAAAATCTTCGTGCAACAGAAGTGTGGAGTGGGTCTCTGCTAAACTTCCCTCTCTGTGCCTTCTTGTCATTCATAATTCATACAAGCTCTTTGAGTGAATTACTATTCTGTATACACTCGGGGGACAAATAATATCATTTATGTAGTATGATTGCTACTCTATTCTATTTTCCTCTTTATTGACAAGAAACAAGGGTGTTGTTTGTAGTTTTCAAATAAATGGGGTGCAGAAATGATCCTTCTCTTTCTAAGAGAGGCACCTTCTTTCTGCAGGAAATGCTATTGTAAACTGTACTCTTATAAATTGTGTGTTAGTTCTCAAGATATTCCTGTCTCAATGTATGAAGTAACAAAGTGTTCCTTTAGCATTCAGTGGAGAGAGCCAATGGAAAAGCAAGCGGTTAAGGACATGTTCCTAAAGTCTGGAAAATCAATGGGACGCTAAAAAGGGAACTGAAGTGGACCGGAAGAAACCTCTTGAGGGTCATTTAAAATACCAGAAACTGATTATGAACAGAGCTTTTACCCAAGGAACTGGAGGGGGCCAGCAAACCCATTCTGCTGCACTCCAGTTAAATGTCTAATAGTTGAGATGTTTTCTGCACAGCCCATAAAGGATAATGAGGAACGCTTTGATAGCTTTAAAGAAAATCGCTCTGTGGCCTCTCACACAAACATGATCTGAGTGTAAGTGGCAAATACTTGCAGACCCCAAATTGAAAAGGGGCAATGCCAGCTAGGTAAGGCAGTTACCTTGCTAATTGCATGGGAAAGGGGTCCTGACGGGAGTTTGTACCTGAGGGAAAAATAAAAGTAGAGAATGTCAGAGTGTAAAATCTAAGATCTCATTTACTTAAGCTGAAGCCTTCTGGAGACCTTGAAATTATCTATGATTTTACCTCTGCATGATAATTATTTAATATAGGTCAAATTAAGAATTAACTTGCATTTTTAATTTTATTGCATTGTATTTTTTTGTATAATGAATCATTCCTTGTATTACTTAGTGTTAAAAATTATTATATTACTTCTTTCCTATTGCTATCATTTTCTGAGATTATTCTTGTGTATCACCAGCCCCTCCAACTCCAGGAAAGATAAACTTTATGAATAACTAAAAAAGAAACAAAAAAGAACATTCGGGTTGAAGTATTTATATTAAGTTTGGTAATGAAGAAAACAAGTTTCTTTAACTGTTCTTTTTATGGTGCCTTTGCTACTCTTAGCAAAAGTCTATTAAAAAGAGAAGCCCTAAAATCCTCTCTCAAGGCACTGAGGACACTTGCACTGACCTTGTTGTATTCACTCTTTCGGAATATGTGACACTTACACTGAATAAGAGAGTAGTTGAATATTTCTATTTATAGAAATAATTTGCTACTTGGTTAATAAGCTAGTTCACCAAGAATGAAGTAATGTTTTCTGCTGGAATTTAGGCAAGAATCGATCAATCCAGTTGGTTACTTTACAAACATTGATCACACACTTTCTTGTCATGACACCCAAGTGAGTGATGAGAGTTAGCTGAAATAGAACACCTACAAAGAGAATGAAGAAAAATAAGTGTTCAAAAATTTTCCCTAATTACACACACTTCACCCAAAATTTAATGGACTATGAAGGTATGTCTAATAAAGTGGCATTCCATAAAAAATCAAATAACAATGCTCTTTGAATTGATAATATAAAAAAGGGGGCAATGGAGTGTCCTACAAAGAGTGTCCTCAACCACTCATTGAAAGCCTACTGCTCACATTTACATGGAAGTACTCTTTTATCCCTATATGTTCTCTTTTATCCCTAGCTAGTGCTGCGGTCCTAGAAGACTGACTGACATGTGCAGGATGGGACACTAAATCAAAACTGGTCATTGCCCACACCTGAACTTGTTTCAGGTTCATTGATGTTCAATGCACTATCACTGATGGCTAGATGCCTCCTCTTATAATTATTTTACAGTCTATGTTAGCCATTCTCAGAACCCTGTCACACTAAAAAATTATTGAGAGCATTTAAAAATTGAGTTGTAGCTTTCAGTATTTACTTCAGTAGAAATTTAAACTATTTAAAAATATTTATTAATTTATTTTAAAAAACAATGATATCATTACATTAATATAAATGTTTTTCATGAACAAAAACCTCTCATGTTTCAAAATAAAAAATATTTAGTGAGAAGAGTGGTAACTTATAAGGAATAGATAGAGGGAAATGAATTCACAAAAGCTATGAAAAAGAATAGTCAGAGAGTTATAAATTTTATCAATCAACATTGTTTTTTAAAAGCAACAGAGAAAGAAAAGCAACAGAGGCTGAATATCTATCTTACTTAAAATTTATTGAAGAATATTTAGAGATAACAGAAATGAAGAGAACATGAAGAACCAGATTTGGAAAATAGACATGAACAAAGCATGTTCTGGCGAACTGGATAGCATAATGTATAACAAACATAATGCAAGAAGAATTCGCAGGGGGTGAGGGGTGTCATGTGTTGTTGCTGACAGTACATGAATATGATATCTTACCATTCTTACATCTTGATTTGATGAAGCATTAAAGACCCAGGAGAAGCTGTCTGAGTGGCTGGGCCCTGTGTACAGTGCTACCTGCTGTTGTGGGGAAAGAGAAGGTCTGTGCTTTTAGCTCTCATAATAGTCTACCATTACCACCCACCAGAACTTCACACCAATGAAGCTTTCTCCAAAATAGAAATAGAGATGCCAATAAAAGGGGGAAGGGAGTGCATGCTGAGTAAAGGAACAATCGGACAAAGATCCTATGAGACAATACCTAGAAAGATGTGGCAATCTTCTAAATAGAGATAAAGTTTGATAAAACAACAACAACAACAACAACAAAAACAAACAAACAAACAAAAAGCCTTCTTCACTGGCAGCGGCAATAAGGAGGTCATTGGTAACTCTGGCAAGAGCAGGTTGAAGAGAGTGGTAGTGCTGGAACTGGGCTAAAATAGGTTCAGAAGTGAGAATTGGATGATGGAGTGAAAATAGTGTAGCAACCATTTAAAGAAGTTTAGCTTATCATAATAAGATAGGAAATTTGATTTTATTTTATAATATTCAGAATGGCAGAGAAAGAAATTTGACCCTGAATCAGGGATTTTCTAATTCTTATGGTCTCAGAAAGAATTCTAAAGTTTGCATGACTATACATGGGCAATAACCCCCACATTAGAATCTCTCCATTTTTGCAAGACACCACTACACTACATAACTCTGTAAGCAGATTTGCCCGTGCCTCTTAAGATCTTGGCAACTTGAGTTACCACTTTAATGCCTCAATAGATGTTACTGTTATGCTTAATATTGCTGTCTTTGTATTTTTCTCTCACTAGGATTCTAAACACATGGAGAATATGGGAAATACTTTTATTTCCAAAAGTATGTGTCACAACATGGGGCATGCTCATGCTCAAGGAAATTTGTATGTTTAGTTCATTGATTTTTAAGAACATTAACTAAAATGACATTTACCCACAAATCTTCACAAGAAAAAATGTATCTGTAATTTTCTCTTTAAAGTTCCATGGATATCTCTCCTGATTCCCTTTTACCATTTCTCCTGCGCAGAGCCTTTATGAAAATGCATGAAGAAAAATACACATTTTAGCATTAGAAGATAGAATAAACTTTTAGACTGTAAACTTCCAAAACAAACTGAAACCAATGAAAAGTATATTTTACTGCTTTATATCTAAAAATGGCACTGCCCAATTTAAGCTATTTTTAAAACCTGTATATCCATGCAACTTGCATACCGAAATGAAAATTGGTGAGCTATAAACCTTTGAAAAACAGGGTTTATAATGGAAACAGTAATTGACCCTTAAGTACAACATCAAAAATACAATACTATATAATACAAAGCCCAGGGCTTGGGATCCCATCTCTGCTCAAACCTCAGACTGGCACACTAAACCAACACCACAAAGCCAACTAATAGTTATATTTCAAGATGTTTTCTTCATACATGGCAGGAAAGTAAAAATGTGATCCAGTAGCCACATATAGCTAGCTTCACACAACTAGTACCTCAAAAATTTTTAATGAACTAACAACTCCAGAGTTACTACTCTGTGAAATAATTGGGTTCACTTGGGAAAATCATTTAATTAAAAAAATTGAAAAAAGAAAAGAAAAGCTACTGCTATCCCAGAAGCTGTACTGTGTTGCATCATGGACTTTGGGTATGTGACAGTGTAACATTATACCACAGGATGCAGTGAGGGTAGAATGACCAATTGTCAGGAAAGCTCATGGAATTGCCGAAAATACTCTCAAAATATTTAGAGTTGTCTTCAACTTTGCTCCAGTTCATAGTTGGTTGAGTTTCCCATTTCCAAGCCACAACTATCCCTTTTTATCATGAGAAAAATGCAATCTAAACTAAAGAGAAAAATAAAAGGATTAAACCTGACTAATGACATATGAGAGATGAATCACATTCTAGATCATACCTGGTCCTAGGCAAAGAGCGGGAAATATATTCTAAGGATCTTAGTCTATCTTGTTTTTCTTTTTCTTCCTTTATGTTAAGGCAGGAAGGGGTTAATGGAGTTTGTTGCTAAAGAAAGAAAGTGTAGATTCCTTTCATTTTAAAGTTGAAATGTGAGAACATTGCCAGCTTATTCCTTTAAGAAGCTTCCAAGGAATTTGTCAGCTAAGAATAGTCAAGATTTTTTCCTTTTAAAATGTCACACAAATTTTCAATGAGTTATGTTTATCAGAGGACAATTAACAAGACTCTCTGGTGTTCCTTGTTGGGTCTCCATTTCTTTTGCTACCTTAGCAATTCGTAAACTTGGTAAAATGAAAAGGAGTGAAACGTTATTGACTCTGTTTATACTATCTCTTCATTTAACCCCATGACAAGGACACTAAGTGAGTTTTGGAGAAAGGACCGTGGAAGAAGGTTAGAATTGGGTGAGAGAGGAATATTCTTTTTTTTTAAGCTTTTAGAAGATTTTAGAAGTGATAGGGTATACTCTGGGATTCATCAATTTTGCTAGTTGGAATTAAAATATTGTGTTTGTATAATAACATGAAAAACTAATATGCATTTAAAAATTTCTGTGCTTCAAAATAAATATGATAAGTGTGATGCCACAATAGAACACTTCTATGATTTTTTAATATTTTTCTTCAAATACTTATATTTATCTCAGACAACTGTATGGTATGTATTGCTAATTCTATTTACTCAATGTCATACCAAAGTATACAGAACTCTTCCACATGCATATTTTAATACAGATATATACTTTCTTTTCTATTTTCTCTCTTTTTTGTTTCCTCTTTCTTTCCTTATAGTTCCTTCAGTACTGAATTTGCTTCACTCCAATTTATTCTCCCCATGAAGCCTATAAACTTATCCATGGCTTATTACACTATACATAAATAATTATATGATGGGTTAAAGTTTTAAAATATAAATTGATGCTTTCCCTTTTGCTTGTACCTTTTGGCCCTTTCCAAAAAAGTCAGGGAAGAGATAACACATCAAAATGCAAATAAATAAATAAATAAATAAATAAATAAATAGATAGATAGATAGATAAATAAATAAATAAGATTTGGAGCTTCAAAACCCTATTCCTTAGAAGAAGTAGAAAGAACTTGGGGCATGAGCAAAATATTTGGAAAGCTATCTGATAAGTAAAGAGCCAAGCTGCTCTGTTGCCCATTAGATACTATGTTCTCAAGCTGGGGGCATAAATAAAGTTGAAAAATAAACACTGAGAGTTTACAATGAGTGGGTCCCTGAGAAAAAAAGAAAAGCCTGGTTCTATTTTCTTTAGCTGACTTTAGGTTGGTAGAAAGAAGGATGTGTAAGGGGAAGAAATGTGGGCAACAATAACCCAAAAAGGATTGAGTCTAAGTTTAAGCGGCTTACACAGATCCATGGCTTCAGACAAAGGTGCCAAGGACCAGGGTCACAGCCAGGAGGAGAACCTCTGAAGCTCCAGTGCCTAGGTCTTCATCTTTCAAGTTCACGCAGGTTGCTTGAGTCCTGCCTGCTGAGCCCATTTAGGACTGGCTTCCTTTCTATTTCTTCCTTCATTCCCAGTCTCCTCTCAGATCCCTGGGTAAAATCTTGCTAGTCCCATAGCCCACTAGATCACAGGAATCTCTAAAGGGCCTTTTTGCCATAGTTTTGGCTGCACTTAAGCACATGGAGTCATTCTACCATCATGAGATGCACAAAGGTCTCTGAGCCAACCCAACTCCACTTGCTTTGACTCTTCTTGCAGCAGTGGTCTGCTGACATCTCAGATTTTAAATGGAGGGTACATGGGTCTCCTCACACTTGATTCTCAGCCTAGTCTACAATTTTTGTTCTTTTCTCACCTGGAGCCTGACCAGGTAGATGAGAAAGCAAGGAGCTGGAAAACTTTCTTAGGACTCGATTATATATTAGTTTTCAAACTTTATTCTTTGAATTTCTCTAGAAAATTGTATTTTCATAGTGAAGTATGATATTTTGGTTCCAACTCATTAGTTAATACATGCTTTATTACCCGAGGTTTATTTTCTTGCTTTCTTCTGAAGACCAAGCTAAGAATAGTTCTTATTTTATCTATCTATCTATCTATCTATCTATCTATCTATCTATCTATCTATCTATCTATCTATCATCTATCTATCTATCTATCTATCTATCTATCTATCTATCTATCATCCATCTGTCTTTAAGTTGGGGTGACATCTCTTCCCAGAGATAAAAATCATAGAAGGTATTAATTGATTAAATAAGAAAAATCCAAGGGCTTCAAGAAAATACATGGAAAGTATGAGTTAGCATCTCAAAATATCACCTCACCAGAAATATTTGTGCAGTTTTATTTAATACCTGTTTCTCCTACTAAAATATAAGATTGATGAAGGCACAGACATCTTTATGTTCATCACTCCAGCCCTAGCACCTTGTATATTGCCTGAAACACAGTAAGTAGTCAATAAATATTGTTAAATAAATGAAGAAATAAAATAGTGAATAAAATGCCTAAAACGATTGTTACTATTTTTGTAGCATGTCCTATCATTTCCTCAGGAAGTACCTTAGATGATTTATTTTATCCATTACTAACTCTGAAAACTGCTGGATGCTACCAATGTTTGGTAAGACTCCTTTCTTCACTGGTTTTGCAAATTTAATTCATTCTGAATGCAAAATTAAGTGAGATCCAAAAATGTAGATATTTTAACCACTGTTTATCTGAGTGAGATTTTAACATATCTATTGAGAGAAAGCAGTTTAGATTAATAAAGAATTTCTAACAGATTGACTGACCTACTGTAGATTAACTAACTACAGTAGTTAATATATTATTTTAGTATAATTGTACAAGGTACACAAGGTTGAAATGAGAAATAGAAGACTTATACAGCTTATTCTGTTCTTAGTTCTGAGTATTAGTTATAGAATATATTTTTATTTTTCAAAGACTATTTTAAGAATTTTACTTTATTCTTGGCTCAAAGCAAATATTTAAGGTAAATTCACCTTTGATTCTTCTGTGAGGTGCTCTCTAAAATCTGTTTCAATAACAAATTACCTGCTAAAAATTCCTACTCCCCAGGTCCTTGTACCTGCCTGTAGTTCTCATTGACCTAAATAGAGGTTAAATGTGTGTTGCTGAAAGGAGAATTTGAAGCTCCAGAGAGTATCTTTCTTGTATGTGACAGAAGTGTGTGTGTGTGTGTGTGTGTGTGTGTGTGCACATGTGCGTGTGCACATGTGTGTACAGGAATTACTGAACCACATAATTTCACCCCTGTAAGGAAAAGAATTCAATTCTGAAAACTGAAAACCAGAATTAATATCTGCTTCCAAGTGTATAGAACATACAGATTAACAGAGAAAAATATTTCCATTCTAGTCAATGATTCCATAGAAATAATTGGTAGCTTCCTAAAGATTGTGTGTATATGTGTGTGCGAGTGTCAGTCTGTGAACAATCTATATGATTAGAATCAAAATGATATACATAGGAGTAAAAAGGGGAGAGGTGTGTTGCCAATAGATCACTTGGCATCAATGATGGCTCTTTACACTCCTTTATTGTGTATCCAATTTGGGTATTCATCTAAAGATAAATGTCAATTTAGTCATCCAGGCATAGCTTTATTAAAACATGTAAAATGCAACTTTGAAAAAAAACACTGAATATCTACTGAACACACATTAGATAAAACTAAATCTAGTCAACATGTATTAAGTACTTCCTAAGTACTCAGTCATGTTTTTACTTTTTTTTTAATAGTTCCTTGATATAGCTGAAAGCTCATGTCTTATATAAAAAATTGAGTAGAGTATTAAGTAATCGGCAAATAAATTTAATTGGTAGAGAAAGCTGATCAACCTGTTTGGTATTTTAAAAATAATTATCTAAATATTTTATTCAGTTTAAGTAGATAAAGTCAAGAAACTTCCCTAGATGTTTCTGTTAATATTTACATGTTAAGAATAATTCCAGAGGCTTCTTCTCTGTGTTAGAAAAAGAACATCTTGTTTATTTTAAATTCCTGCATATCTTTCTCAAATTGGTCACTTAAAGAGGAAAAGTTTACTAAATATTCATTAATATTTGAAATTCTTTAAAGCAGAAACAATCAGCAATAGTTTATTAAAATAAATAAAAAGTTATATGGATGCCACATTAGAATTGCTTGAGCAATAGATCAGATTCAAAAAGTTTGAGTCTGTTGTGGCATTAACATTTCTAAAGCAGTCACCAAAAAGTATCTCAAAATGCAGGTTTTAGCAAAGACCACAAAAAACATATTTATATTGTAGTTTTCTAACTGTTCCCTATTGTTATGGGCATTTGTCCTGTCTTCGAAATTTTGAAAGAGAAAAACTAGGAAGAAAACTATGTTTCTTTTTAGGCATA
Source organism: Macroglossus sobrinus (assembly GCA_004027375.1). Taxonomy (NCBI): domain Eukaryota; kingdom Metazoa; phylum Chordata; class Mammalia; order Chiroptera; family Pteropodidae; genus Macroglossus; species Macroglossus sobrinus. The sequence goes on along the minus strand of PVKZ01002636.1, from coordinate 186,016 downwards.
TATTTTAGGTGTATGTGGATTTTTTAAAAGGTATGTTCTCTTCCTTCCTGTATTTTTTTCTTCTAATTTGATGCCTATATATTATCATTTTAAGAGCATAATTGCAACCTTCATTATGAAATAAAAGTAAATGTCACTTTGTGGGCTGGTCCTATAAAAAATATAAAAAAGATTCTCAATGAATCTTTTTATTGGGTATTCTCTTATTCTTTACTTTACTTGGGAGATAGGCCTTAATCTTTGGAGTGGAACCTTGTCAAATGTTATCATCAAAATCTGATAAATCAAATGCAGCTATTGGATTATGAACTCTAGTGGGTTGTTCATTACCTTGTTTATTCCTTTTTAAAAATTTTCCTTAATTTTTTTTTGTCTCTCTTTCTTCACACTTTCTATTTCTATTCTTCAAGTGTACAACAATCAGAACTTTAATCTCCAATAATCATGGCTCCAGGAATCTAATGATCATTTTAGTGCATATTTAAGTGGAATTTAATTAATGTCATTAAAACTTCTGAAGATGTAGCTACTTATATTTTCTTGCTATTGATGGGGTCGGGGAAAGAAAAGATTGAAACCAGAAACTATTAGAGAGATTTAACCTTTTTATAAAAATATGAAATTCAGGTACTTATATTGATAATTGTGACAGAACCAATAAAATTCATGCATTTTGTCTTCTATGTGGTAAAAGTAGAGAACATTCATTGTGGCTAGAATATAACCAAATCCTATTAAACAAAGTTAAGTATATTAAATATATTCTTAGCCTCAATATATAGCACTAGAAATGTCTACAATGATGGACTTATTTTACTAAGTATTGAATAAGAATGGGATTAAAAAAATCTATATTTGATTTATGTGAGGAAATAGTCATTAACCTTTTGGCCTGAATTGAATGCGTATACCACCATCATTTACTCACATGCATTATCTATATATACTTTGAACAAAATCTACTTTACCTAAATTCATATAATCTTGAGAATAAACTGAGTTTAAATCCATATTTGAACTCACTCTGGATATCACTCATTAGTGCTACCAAGTTTCGAAGGGCCTATTCTGTACCTAACACTGTTTTAAGATTTGAAGGTGTGTGTGTGTGTCTGAGTGCATGAGAGTGAGAGAGAGACCCCCCTGCCTATGGAGCCTGCATTCCAGAGGGAAGACAGCATTATGCAAAGGACTACAGAGATAAATATGAAAACATAAAACTACGACAGCGTTAAGTGCTTTAAAGGTGAAGAAGGTGTTATGAGCGTATTAATTAGGGAGGTCAGAAATTACTTCTCATACTTCTCAGAGAAAGTCATGACTGAAATGAGATGTAAATGAACAGTAGGAATTCCTGGATGAAGAAGGAAAAGAAATAATATTGAGCAAGACCCAGCACTGAGAATGAGGAAAGATGGTACATGAAAAGCAGGTAGAGGCCAGACTATAGATTTTAGCCTTCACATTAAATGCATTGGGAAACTACTGATGCTTTAATCAGGGGTTGGGAGGAAGGGCAGAGTAGTGAATAAGTCCCAAATTTGGATTTTGTAAAGAACATTCTGACCGTGGCATGTAAAACCACATTGACTGCAGATAGGTACTTTTAATAAGAGGTTGCTGCAGTAGACCAAAAAAGAGAGTGAGATAGTTTGGATTAGGTTAATGTTGGTGGGTAATTAAGAGAACAGAAAGGAGTCAATAAATATTTGTTTATTCTAGAATAATAATGAATTAAATGTATTAATTTATTATAAAGCATACATTTATTTATATTTATAAATACAGTAATTAATATTTAGACTATACTTATTATACATTATTATAATAGTTCTATTATGTTACATATTATTTAAATTAATATTTACATATATTTATTAACATGTTAAATTATATCTCATTATCTGGAGGAATTTGACATGGATATGGAGAAGTTTGGGAGAGGGCATTATACAAAATGTCCCTGGGTGACTGATTACATCTGGTGTTCTGTGATGCTCTTCAATGAGGAAGGAAAGAGGTGCTGAGCAAGAGGACCAGGAAATGCTTGGTTTTGACCTATAGCCTTTGAAATATGCAAGTGAAAATATATGGAGTAGTGGGATTCAAAGCCTTGAACTCAGAGGAGAGATCTAGATCACAGGTATACAACCATACACTTTTTGTATGTAGTTGGTATGAAAAGCCATGGACAATGAAGAGGAGAGGATAGATGGAGATAAAAAGAGAGACATAACCTGCCCAGGGACTGCAACCTTGAAATTATGAAGAAGAGTTAATGGCCAAAAATCCAAACCAATGGTCAAGAAGGTAGGCGGAAAAGAAGAGAGCATTAAGATTAATAAAGCTGAGGGAAGATAATGTTTCAAGGTGAAAAATAAAAAAAAAATATATAAAACACAATAAATTGTTCTCTACATATACTGAGCCAAAATTAAATTGCCACCTCTTTATTGGCTCTATTAGTAGTAGAAGATGCTAAAAGAAAATCTAATGATACCATATAGGTATGCAGTGTATAGAATCAAAAGAGTGATGCTTGTTCAGTCATTATGATATTAGATCACAAATTAGCACTCTAGATCTTTTTTTTCACAGCACTTAATGTGGTTTGTAACTATAAATTTGCCCCCCTCTTCTCTCTGTACCAATCTCTATGTCTCCTACTTTTATAGCAATGACCACATCTAGTTTCTAACCATATGTCCTCAGTATCTAACATAGTGCCTACAATTGCTCAGAAGGCATTCAGTATTTGTTAATGAACAAACGAATAAATCTCTAATATGCAATAAAAAATGAAGGTTTTAAATTAGGAAAGAGAAGACTTAGGTCTCATCTTGCTCTAGGTCATGCAGTATTAAAATATCTAGGAACCTCTCTTTCCCGAGAAAAGCATATGCCTTGACAGGAAGACTTTCATGGTAACTTCTGATCTGAAGTTCCCTGAATATGTTTACCTGATTGCTGAAAGCATTGGAGCAGCTAATGCTCTCTGAAAAAGCCTTTTCTGAAAATCTATCACTATTCAGGTTGACTTTAAACTTGCCAATATTTGAAGAAGGCAAATGTCTTCCAGACCTTGTGCTCTATCTCATATCCTCTAGCAGTACATGTGTTTGCCATTGTAGCATCCAGCAAGCTCAGGTGAGCATAATAGTGTCTGGTCTCAGCTGCATTCTGTTTCTCCTTGTTTTCTGCCCCAGGGTTCTCTGCAACCTCAGAGTAAAAGGCTGGACATGCATATTTCTGGAAGGTTAGGACATTCACATTCTCAAGGGACCTTTGACCAATAAGGAGTGAGAGCCATTAAAGTGCACTTTAATGCACTTTGCTTTATTACACTTACACTCAGGTGTTGAATTTTTTACAAAATGAATGCAAGACACTCCACCAACAAAAAAAAAGATTATGACTGGCTTTATTGCAGTGGTCTGGAGCAAAACTGATAGTATCTCTGATGTACGCCTATACTCCTCTCTACACTGGTCTCCAGTAAACAATTCCAAGGTGAGTTCTACATGAGTTCTCTTTAGATCTTTAAAAACATTGCTTCACTAATTTCCAAAGTGGTAGTCAATTCAATGATACTTTCCCTAGTCATGTACTGTTTTGCTTTCTCTAGACCCCAACCTCAGTTGCTCACTGGGGGAATTTACCAAAAAAAAAGTGCTTGACACAAACCTTTCTCAGGAGACTGATTTTGGGGAGAACCCCAGTTAAGAAGGATTTCTATTTGATCTGTATAGGTACATGGCATTCACTTTACCCATATACCCATTGCTTCTGAAATTCTGACTGTACTAAAAATTGCTCTAAAGCAATATTTGGTTCATTGATTTACATTTCAATTTCAGAAATACTATATTGTTTTTTGTTAAGAAACTTTAATTGACATGAACTTCTAACTCTTTTAATATCTTACCTGGGATACTCTACAGCTTTTATTCCAAACAAATAATCATTCATAAATAAATATTTAAATGTATTAGTAATGCAGTTATTTAAGAGAAGAATTTATTAAGAAATAATTTCTTTGCTGGTCACAACATAATTCCCTACTTGGTCGCATGTGTATTTTCATAAATTTTATCTTGGACTTATAAGTTGTTTTGTCAGGTTTGTATAGATTTTAATTCTTGCTGCTACCCTTTATTTTGACTTAGAATTTTTTCCCCGTTTTTAAAGTAATAACTCTTTTTTGATCCACGATTATGTTAAAGAAATAGTATATACACATAGATGTTTCTCTTTTTATTAAAAATAAAATAAAATACTTCTCTTCATCTGTTTGCTCAACCCATTAATCACAATACAATATATGCTATTAATTATGCTTAAATGTAGTCTGCTTATATAATTTGTGAACCTCCAATAATTCAAGACTTTCAAATTATTTGTCTTCCATGTAGACATTTTGATTACTAAAACATTCCTAAAGCTAGAAGGAATAATAACATAGGATTAAAACTATGAATCACCTTTTGATTAAATACTCTGTAGTCTTTGTTGGTAAATCTTCACTCAGAGAATAATTTTAAGTTTCATTTGAATTGGTAGATTTTAATTTCATATTGATCACGATAACCTGGTAATAGCAATACATATTTAATCAGATCATAGTTTAATTTAAACTGGGTATTTATATTTAGTTATAACAGTGGTCTCTAACTGTATAGCTCCAATTAGATAAGACAGGGTACAAAGTACACAACATAAAGTAGACAGTGACATTTGGTGACATTTGGTGACAATCCTTTCAGTGTAGAACTTGATGTATCTCTTGAGTTCATATGTTCACCCAACTCCATCTCTGTTGGAATAACAGACTTTGCTCATAAAGTCTTATAGAGGTAATAATAATAATGCGTATGTATAAAGATGTATATATTTAAAAATCTTTCACATACCTCATCTCATTTGAATTGACAAATTATCTTTTGATGCAGGTGAAGGAGGTATAAATATTTCCATTTAAGCTGAGAGAAATGATGTTATGTTTGACCAAATTAAAAGAAATAATAAATAGGAAGTTAGGAACTAGGTGTTCTGGTTCCTGATACAGTTATCTTCCTGGTATATGTCTGTACTCTGCTTTGTATTTTTTTTAGGTCATTTTTTCCTCAACTAGTACCTTGTCCTGTTGCCTGCTCACACATTTTTTCCTCCTCTACCTTTTTCACCAAATGATAAGATACACACTGGCAGCTATTTTGGACAAGCTATAACCTTTTCTTTCTTATTCAGCCTGAACTTCACATATACTCTTTCTGTGATGGTTAATTTTATGTGTCCATTTGACAAGGTTGTAATACTCAGTTTTTAATTAAACTCAAATCTAGATATTGCTAGATTAACATCTATAATCAGTTCATTTTAAAGCAGATTACCCCTGATGATGTGGATGGGCCTCATTCAATAAGTTGAAAGTCTTAAGAACAAAAACTGAGGTTCTTTAAAGTAAATATCTTGTTATAGTTTTATATATCTCCTACTGGTCTGTTTCTCTGAAAAATTCTGACTATGTACTTGCTTTATATTTTTCTCAGGATATCAGTATCATACAACTGGGCTCTATCACTATTTTTCTATTCTTTATAAGATTTTTATACATTGGTTCACATTTCTTTCTATTATTCTGCTTCCTTGTCAAAATTTAAATTTCATTTGTGCTTTCAATTCCATAATTCCCTTCATTATAGGACCTGTTTCCCCAATCTTTTTCCTCTTGCAACATTAGTCTTTACTTTTCTCAGTCAGTGAACATAATTCTAATATACAGGACAAAATAATTGTCTTCATCTAGCTCCTTTCAATCTTTCTATCCCTTAAAATCATACCCCAAATATCTTACTATTAAACAGACAAATACATACACTGAGTTCTAAAGACTATCTATATATTTTCGATCTCGGTCATGTATTTCGACCTATTTATACTTTGCAACAAAAACCTAAAGAGTAGGGAATCAGCTATGAACTCAGTCACAAAAAATAACTTTCATAATTAGGTGTTGAATACTTAATTTTTATGGCTTTTGCATTCTAGTAATTCTTAGGTTGCTTAGGCATTTTTGGTTGCCTACTAAAATTCACTTAGATGTTCTACATGCAACTCAAATCAAATCTAGTCAAAATTTTACTCCATTTCCCTACCTCCCCCCGCAAACTCCCTTTCTCTTTTCTTATATTTCCTATTTGATTGTTGGCAGTATCATTTACAGTTCTCAATGACCTGCTACAGTACATTTTCTTTCACTTTATGTCTCCAATTTGACCCTAATCTAGCCAATTTCTTTCCGTTATTAAATGCACATACCATGTTCAACTTTTATGCTTTTTCACACTGATTCATTCATTTAATAAATACTTATTAAATGTGTATCTATGTCATTTATGGTTGTGTTTGCCCAAGAAACATCAGTTAATAAAGCAGTATTGTGCCTTTGTGGAGTCTACATTCCAGAAGTGTGAGACAGATAATTAACAATGAATATAGTTAATAAGTAAATTATATGTTTTAAGTTGATATTTTTCCTCTAAAAAATATAGAACAGAACAAGAAATTGACTAACTCAATATTTATTTAATAAACATTTTTTACATGACTGAATGTGTAGTGGAAGAAATGAGTTATATTTAAATAAGTACTTAGTCTTAGTTGTCTATGGACATACCACCCTGGACAAGCCCAATCTTGTCTGACCTCGGAAGCTAAGCAGTGTTGGGCCTGGTTAGTACTTGGATGAGGGACCACCTAAGAAGACCAGATGCTGTAGTTGTAAAAAATAAAAAATAAGGGATTGTAAACTGACAAGGTCCTTGGAATCTGTGAAGTCAACCAAGGGTTGCCTCGCCTAAAATACATACATACAGACATACATACATACATACATACATACATAGTTCATCTGTTTGTTTGCTTGGTTGAGTGAAAATATGTTCTGTTGTTTGTTTGCTTCTTTGTCTTTGGGAAAATACATGGGTGAAGGCTCAGAAGATGCTGACAGTTTAAAGTAATAAGTGACTTGTTTAAAAAAAATATGGTAAGATATGTTCTTTTAATTCTCATCTTTCCTTTCTTCCTTCTTTCCTTCCTTTCATTTAATGTATTAAGCAACTAGGTAATCCCTACTGTAATTCATAAACTGAGTCTGGCACTGGAGATACAAGCCTTATTAATAAAAAAGCAGCAGAATTAAAAAATGTTATAGGTGGGGAGGCATGCATGTACAGAGATCAAGAGGAGGTACCTTGGTGGGTGAGAGCCAGGGTTCCGCAGCTATATTCTCTGGTTTAATACTAGATTAGTATTTTCTGAGAAACAGAGATAATAACAGGATCTACTCAGAGAGTTTTGTTAAAATTAAATGAATTATTATTTGTAAACTGCATAGAAAAGTACTTGCATACATTAAATACTTAGTAAGTTATTTACTATTTTTATTATAAGTATAATATGCTGTAGTAATTTCAAAGAGAGAAGCATGTCTGGAAATTATGAAAGTCTATGAATGGTAGCACTAAAAGTAGAAGGATGGTTCTTTGTTGTTTATAAATTAAGAAGTAAAATAAGATTCGCAGTTAGAATGAAGATCAAGTTAATTATGAGGCTCAAAGAGACAGTGAATTTGGGAATGTAAAAATTGAAAGCAAGACATGCTGAAGAGTAAGGACTATGTTTGAAATTTCTAGACAAAACATATTGGAGAATAGAGATATGGTAGAACCATACGGAAAATATATATGGCAAGAAAAGAGGCTGTGTCTGTAAAGCCATGAAAAAAAAATAGTAGAGATTCTATTTCAGTGGTTAATCTAAAACATTATTATTAGTGGATTATTTGTTGTAAGAAGTCACGGTTACCATTTTAAATGATAATAATTAATTGTAAAGTGCTTGTTATTTGGGAATTGAGAAACTTAGAATTTGTAATTTAAAAATTATAGCATTTTTGTAGGTTTTAGCAGATTTTTATGTTAATTCTATGAACTGTTCTGTTTTCTTACCTGTAAAATGCACTTGATATTATTAAATCAAGTATATTCTCATTTTAATCTTGTTTCTAGTTAAATATTCAAGCTATAAAATTTCACATTATATCTTCTTCTTGGCAGATCTTGGGATATAGTTTAGCTCAAGCACTTTCATATGCTGTGCCGTTAACTCTAACTTTAATAAATTAGATGATATATTGCATTGCTGCATTTCATTTGTTAAAGTAGGACTGGAAACTATTTTTTTCCTAAAAATAAAAAAAAATAGTGATTTACTTCCTGACATAAAACAGTCTTAAAAACACACACATACACATACACACACGTTCATGAAAGCATGTATTTGTCTTCAAAGAGAAAAAAAAAAAAGATTTAGAAAACAGGGCAAACTTGCAAAAATTTTAAATCAATATTTGTATGACACCTTTTTATCTACTGCCTGAAAGAAATAAAAACACATTAAACTTTTTAATAAAAGTAAGTTAGAGTAATTGAGAACATTTTCAATCACATAATAAAGATTTGTTTCAGACATAAACAATGACTTTCTGTGAGTTTTGCCCTGACATCTAAAGAATTCAGAATGACATTTGCTATCCAACAGGGTTTTTCCTTCTGAAAACACAGCCTGCTAAGAATCCCTAAACTACTCCGCCTCTTTGGTTCCTGTGTAAAGCACCAGGGAAGCATGAGAAACTGACACTGGTTGGCTGAGGCTTGGTAAAAAAAGCTTGAACAATGGGGAGGCTTAAGCAGAATTTTCCTAGAAGCTCAAAGCTCCCAAACCAGGCTTTCAGATACTGGCCCTTTACTGGCCAGGAATCTTAAAGGCAGGGGAGAGATAAAAAGAAAAGACAATGGGAGGTGATCTAGAGCAAGTAGACCATATCCCCAAGTTCTACATTTCAACATTCATTCATTCATTCAATATATCTTTGCATGAAGGGATTATTCTCAGTGCTAAGATAAAATAGTGAATAAAATAAAGTTCTTGCCCTCACTCTAGTTCAGGAGACAGACAAGAAACAAATATATGGTAAGTCAAGTGGCGATATATACTATAGAGAAAACTAAGAAATAAAGAGGGAGTATTGGGATGGCTTTAGACTTGCCAGATAAAATTCAGGACACTCAGTTAAATTTGAAATTCAGATAAATACTGAATTTTTTTTTTTAGTATAAATATGTCCCATGCAATATTTGAGAATAACTTTTTAATATAAGTATGCCCTCTGTAACATTTTGGGCATGATTATACTAAACAATGTAATACTTGTTGTTCGTCTGAAATTCTAATATAACCCAGTGCCCCTTCTTCCCTTCCTCCCTGTCACCCACCCCTGCCACTTTGAAGTGCGTTTTTAAGGAGTTAGGTTTGCAGTGGCTTAGTTATTCAAGTAGAGACAGCTAAAAGGCAAAGTGTGTGTGTGTGTGTGTGTGTGTGTGTGTGTGTGTGTGTATTAAGGAGAGAGATCAGAAATGTAGACATGTTTGTGTCTTGTCAACATATAGATGTTGTATAAAGTCACAAGTCTAAATGATATTACCTAGAAAAGAGAGAGGATCCAAGGTTTGACCTTTGAGCACTACTACAGGTTGAAGGATAGTTAATGATGATGATGATGATGATGATGATGATGATGATGACGATGATGATGATGATAATTATGATGATTATAAATACCAGAAACAATTAATAAGAAGCATTTAGAGACAAGGAACATTTAGAGACATAAAAGGAAAACTGAGAGAGAAAAGTATCAAAGAAAGTAAGAGAAAAATACTGTTTTAAGAAAGAAAGATAACCAATTATATTAATGCTATTGATATTTTGATATTTTGAACAATAACACTAACAATAACCCTAAGATCTTTTAACTATATTAGTTTCACTGAACAAAATAAAATAAAATAAAAAATAAAGTTTATGAAATTTATGATGGCACTTCTTATTTCTTATATCTTCCTTTGATTCTATCTTTCTAGATTGGAAATCATTTGGTAGAGAATTCAACAATACAAGTATAAGCCAGTATTTGACAATTCCTGGCTCTTAATTCACTACACTTAGATTTGTTTCACCTTCAGTTAACTTTCACCTCCTCCTGGACTCTTTAGGTCTCCTGTTAACACATCCACTCTTTATCCAAATCTCTATTTTGAACCTACCTCTCTTTTACCAGCTTTTCCTGTGCTCACCACAAGGACTTTTACATTCTTAAATAAATATATGAATGCATGACCAGGCTAAAGTTTGACTTCCCTAACCATGCCTCTATTTATGATAACTAATAATCCACCTTGGTCTGGAGAAAAACATCTGAGCCATTTATTTCCTTCAAATAAAACCCTCTAACTAGTTTACAATTCACTCCCTTAGTGTTTTGCTAGCTAATCTAAAAACCAAATTCAAATTAATGTGTTGAACAACTAATAGGAAAATATCCTCACTTTAAAAAAAATTGCATTAAAAAAAAGTCTTTAAGCACATGAGTAGCTGCTAAAAAAAAAAAGTTGAATAATTTCCCCATGAGAAGTTAGGTATGTGGATAAAGTCAATAGGAAGATAGTTTGGGGTAGGGCTCTGAGAAATCATCCTCAACTCACCAAAAGTATGTAGTGCCCATTTCCCAGCTTGCTTTCATACATGAGAGAATTACCTCATTCTTAATTACCTCAATTTAAATGCATAATTTGCAAAATACTTTGGGATTATTTTAATCAGTAAAATTCTGCTTTATTTAGAAAGACTCAAGTATTTTCTCTACATAAGAAGTATACTTCATATAACTCTTATTAATTTTGTTTCTTAGAGTATTATGCTAATAAGAACACACTTGTTTAATAAAAAGAAAATTTACAGTTAAAAGTCAAGTTTTTTTCACAGTTGTATTCCCAAAGTAAACTCAGAGTAGGATTGTCAAACTTCTGATGTGGAGTCTAGATCTGAGCAAAGAAATGTTTACTAGAACCACCAGGCCACCAGAAAATCCTGTTCTGGCTCTGCAGTGTGTCTGTCCTCTAGAGTGGGGAGTAAGCTCTGCTCACAAGTTCACATCTGACTACTGAAGTCAAGTAGTAGCACTGAGCAAGCTGTAAAATGTCACCTTTGTTGAACCTGAAGATCTTCAGTGTCTGGGATCTATTCAAATAAAATCTAATGCTAAATTGCTTATCGGTCTCTTTCCAAAAGCTCAGAACCTCACAAGTTAGTCTGAAAAACTGGGTTGTAAATGTGGCCAGATTTCTAGAACATCTATCCCTGGTATTCGCCAAAAAAATCAAAAGAGCAGCCTTTCTTGTGGTACTCAGACTCTTCTGATTTCAGGCCCAGTTAAATACCAGGGACTTTCTTTCCTTTTGGGTGGGAAAATGAGGTGTATGAAAACTATGAGACAGATAAAATATCTAGATATTTAAAAATTGTTTTCATATTTTCAGGTTCATGACTAAAAGTAACTTAAACAAATGAGTTTGAATATTTCTTTATTCTGTTTGAAGTAAAAAGAGCAGCATAGAAAAAAAAAATCTGAGGTGATTACTGTGCCAAGACCAAAGGATAATTTTGTGTCCTAGCTGTTCAAGTTGTGGGTTACTTTTCCACAACTATGCTTCCACTGCTATTAGTCTGCTCAGAGTTATACCCTGACTAGTGCCTACATAATCTAGTAATGAGCAGATGCTCCTGCTGTAGATGTAGCTCTCAGATGATCATTTTTAAAGGCAATTTAACTCTTTTATGATTTCAGGAGATGATGGAAAAAATGTAGAGTAACTTAACTTCCTAAAATAATTAACTCAACTTGCAAACTTACACAGTATACAAAAAGGTACCTCAATCAACAATAATAGAAAACCAAGAGAGAATAATGTCTTAGAAAGTTTTCTCTTTTTTTTCTGCAAGATTTAAGGGTCCTGGTAATTATATTCAAACTATCTGGTTTTTATTAGGGACTATTAATTAAATAAAGACTCATTTCATAGTTTTTCAGAGGTGAAATATTTCCATGGTGTAGTTGAGTGACATGTGTTAAATGTCTAGCAGGAAATGTCAAATGGCTAAACAAGGTCCACAGGAGCAAGGTTTGGGCTTCAGATTTTGAGAAAGCAAAAATATATAAAATGATATATAGCAAGACAATTCCCCTTTTAACGAGACATCTTTAGACACCTCAGAAACAATAGGTATTCCAGATATCTAGAGAATAGATTATGTTTGAGAAGATTGCTCCGATATGTATTTCTTTTTAGGGTGTAAATTATTAATTTTGGTTGTGTTGGTCAATTCCATAATTGTAGAAGTGAGGGTAGAGACCATCACCCTGTGCAAGATCCTTAGATTGATTGAAAATGTACTTATTTAATAATTTTAAATATTTTTATACTTTTAACATAATGAATGAAAATATGAGGAAACTCCAAAACATATAGTATAAAATAAACATTTATTTTCACTATCCATAGGTGAACACTGACATTTGCTTTTCTTTTCCCTTTCTTTTACAAAAAATATATATATTAAGTAGTGTTTTATTTTCCTATAAAATGGCAAAAACTTCTGTAGTTTTTTTTTCTTTTGAGTTTTTCACTTAGCATTATATTTTGAGTGGATTCTATTCTATTAAATATACTTAAAACATGTTTTTTAATGGTTGTATATTATTCTGTTATATAATCCATTTTAATTTCTTAAATTATTTCACGTTGGGGGGCAGGAATAATGACTCCACAGTTTTACTATTATAAATAATTATTTAATAAACAACCTTGTATATAAGATTTTACAAACATTTCTCATAGTAAATTTTAAGATTTGATATGTACTGACAAATAACAGTCCAGAAATACTTGTTAATTGCAAAATTCCGCAGTGTGTACGTGTATGCATTTTAAGACTTTCATAGGTGTTGTTTGTATTCTTGTTTTTCTTTTTCCCCTTTCTGGGGCTTCGACGTTTGATAAGGTTTTTATTTGTGTTCCAGTAGTTAGCTTTATAATTATACCTTATTTTAAGACCCTTAGTCCCTCTTTTTTTTAGATAACACTATTTTCTTTTTACTATGAATATTCTGGTTATCTATTGCTGCCTAATACACCATCCTAAACTTAGTGGCATAAAACAACAAAGTTTTATTATATCTTACAACTTTGTAGATAGAAATTTAGGTAGAGCTCAGCTGGTGATTCTTTTACTCTATATTTCATAACTGGTATCACTTATTGGTATTCAGTGAATAGCTTGACTGTCTGAAGATCTCAAAATGGTTTAACATATGTGGCTTGATAGAGACAGCCAGGAGGCTGGGCTCAACTGGGACTCTCTACTTTCCTATATAGTCCTAGGGCCCTTCCAAGTGGTATCTCCAGAACCCAAACTCATAGGGCAGCTCATGTCATAAAGAGTAAGTATTACATTAGGTCTTGGTGGAAGCAGAAAGGTTTCTTATGACCTAGAGTCAGCCTTAGAAATAGTTGAATGATACTTCTGCTATCTATTGCTGGTCATTAGAGTGAGCCCTGGTTTAAGGAGAAGGAAATTATACTAGAACTCTCAGTGAGGAGAGTAGAAATGATTTGTGGCTATCTTTAATCTACACCATTCATCCTTTGGCCACAAATTATTTCCTTTCTACAACATATGAAATACTTTCATCTGTAAAAACCTCATCTTCCTGTTGTATCAGTGTGTAGTCCAAGATTTTGTCATCTAAATTAGATCTATATGCTCTTTGTCCCCCCAAATGCAACAGTGGGATAGAGAGAGAATCAGTATTTACTTTGATTAAAAAAAGAGAACAGTGGCATTAAACAGTTAATGGTTCTGTTATCAAGCACTGGTTATAGTCTAATTCAGCTCCCTAAAAAAAATGATTCTCAGAGAGTCTTGGCTATACCCTCTGGGTTCCCATTTCTGGCCTGAGTCATCTTTCTTTTTCCATTAGAAATTGCCGATATTTACATCTAGGTAGCTTTCTCAACATGCTTTGTATCTAAAAGTTTTTGAAGTTTAAATCTCTTTTTATCTGTACAAAAAAAAGTTTTTGCCCTTTTCAGTTTCAGTCCAATTTCATATAATTACCTTTAAAAAAAGCTTTTTGAAAAATTTATCGCTTAATCTTTCACTCCATTAGACAAAAGCCATGCTGACAAATGTCTTTGACATTAGTTCTTTATTTTAAGCTCCCTGTGAGATTACTGAGGGACAACAGCCTTAAAAATCTTAGAAATATTTTTCTAAAATAGTTTTCTTAATATGTACCATTTCTATGGCCCATGCCTTCTCTGCCTCTAAGAACTTAACACAGTCCCTCACTACTTTGCAGTCTTTCCTGTGCTTCTTTAGCATCTTCATGGCCACTATCATCAATGGATATAGTCCTTATATAATATAGATATATCTGCCACCACTCACTCATTTTTTCACTAACACTCCTGTTACTTCTTTCTGCAAGAATTACTGAAAGGCTTTATTAGTCTCAGCTGACTTAATCAGAATTTACAAAATTTGTAATTTGTCTCCTAATTTTCTTGTAAATAGAGTTCATAGGCTTTGTTGTTGTTTTTCCTTCTGTGTAGTTTCCAAGAAAGGAGAGAAATTTCAGCTTTAAAATCCTGCTATGTTTTTTACCAGATTTGAAATTAAATTATTTTTAATATTCTTATATTTGAAAAAGGTCACCTTTAGAGGTGAATGTCAATCTGATAAGTGGTAAAATGAAGTATTTTGAAATAACCAATTTACTATTACCTTAATTTGTATGGACACAATTTACTGAGGCCACTTGAATATCAGAAATTTTAATAACAAGGAATATCTCAAATGAAGCACTCCAACTTTCATTTCAGTAATGAATTCAGTTCAGTTAGAGTCAGAGATAAGATGAAGAAATAGGAATAGGAGATAGTATAAGAAGAGGAAGACAGTATCTAATAGTTTGTTCATAGTATGAGTCAAAATGATCTGAAGTCAAAGCAGCTAAATTGAGGAGGCTAAATCCAAATGGACTTACCCATAAATATTACATTAATATTGGGAAAAAAACCTCACATTGTATTTATATTAAAAGAAGCATGTGCATATTATAAAATCCAATATAAAAGTTAAATAAAGTCTCAAGTTAAAATCTATTTTTCGAGATTTTCTTTAACCTGATCTTCACATATCTGTTCAATTGAATTGATTAGTCAATTCTCAATTTAAATGTAACCTGCTGAGGAAGGCCTCTGAACTCTCAATGCAAAGTAGCCCATGAGTCTCCATTTGTTTGTTTTATTCTTTATAGCATTTTTTACTCTCAAATGTTCTCTTGTGTATTTAGTTTTCATGTTTTTATCATCTCCTGCCCCACTTACCTCAATAAGTTATAAACTTCAGAAGAATGGAAATTTGTGTGTCTTTTCTGTACTGTTTTCTCTGCATCTAGACACATCCTGGTGCCCAGTTTATAAATAATAGACATGACATGGACATTTCAGACTGGTGGCCATGTGACCCAGATTTTCCACTTTCACAATTGTCTGCTCTTAGACATACTTAGATGCAAATAGACCTTATTTCAATAAATTGGCTATTTTTAGTATTTTAGAAGTTAACAACTTTATAATTTTTTTTAGGTTGTATTTGATCATTTTATCAACATTCCTTAATTTTAAAAGTTTGTAAGTTGTATATTTTGTTTCCAGTGTGATCTAGTCATGAATTTGATTGCCAGTATGTGTATTTGGTATTTTCACATTTATGTAACTGAGATAAATGTGTAATATACTTATTTTCTTGTTATCCGTTTCAGGTTTTGACATCAACTATTTAGTTTTTTAAATTTTTTCTTATTATTTCTAGGCTCTAGAATAAAGAATAAATAATTGGTAATTTTATTCTTTGAAAATTTAAAAACAAACTATTATTTAAAATAACATGTTGGCCTAGAGCCATCTTTAAAGATTTTTTTTGTAATATTTACAATTTATTTAATGGTTACTTGCATGTATGGGTTGTCTATTTAAAGTTGTAGAACTGAGAAATGTGGATTTTACCAGAAGATTTCCCAGTTCATCCTAATTTATAAAATAATTAAGAATTATGCATTCTAATCTTTTATAACCATCTTATCAAATGATTTTGTTAGAAATAGTACAGTTGTTGGGAGCACAGTTTATAAGAGAATCAAAAAGAGAGGTGCTGCATTGAAATTCCATCTCTGATACATTAACTTTGTGATAATACCAAATTAACCTCCCAACTTCAGTGACCACAATAAACACGTCAGAATTTTGCTTTGAGTAATAACTGAAATACTATGCCAAGCTACAGAGAAAACACACAATGCATCTACCTATTTCTTGTGATAATTATCATCATGATCATTTACCTTGATTTTATTTGCAGAAAGTTATTTTTTGTTTTACACTTCTTGCATTTAAAAAATATTTATTTTATCTTCCTCTTTTATAATAAATTAATTTCTACTTTTATCTTTCTCTTATTTTCTTTAAGTGTATTTTCTCTTTCTAATTTCTTAAATTGAATGCTTGGCTTATTTCAATTTTTTTCTTATTAATTACAACAATATTCCAAGGCTGCAACTTTGTCTCTGCATACCACCTTGGTTAAATCTCATGAGTTAAAATGTACTAATTTCATTATTTTCTGAATATGTATTTGTTAATTTTAATTTTTTTGTTTTTTGTTTTCAAATTTATTTTAATTAGTTTCAATTATACAGTACATTGTTTAGATATTTCTATAGTTTATAATATGATCCCCTCAATTGCTCCTTTTCTCCTCTGGTTTTCTACCTAGCTGATATATTAATGCTAACTACATTTCTATGCTGTCTCCCATTCCCCATGACCATCCATCAACTATTAATTTGTACTTCTTTAACCCTTCACCTCATTCTCTTAGCTCCCCAACCACCCCTCCCCTCTGTCCGTCACCAAATTGTCCACTATATTTGTGAGTCTGTTTTTGATTAGTTTGTTCTTTTTGTTCCTTAGATTTCACATTAAGTGAAATCATATGGTATTTATTTTTCTCTGTCTGACTTATTTCACTCAGCATAACAACCTCTAGGCCTATCCATGTCATTATCAATGGTAGAATTTTTTTTCTTTTAATGGCTGAGTAATATTTCATTGTATATATGAACCATAATTTCTTTATCCAATCGTCTATTGATGGGCATTTAGGTTACTTCCATATCTTGGCTATTGTAAATTGTGCTGCCATAAATATTGGGTAATTAGATTTTTACAAATTATTGTTTTAATTTTGTTTGAATAAATACCCAGAAGTGCAAAAGGTATATCCATTTTTAATCTTTTGAGAAGTTCTATACTGTCTTTCATAGTGGCTGTACCAATTTGCAATCCCATCAACACTGTAAGAGGTTTCCCTTTTCTCTGCATCCTCGCCTACACTTGTTCTTTGATTTATTGATGATAGCCATTCTGACAGTGTCAGGTGATATCTCATTGTGGTTTTAATTTGTATTTTTCTGATGATTAGTGACCTTAAGCATCTTTTCACATGTCTATTGGCCACCTGTATTTCCTCTTTGGAGAAATATCTGTTCAGGTCTTATGCCCATTTTTTTTATTGTTTGTTTAATTAATTGTTTGTTTAATTGATTTTTTTGTTGTTGAGTTGTATGCGTTCTTTACATATTTTTGTATTTATTTAATCTTTTCATTTGTTGATGGTTTCCTTTGCTGTACAAACCTGTTTTATTTTGATGTAGTCCCATTGTTTTTATTTTTTCTTTTGTTTCTCTTGCCTGGAAAGATATATCTGAAAAGAAATTCCTGTTAGTAATATAGAAGAATTTACTGCCTATGTTTTCTTCTAGAAGTTTTGTGATTTTGGGTCTTACATCTAAGTCTTTAATCCTTTTTGAGTCTATTCTTGTATATAGTGTAAAAAAGTAGTTCAGTTTCTTTCTTTCTTTCTTTTTCTTCCTTCCTTCCTTCCTTCCTTCTTTCCTTCCTTCCTTCCTTCCTTCCTTCCTTCCTTCCTTCCTTCCTTCCTTCCTTCCTTCCTTCCTTCCTTTCTTTCTTTCTTTCTTTCTTTCTTTCTTTCTTTCTTTCTTTCTTTCTTTCTTTCTTTCTTTCTTTCTTTCTTTCTTTCTTTCTTTCTGCATATATCTGTCCAATTTTCCCAACACCATTTATTGAAGAAACTGTCTTTACCCCATTGTATAGTCTTACCTCCTTTGACATATATTAAGTGAGTGTATAGATGTGGATTTATTTCTTGGCTTCCTATTCTGTTCCATTGATCAATGCATCTGTTTTTATGC
The DNA here is from genome assembly GCA_004027375.1 of Macroglossus sobrinus. Taxonomy (NCBI): domain Eukaryota; kingdom Metazoa; phylum Chordata; class Mammalia; order Chiroptera; family Pteropodidae; genus Macroglossus; species Macroglossus sobrinus. The sequence goes on along the minus strand of PVKZ01002636.1, from coordinate 167,721 downwards.
CAGTACCATGCTGTTTTGATTATTGTAGTCCTGTAGTATTGTTTGATATCTGGTAGTGAGACATGATATCTCCAACTTTGTTCTTTCTCAAGATTGCTTTGGCTTTTGGGGAGTCTTTTATTTTTTCATATAAATTTTATTTGTTCTAGCTCTCTGAAAAATGCCACTAGTATTTTGCTAGGGATTGCATTGAATTTATAGATTGTTTTGGATAGTATGGCCATTTTAATGATGTTGATTATTACTACCCACGAGAACAGTATATGCTTCCATTTATTTGTATCTTCTTCAATTTCTTTTTGTAATGACATAATTTTCTGAGAACAGGTCTTTTACCTCCTTGGTTAATTTGACTTCCAGGTATTTTTATCATTTCTGATGCAACAGTAAATGAGATGGTTTTCTTAATTTCTCTTTCTGAAAGTTTGTTATTGGTGTATAAAAATGCCACTGACTTTTGAATATTTATTTTGTAAACCATCACTTTATGAAATTCATTGATCAGTTCTAACAGTGGGCTCTTTAAAGTTCTCTCTATATAGTATCATGTCATTGGCAAATAATGAGAGTTTTACTTCTTCCTTTCCAATTCGAATGTCTTTTATTTCTCTTTCTTGTCTTATTGCTGTGGCTAAGACTTCCAATACAATGTTGAAGAGGAGTGGTAAAAGTGAGCATCCTTGTCTTGTTTCTGATCTTAAGAAAAATGCTTTTAGCCTTTCTCCATTAAATATGACGTTAGCTTTAGGTTTGTCATATATGGCCTTTATCATGTTGAGGTGTGTCCCCTATATTCCCACTTTTCTGAGAGCTTTTATCATAAATGGATGCTGGATTTTTTCCAATGCTTTTTCTGCATCTATTGATATAATCATAAGGTTTTTATCTCTTGATTTAATATGATATATCACAATATTTGATTTGTGGATATCGTATCAACCTTGCATCCCAGGAATAAATAAAACTTGATTATGGTGTATGATATTTTCAATGTATTACTGTTTTTAGTTTGCTAATATTTTATTGAAGATTTTTGCATCAATGTTCATAAAAGATATCAGCCTATAGTTGTTTTTTTTTTTTTTGTAATGTCTTTGTCTGGTTTAGGAATCAAGGTAATGGTGGCCTCATAAAAGGAGTTACGGAGATTTATCTCTTCTTGAATTTTTGGAATTGTTTGAGAACAGGTGTTAATTTTTTAAATATTTGTTAAAATTTGCCTATGAAGCCATCTGGTTTAGGATTTTTGTTTTTTGGGAAGTTTTTATTCTATTTCATTGATGATAATCAGTCGGTTTGGATTTTCTGTTCTTCACTCAGTCTCGGGAGATTGTATGTTTCTAGGAATGTGTTAATTTCTTCCAGATTGTCCAATTTGTTGGCATATAATAGCTCATAGTATTTTTTTATGATACCTTATATTTCTGTGGAGTCTGTAGTTATTTCTCCTCTTTCATTTCTGATTTTATTTATTTGAGTCCTTTCTCTTTTTTCCTTGATGAGTCTAGCTAAGGGTCTGTAAGTTTTGTTTATCCTTTCAAAGAACCAGCTCTTGGTTTCATCAATCCTTTGTATTGTTTTTCTAGACTCTATTTTATTTGTTTCTGCTCTGATCTTTATTATTTCCTTCCTTCTGTACACTTTGGGCTTTGTTTCCTATTCTTTTTCTAGTTCTTTTAAGTGTAAGATTAGATTGTTTATTTGAGCTTTTTCTTGTTTCTTGAGGTAGGCCTGTACTGAAATGAATTTCACTCTTAGGACAGTTTTCACTGTGTCTCATAGATTTTGAGTCATTATGTTTTCATATTCATTTGTCTCTAGGTATCTTCTGATTTCTTCCTTGATCTCATTAATAACCCATTCATTGTTTAGTAACATGTTATTTAAACTCCATGTGCTTGTGTATTTTCCAGTTTTTTAATAGTTGATTTCTAGTTTTATACCATTGTGATCAAATCATACAGTAGATATAATTTTAATCTTCTTAAATTTATTAAGACTTGTTTTGTGTCCTAACATGTGGTCTATCCTAGAAAATGTTCTATGTACATTTGAGAAGAATGTATATTTTGCTGCTTTGGGGTAAAATGCTCTGAAAATATCTATTAAATCCATCTGGTCTAGTGTATCTTTCAGGCCCACTGTTTTCTTGTTGATTTTGCCTGGAAGATTTGTCCATTAGTGTCAATGGGGTATTAAAGTTTCCTACTATGAGTGTATTACTATTTATCTCTTCTTCTATGTCAGTCAATAATTGCTTTATGTATGTAGGTGCTCCTATGTTAGGTACGTATATGTTTACTCATGTTATGTCCTTGTGATTTATTGATCTCTTTATCATTATGTAATGCCTGTTTTTGTCTCTTATTATAGCCTTTATTTTAAGTCTATTTTATTTAATATAAGTATCACTAACCCAGCTTTTTTTTTTTTCATTTATATTTGTGTGAAATATATTTTTTTAAATTTCTTTACTTTCAGTCTCTGAGTGTCATTTGACCTGAATTGGAGTCTCTTGTAGACAGCATATGCATAGGTCTTGTTTTCTTATTCATTCAACTACTCTATATCTTTTGATTGAAACATTTCATCTGTTTTAATTTAAAGTGATTAATGATAGGTACATAGCTACTGCCATTTTATTATTGATATTTGTTATTTCTATTTTCTTTTTTACTCCTTCTCTTTTTACAGAAGTCCCTTTATCGTTTCTTGTAGTACTGGCTTGTTGATGATGAATTCCATAAGCTTTTTCCTGTCTGGGAAGCTCTTTATCTCGCCTTCCATTTTAATTAAAAGCCCTGCTGGGTAGAGTATTATTTGTTTTAGATTTTTGTTTTTTATAACTTTGAATATTTCTTGCCAGTGCCTTCTGGCCTGCAAAATTTCCACTGAAAAATCAGCAGACATTCTTATGGGAGTACACTTGTAAGTAATTAGCTTCCTTTCTCTTGCTGCTTTTAAGATTCTCTCTTTGTCTTTGACCTTTGGTATTTAATTATGATGTGTCTTTGTATGGGTCTGTTTGAATTCCTCTTGTTTGGAACTCTTTCTGCTTCCTGAACTTGTATGTATAATTCCTTTACCAGGTTAAGGAAATTTTCTGTCATTATTTCTTCAAATAGATTCTCAATTCCTTGCTCTCTCTCTTCCCCTTTAGGTACCCTATGATCTGGATATTTTTACGCTTCATGTTGTCCCAGAGGTCTTTTAAACTATACTCATTTTTTAAAATTCTTTTTTCTTTTTGTTGTTCTTATTGAGTATATTCTGCTACCTTGTCTTCCAATTTGCTGATTCAATCTTCTGCTTTATCCAATCTACTATTGAATCCTTTTGTGTATTCTTCGTTTCAGTTATTGTATTTTTCACTTTTGCCTGGTTCTTTTTTATGGTTTCTATGCTTTTTTATGCTTACTATCTCTCTGTGAAGGTTCACATTGTGCTCATCCATTCTCCCCATAAGTTCTTTGAATATCTTTATAATCACTATTTTGAACTCTGATAGATTGCTTGCCTCCATTTAATATAGTTTATTTTCTGAAATTTTCTCCTGTTGTTTCATTTGTGGCATGTTTCTTTGTATTCTCATTTTATTAGCCTCTCTGTGTTCATTTCTATGTGCCAAGAATATCTGTCTCGTCTTTCAGCTTGGCCAGATAGCCTAACGTGGAAGTTGTCCTGTGTTGCACAGTGGCACACTCTCACTGATCCCCTATGCCAGGGGCTCTGGATGTGATCTTTGTGTAGGTTGTGTGTGATCCTCTGTTTTTACCAAACTACTGTTTTTAGTAGATCAGTGGATTGTATTAATACTCAGGCTGATTAATTGTGGAAACTGGCTGCACCCACAGGGTAAGAGTTGCTGTGTGGGGGCTGACCCTACTGAGTGGGGTTTGCCCTAGCAGGCTTGTGTACTTGTTGCAACCACACTTTGTGTATACCACTAATGGGACTAGTCAGGAGTTGCTTTGTTGTGGTCTGGTGTCAGCTTTTGGATGCATTGGTTTTGTGGCCCCTTGGGAGGACTCCCCCATAGGCTAAGGTCACCTGCTGATTTTGATTGCTCAGAGCTACCCAATGAGAACTACAAAGCAATCTGTAGAAGGTTTTTGCTTATGCTGGATCTATAGGTAAGTGAAAGAGATAATGCTGTAGGCAGCAGTTGGTTATCTTCCATCCCTGACCTAGGGCAGTTTAGCAGAGGGATTAGTGCTCCTCTAGGTTTGACTCTGCCTGTCAGTTGCCCATAAGTCTCTGAAACTAGAAAAGCCTCTGTGTGATATGTGTATATGGTGATGCAGGGACCCCGAGAGTCTCCTGGGTCTATTGAGTAAATTTCCCTTTGCCACTGCAGTGTCAGCTTACATGCCAAAGCTATCTCTTTGACTCTCTGTATAAGTTTCCACTCATAGCAAGGTCAGCAGCTTGCCCACCTTTGACATGAATGCACCACCCAAGGGCAGGGGCAGCTTCCTATCAACGTGAGAGGGCACTTAGTGTATTGGATGGGACAGATGCTCGGAATGTAAAGGGCTGTCAGGCCAATACAGAACCCTGCAATCACTTCAAGAGATATTGCAGCTTGTACAGGCAGCAGTGGTCTGTCTAAAACTATTTTCCCCAAAATGCGCTCACTATACTAGCCAAGGTCTGTTGTCTGCATAGACTGCACAGAGCCAAGCAGGACAGGGGAGGTTACCTGTCAATGGGCTGCAGGCACATTGTGGCTTGGGTTAAGTGGGATCTCAGGGAGACAAGGGCCGTCAGGCTAATACAACCTATTTTGCTGTAACTTCGGTGCCTGGGCATTCCTGCTGTAGTTACAGATCACAGTGAGACCAACTGCTGTCTGAGGCTGTCCATCAGGCCTCTGAGATCCCCAGACACACTATTGCAACTCCTGCAGGTAGCAGAGATCTGCTTGCCACTGATTTCAGTGCACTGCCTGCCCTGTACTAGCCAAGGTTTGTTGCCTGTGTATTGGGAGATTGGGGGAAAGGGGCAGGGCTGCGGCAATTCACTGTCAATGGGCCACCTGGGGCAATTTGTGGGTAGAGTGGGGCGGGGTCTCAAAGAGACAATGACCCTCAGATCAACACAGCCTCAGTGTTGCAACTTTGATAACCATTTGCATGTTCCCTCAGAAGTTCCAGAACACAGCAAGACCATTTGCTGTCTGGGCTAGTCCACGGATCCCCAAGATCTACCCACATTTGTACTGGCAGCAGTGATCTGCCTGACCCTCTCTCAGAAATGGGGCTCATAGCCCTGGCAGCCAGCTGTGAAATCTGCACTGGACATGGCCGCATTCCAGCAGCAAAAGCCTGGAAAGATCTGTAGGTCAGGTCGGGTACCAGGTAATGCAGACTTTCTCAGTATGGATCCCACACAAACCTCTGACCCACCACTGGGGTCCTGGGTGAGTGTCCACTGGTTGAAAGCCTATGTACGGGTCCTTCAAAGGGGTGTCTAGGATTATAGTCTCCTTCCATTTCACCTAGAGGGCCGGAATTCCCTTTGGTTTTTACAGTCAGAGTTATTGGACTCTTCTCTTCCCTGGACTGGGACGCTAGGCTGGGGAGCCCCTAAATGAGGCCAGGATCCCCCTCTCCTTCAGGGGAGCTCCTGCAGCTCTCTCTCCCTCCCAGTGATCTTCCACCACTTGTGGCTGTGGGTCCAGCCAGATTCCCGACTTTGTCCCTCCTACAGGCTTCCATGTGGTTCCTTTATATTATCAGACATAGGTATTACAATCAGCTGGACTTCAGGTGATTCTCCACTTTGATTATTTTATAATTTGGTTGTAATTTCAATGAGTACCTGGAAGGTGGTGAAACCTGCTTTTACCTAGTCTGCCATTTTCCTTATCAATTTTTATTTCTTGTCCCAAATGAAGTTTTTTAGATAAGTTTTAAATTTTCTAACAGAATTTTTGCTTGTTTTATTTGTTTCTTTAGGTTATTATTATTATTATTATTATTATTATTATTATATTGCATGGTGGTCAGAGAATGTGCTCTGCATAATTTCTGCTTCGTGGAATATATTGAAATACTTTGTGGAACTATTCATATTTAAAATATATTTATTAATTTAATAATAGTAATTGCTTTTTTCAGATTATTTTAAGAGAGGAGGCATCTGAAAAATGCAAAGGGAAGAGCTTATAGAAATGACCGACTCAGCTGGTTATAGATTAACCATATCCTATAGATCTCTGAATGGCCTTTTGGAAACTCTTGTCACACCTACAAGAGAAAAGGTTTGTAAATAGATAGGACTGGTGGTCCAGGAATTCCTTTTCCCTTGCAGCCCCTACCTGAAACTCCCCCTTCTGTCCTGAGTCAGGAGGTGCAGGTAGAATCACGTGCCCTTTGCATGAACACTACAAGGGTATATAAGCTGTAAGAAATCTAACCAAGGAGAGCTCATGCTTTTGTGCAGTTAAAGCCTCATGCTCTCCACCAGCATTAAATTCTCCTTCCTCTAACAAAGTTGTTTGAGCATCTAATTTCCTCTGTTGGGTGTTGTTTCATGCAACAGTTTATATTTTTTTCTGGATCTATTAGAAGAACCAAGAACAAAATTGTGTTAAAGTCTTCGACAAAAGTTTTGTTTCTATTCATTTCTAATGTTTAAAATGCTATTTATGTAGTATATAAAGTTTTGTGACATTTTTACAAGTTTATTTTAAAGTGAACTCATTCTTTGTAAATGGCTTTTTATACTCATTAATTTTTCCTTCAAATGCATTTTGGTTTTACATGAATATTTCATCTCTACTATTAAACTTATGGACAATTTTTCTTGGTAAAAATAAAATTTATCTGAAGAGAACTGAAAAGATCATAGACCATCGTAATATATTTAGAGCAAGGGAACTGGCCTTATGCTTTTCTGAAAGAAACATCTTTGCCTAAAGAATTTTCTACTGACATGCAGGTGATAACATGCAACATTAGCATGAAAAAAAAGTATGAGAAATAAGAATTTGCTCTTGACTAGTTAAGAAATAGGCTTAACAATTCACAATTTCTTATGGGATTAGACTTTAATACCTAATAATCACCTTTGTCAAGGAAAATGTATTCAACACTGTGGGAAGTAATTACAATTTGTAAAAATGTTTTGAACCAAAGAAAGAAAAATCAAAATATTGCTATCAGAATGGTAATATGAAGTTGGCTCACTGTGCTAGAAGGAAGCAGCATCTTGATGAGCTCATTTGTAGGTCATCTTCTCAGATTAGACTTCATGGACTTCAAGTCTAGATGACTTTCCTAGCTTTGGTTTATTAAATTCATTCTTCATCTTCACAATTAAAAAACTCTTTTTTATAACACCTTACAGAAGATTGCAATAAATTCCACAGGTACTTTTTCCCCTTAAAACTTTATGTCACTTAATTATCTTTTATTTTTTTTCTAAATTTAACTACTTATACAAATCCTGCTTAATGCTTTTTCATTTGTCAATGTCTTCTTTTTCTCAGTCACAGATGGTAAGCTTCTAGAAAATAAAAATCTTGTGTTTAGTTTGCTCTGTAATAGGCTGAGCACATAAACATACTTAAAAATCTATCATGATGTGCCAGCTACCTCCTTTCACTAGTGCTATCAATCCATACCTTACTCTACTCCCCCCACCTCAGAATTAGAAAAAAATTGATTGATGCTAGTCTAATTTTAGGTAGAGAGGTGAGGTATAAAGATGAAAGAAGTTTTATTTTACTTTTAAATTTTTAATCATTGACCACAATTATTTAGAAACTATTTGACAACATCCACAATATAAATATAGTTGAAAATATTTTTGTAATATTTGCAATTGCATAGTTAATTGGATAATTGGATGAGAAGGAGTAGCAGACAGGTTAGATGCAAGTTGCCGTAACATCTCATCAAAGGAATCTAGTCTCTTGTCTCAATCTATCCATTAATTTTCATTTATGTTTCAACCACATCATAATTTACTGATTACTGAACAAGCTATTATCTATGTAGTCTGATATGTGGGGGCCTTAACAAGAAATAGTCTGGAACATGCAGTACCTGGTGGAGGTTAGAATAAAACAATGCCAAAATAATGCTGGCTCAATTTCAGGATATCTAGGATCACTTAATAGTCTATAATTAAGGAGGAGTTGAGGAGGAGTGAGACTTGTATTCTGTAAAGGAGGGATACATAATTGAATTAAGCAGTTGGGGGGAGGGGAAGAAAACAAAGTTCAAAGCTCAAATAACATCAGATCTTGTTCTTGGCAATGACATTAATGATGAAAAGATTTCTTTGTTCTTTTGCATTTTATACCACCGTTCTTAAAATGAACACACTATTGCAAAATTTGTAATTTACACAAAGATCCTGACTATTTTGAATGTTAAAAGGAAGCTTTAACAGGTTTAGCTTTGGGCGTTTTAAAAAAATCCTCCCAATACTTCCTACATGGAACATTAAGGTTGAACATGAAAGCTGCTGACATTGTTAAGAGAAAGAAAACCCTTAAAAGTGAACACTGTTATAGGTATCTTACACATAAACTGGGCAGTTGGGAACAGCCTCCTGGGGCCATTTCCAAGGAAACCCTCACCTGCTAAGGTCAGAACCTCAGGAGTTTTAAAGCAAGGACATGCTTCATTACAATGTGGACTGGAGGTGAGTGAACAGATCCCATCACTCTTTGGAGGAGCAATTTCAAGGCTTGCCCCAGTGCTCAGGCATAAATACACTAGCAGGAGGCCCTTTAGAAGGGATTCAGACAAGTTATAGCACTACCTGAATATGAGCCAGGCCAAACTGCTAAGGCCCATATTAAAAGGAAACAGTTTATAGGCTGTGGGACCTCTTACCAATCCACCTTTTTCACTGGGGAGAAAAAAAATCCCTTTTACAGAGGTGATGAAAACCTGTATTAAAAGGTGACACAGCGGAAAAAAAGGGGGGTGTGTGGCTAAGCCAATTGGTGAGTATTTAAAAAAATAAGAAAAAAAAGCCAATGTGGTTTTAAAAATATTTAAGTGAGGAGGGAAGAGAGGGAAGAAAAACCATGGTATATTCTATGATTGAGTTCCAGGACAAATGATATTAATAAGAACATTTAGAAAATTCAAGAATTTTGTTATATTTAAGTGAACTTCTGTTTTTTTTTTTTTTATAGCTACATATATAAACGTGTTGATGGACCCTTACAGCAGTGTGAGATGTGAGATTTGTAAAATTCAGACACAGTCAAGTAAGTAGGCCCATAGCAAAAGCCAATGTTCTTGATAAGTCTAGAAAGAAGTCCCGAAAAAATGCAATTTATAAAATTGATAATCACTCTTCTCTGCTGTGTATATTAGCGTATAGATGACCTTTCTTCAAGCTCTCTTATCCAAAAGCTTGGGTATTTGCAGATACATGTATACTTCAATTTAAAGTTTAAAGCTTTATTATCATTACCCATTACAGGTTGAAATTAGAATTCACAGTAATATATATCCACTATAATTATGTTAGTGGTTTTTAAAAAAGTGCCAATATAGGATATATCTTATGATTCCGTCTTAATATAAAAGGAAAAGATGATTTACTAGATAGTTCTATGACTGGAAAGAATAGAAATGTGTCACCTAAATCCTTCTACAAGAAGGGACTTATTGTTCCAACTGCCAGCAGACACATCTGTCAGCTCTTTAAGGATTTTCTTGAGTTTATCTGAGCTTCTTCCTCTAAGACATGCTCTCCTTGCCCCCATTTTATCCCATTCAATGACTGACAGAGGCAGAGGTAAGTATCCAGCCATTTCTGCTCAAGATGAGACAAATCTGAAGGGCTACATATGCTGCAGAATCCTGTGAGCTTTTGACCAAAAGTTATTGGACTACTGTAACTATTCTTCTCTCTTGGTCCAATCTCGACTCCTTTTCTGACATTTTCTGTTTGTCAAAATTACTCTCGGTGCCTGCTTCCAGATAAACCAACCTAGGAATATAATCATATTTAGAGGATTTCTAGTAATTGTGCTGTGATTCAACATTATTTTATAGATTAGGCAATTAAAGTACAAATGAACAGAACCTGCTTGGGATGCATAGCGAATTACCTATTAGATACCAGGGCTTTGATTTTCTAATATGCTGATTAGCCTCTTATTCTTCTGATTGTAAGACTTGCCAGAGACATTCAATAAGAAGGCCAGACATTGGAAGTTGTATTTTCTTTGGCAAGTAAAAATCTAGGCTGTCAGGTGACTTCAGTTGTAAATTAAAATTATGTATAGGATAGCTAATAAACTAAAACATATGGCATATTAAATGAGAATCACTATTAAGTTTCAATCTTATTTCTAAAAGATTTCTGTCATATATGTTACATTTTCAGTTGAATTATGTACCTGGAGGGGCCTTAGAGATTATGTACTTTATACTTTTCAATTGTTGCACAAGTAGAACTTGAAACTATGATCTTGGAGTAAAACATTAAAAGTAGAAAGATGCTTTGTCTGGGCCACAAATGGATGAACCCGAAGAGAGTCAATGCATTATGTGGTATTGGGTGTTGGTATTAATCATGAAAATTGTGGACAATCAAGAACTAACCTTCTTCATATTGATTAGCCAGGTTTTGCTAACCAGTCACTAACATACATTTTCTTCCTTTCATATGTAAAATGGGTAATAAGACTATATGACATATCCTGACACTTATTGTCATATATTTCAAATCTTCAAATTTAGTAAAAGTACTCATTTCAATCATAAATGATAATTCAGTACTTGCTATGTGTGAGGCAGTGTTTTTAGGTTCTAGGAATATAGTGGTAAGCAAATACAGAAAGTCTCAGACTCATAAAGCTCAAATATTTGGTAGATGAGATAACAATAATTATAAAAGCAATTAAGTACATAATTAAGTATAATCCATAAGTATATATTTTAATGTCGAGTAAGTTATAAGAATAAATATAAAATAGAGTAAAAGGATTATGACATTATAGGTTGCTCAAGGTAGGATCATAAATATTGGATGCTGGGCAGTTAATTTTGAACAGAGGTAAATAAAATAAGAGAGTAGAGCATGTAGGTATTTGGTACACAAGTATTCCAAGCGAAGTGTAAAAGCCCTGAGATGGGAAGGACTTTGGGGAAAAAAATTCAAGGCAAATATTGGTAGAGTTTGGTGAATAAGCTGAAGTATGTAGAAAATTAAGTCAGAGTAGTTGCCAGTGGCTGGATTTTTCATGAACTTAGAAGTCATGATAGAGATTTTGAATTTTATACTAAGAATGGGAAGGCATTGGAAGATGAAGAACAAGGACAATACCTGATTTATCTTTTAAAAGGATCACTGACAACTGTGTGGAAGTGAAACTGTTAGCAGCAACAGCAGAAGCAAGTAGTATGAGGAGTATTGAGGAGGCTACTGCAGTAGTACAAATGATTATAATGGCTTGGCTTATGGTAGGTAATAACCCTGAAGATGAGGAGAAACAGTGGGATTTGCTAATGATTTGGATGTGGTATGTGAGAGAAAGAGAGTATTCAACAACTCTCAGATTTTTGTTCTGAGAAACTAAGTGGATGATAGTGCCATTTACTGAGATGGAGGCCACTATGGCAAGGAATAAAATGATGCCATAAGTAAGCATTGACCTATTATTGCCAATGGCTCATGCATGACATAATAGAGTTTCCATATTTTTTCTTACCCAATTATGGCTTTGCTTTTGGTTCTAAGTCCTTTATTATTCAGCTGGGGTCAAAACAAGTACAAAATAAGAATGTGACAAGCCAGAATGCCAAATGAGGAAAAATGAGAACTGGAAAGTGTAAGACTGTAGAATGGCTGAGAAGCAATTCTATGACAAAGCATTTGTGTGTGTGTGTGTGTGTGTGTGTGTGTGTGTGTGTGTGTGTGTGTTTTCTGGAATGGTTACAATAAAGCAAAATAGATATTCTGCCTATCAAGAATATTAAAAAAAAAGAGTTTTTAAAATTCTATGATATTCCCATTTTTTATTGATCTATTGTTCTAAAATAAAATAGAATGGGATGATTAGAATGACTTTCTGATTACAATTTTTTTAATATATAAAAACACGATGACTCTACCACAATTATGTATTCAGTGGCAAAATAGACAAATGTCAGTCAGTCTCCCAATAATCCTTTTATCTCTCAGTATTTTCTTGCTGCCTTTAGTAAAGGACTGCTCCAGCTGTGGCTTCATGTATGTGAAAAGGAACACTGGTTGCAAGTATATGAAAGAACATGTTTACATTTAAGTTTTCTTTTAAATTTTAGTCACAGTGCTTAAATTTAGTTTGTTTCAAGAAACACTCATAAGGTCAAAGCCATAGCCTCAGCTAGGATCCCTTGAGATTTTGAAACCACACTTGGCTTCTGTGCCAAGAGAGAAATATTTAAAGTTGATGTTGACTAATTTTACCACCTCCCATACTAACTTTCATCCAACCAGCAACAAACACCTAAAAAGTAAATTCTTTGCTTGTTCCACCAAGTAAAATGTGCCTTGGGAAGGTTTTGCCAAAAGCCGAACATGTTTGTGAGGTGCCTTAATCAACATCAATCATCCCAGTGTTATTGTCATAATTGTCCTTTTCTTGGGTTGAGAGACAATTTGTGATCAGGTGATACGTTTCTTGGACATGGGGCAATTCCTAATCTCTTTTTCACGTACCTCGTAGACTCTTGTGCCTTGAGAGTTTTTAATAAGCATGTTCAGAGACTGGTAATGGTAATAATAAAGCTAAACTTAATTGACATGCTATAGTAATATATAGCTCCAACTAACTCTTATAAAGTGGAAACCAACCTATAGAAAAAAATTCCAGTCCTTAATTATTATAAATATAGCTCTGTGATTTACCTCTGAAAACATTTCAAGGGGCATTGAATTTTCAATATGGGCCTATTAATGTCATATTAATTGCTGTTATTACATTGCCCCAATTGACCTATTTCATATTTGCAAGACTCCAATGAGAAGGAGAAAAAGACAACAGAATAACCCTTTCCTTTAAGCTGCTGTAATGTTCTATCTTTCTGGAATTGCATTTGGAGTCAGGATTTTGCATGAAAGGGCTTCAGGAAGTTACAAAACTCCTTTACATGGCCTGTTGGATCTGTGTACAATTTCCAGCATTACCCAGAATAAATACCAGGAGACTGGTGTGGTTTATACAAGAGTTTATAGAGAAAAAAAAAAAATCCGCCCACTAGCTCTCATGCTGAGGATTACATCCAGGTCCCTGCTGCCAAATTCTGTGTTTAGGTAAAGCATAAGAAAATCTGTCTTTTTTTTTTTTTTAAGTCACAAACGAGTTTCTATAGTAAGGAGTGGTAAGAAGCTGACAGCTTTTTATGCATAAAAGGCAGCTGTTCCTTCTCAGGTAATATTATTAATAAACCCTAAGGTAATGTTTGCTCTGAAATACATCTAATTGAAATAATTTACTCTGACCCTTGGAGAATTATGGAACTGTTTTCATCATGTTCACACACAGCAAAATAATTATGAGATGCCATATGGAAAAGCCATCATGTGGTAGATGTCTTTCTGAATCTATATTTTTGAAATGTTTCCCACAGATAAATCATATAGCTAATTTACAAAGTAGAGGTGAACAGTCCCTTTTCCACGTGGAGATTTGATGTGAAATGTTTGCAGTTCTAGAATATTAACAGGGGTGTTGACGTTAGTAATTACTACAGTTATGAGACATTTTCACAAAGTGTTATGAGGGCAATACTTGGTCATGCAGGAAAAAAAAGGCGTGGGACTTCATACATAGCATATGAAATATCTAGATATTGTGAGTCTCAGAAAACAGTGTGGGCATGTTGGTGACTGAGGTACTTTTTGCCTTTAGCATAAAATCTGTCTGGAAAGTTCCAGCAGTTTCCACTGAGATAGCACATTTGGCAAGATGAGACTGAATGTGGTATGTAAGGACTTTCGGGAAAACTTGACAGCTTTCACAGGGAAAGGTCCAAGTGTTTATGGGAACTATGAAATGGTGTTGGGTGGCTCTCAAAGGGATTTGTGGGGTCATTTGGGACAGGGATTTGAAAGCTTTTTGATTGAAACTCTTCCGAATTTATCAAAAATGGTTAGAATTCTGCCTGTGAGTCCCATGAGTGCAGATTTTCTTGTGAAATTTCTGGTATGGTACTTTCCTGCTGGGGTGAGAAAATCTTAGTAGGACAGACTTTCTCACCATATTTTAATTCTTGAGTTCTGTGTCCCTATTAAACCCAGGAAATGGAGAATCACATGAAATTGAGCTTCACTTTAAACCCCTAGGATGTTAAGATTCAGATTTCTTTAGAGTTTTAATTGTTTAACTAAATCAACTTGCCCACTCTCCTGATCACACCTTTCATCCCCCATCACCAATAAAGGGGTGAAAAAAAGAAAAAACACATAAAGACAAAAAATAAAAAAGATTTTTTAAAAGTGTAATTTACTCTTCTATAAGCTTCTAGTTTCTCCAGACTTCTACTAAATACTGTAAATTGAAAAGTGACATAAATTACAGCTCGTTAACCCTGTGGTAGTTAAAATACCTTGTCTGTGTTTTCCTGCCTCTCCAGGAGTGGCAGCAGAAACCTCTTTGACATCGTCACCATCATCAGAGTGATCTCCATTTTCAATGCTCGTGACTTATTTTCAGAGCACTTGGTCGCAGTTGCAACAAACGAGGAGTTTTTTCTTGTAACAGCTCTTTGGAGGCAGATGCTAGGATGTGGATTGAGAGTCTGGCCAGGCAGTGTCATCCTCACAATTAGCTAATAGTTGGCACGTTGAAATCCTAGTTCTAGTCCCCCTGGGTCTTTGCAAGAGCCTCCCATTTGTTTACAGCCTCATCTTACTTCGATTTGCAGCATTCAATTATCCTTAAACTTTCAAAGAAAAGCAAATTTACATAAAAGCTCATATACATATACATGATCCACAAATATTTACAAGGCTTTTTAACGAATGTATGACAGAATTTTTTTCACTTTTCTAAAGTTGCAGTTTTACCCTCAACAACAGAACATGGAATAAAAAAAAATAGTGAAATGCAAAACTGGAAACCTGAGAAAACGATGAGACTGTTGCTATTTTCTAATATACTTCAGGTCAGATCCTTGTACTTCCCATTTTTAAACAACTGCCAAGCATTTGTTTTTATATCTACTAGACATCTGTGCTATTGGTGAGCACCGTTGCTAGCTATTGACTTTCCTAAAATAAAGGTAACATTTTCCAGTAATTTATAGTCTATCATTATTTTAGTGCAGCCTCTAAATGCATGAACTAGAGATTTATTGCACACTCGTGTTTTATCCACGACTCACGTAACAGAGAAAAGGTAAAATGTCTTGGCTTGTTGAGGGCTCCCCTCCTTAAGCAGCTGACTTTTTCTTGTGGCTCTTGCAGCTTGATTAAACTACATTCAGGTCAGTGACAAAACTGCCTTTAAAAGTTTCCCATAACATGTATTCCTCATAGGGAACTTTCTCAGTTCAGGTTATTTCCAGCAATGTTCTCAAATAGAATGATCTTTTCAGTAAATTAACAAATTCCCAATTTTTACCCTTTATCTCATGCATAAGTGATGACAGCATTTATATTCCTTCCGCTGTCTGGGCCAAGAATGTCTGAATTAATGAAGCTGTCTGAATTAATGAAGCTGTCTCTTTTTCATTAGTGTATTATATTCTTTCTTTGATCTTTCGAGACATGAGAATCTTCAGTTTCATAAGACCTCTTAAGGAGGAGAATTTCCCCATCTCCATTCCTCTCTACTTATTACTTTTTACCCCTTACCCTACATGACCAGCCATTAGTGGGAATATGCAGTTGGTACGAACACACTCACTCACCTCAATTCTGAACACATTAATTAGAAATTTAGAGTATATAGCAGAAGTATAAAGAAAAGTTTCATGGTAGGGTTAGAATCTCATCTTATATCACCTTCCATATGACTTTTTGGAGACACCATCAGAAAATAATTAAACTGAACAGATGTTTCATGAAAACATAGTAACTAATAGTAAATAGGTGAAACTTAAAGAAATTTGACACCTAATTTCCTTTTTGTAAAATATCAGTGATATTTTCATGTTTTCTTACCTGTTCTTGCTTATTAATAGTTCTTGATTCCCAATTATGTGTTTTACATATGAACAGTTGATGACTGGGCATAAAAACATGAGAATATGGCTAAATTCACAAAGCCTAATCCTAACTAGTGCTTCTTTAACATCCTTCAGTTAGGCACCACAGTGCTTATAATTTTTTATTTTAGATTCTAGATTCTCTTTTTTTTTTCTATTGTCCTCCTGTTTTTAATGATGAAATTAATTAAGACTAAACCCACAAATTGATTATGTCCTAATAGAGAATGTCGGCTTTGGGCAATTTCTCAAGATGTTGCAAGTGCCATTGACTGTGTTCTCAAATTATCAAAACAAGTACCAGAGTATTGCCTCAAAGTTTCCCTGGTTACACCCTCACTTATTTTTGCCATATCAGAGTCAGGTATAAATTACTTTTGGTAAGCTGAAACAGCCAAATTATTTTATTTATTTGAGTATAGTTTAAATGGAAATATTCCTAGAAATTTTATTTTTCTTTTCTGTGGATTAAGAACCTCATGAGGAGCTAGAATCTAACTACTCAGAAGTTAATTCCAAGTGAACAAGAAGGCTTCTATTCAGCAAGTCCTCTATTCTGTCTAAATCTCTTGAGCCCTCCAGCTATCATGTAAATACCTTGTTTTAAACCACCTTTCACCTGAACTACTGAAATAGCCTTGTGATCAGTCAGGGTTAAATGAAGAAAACAAAGTCAGTGCTTGCTAGCTAAACCCTGGGAGCATTAAATGCATTGCAAAGTTATTAGAAGGGCTGAAAAGTCAAATAAAGATGTACTAACCCTGACATTAGCTTTGTCAGAAAGCGCTAGCATTCCTAGGCCTGAAGGGCAAAGGGAGAAAGTGATATTGGAAAAGCTGAGAAACCGACTACTCAGCAGGAGGTGAAATTGCAGTGGGAGGGGCTATTTAGAACATGAATTAGAATTACAGACATGAGGAGGTCCTTACCAAATAGCCTACCTGAAACATTGGGGGTGACTGGGGGCTTGATTTCTCCCTTCTTTTGGCTTCAAACTCATATCACAGCTTCTCATTTGTCCCACCTCTCTAGAAGGCAGTTGACAAAAGTAGCCTTGGAAATGTTATTTGCAGAAAGCCAATTCCTGGAAAGCTGAGTAAAGACCAGGGATGAATTTATGAGCAAAAGTGCAAAGAATTGTCACAATCTTCCCCTTTTGCTATGTGGTATGTTTTCTTTCCAACCATATATAATTTGTTCCTATTCAATAACTTTATGCTTCTACCCGATAAAATACAACCCAAAACACAAATGAAGACATTCTCACACCTCCTACAAAAGGGGCACTCAGAGTCTCATTATCTATTGCTCACTGTCAAAGTTGAAGATCTGGTGAAACAAAGACCTCTTCATCAGGTCTATATGCAGTTCTTCAAAGTATGGTGCCTTATGAATTAAATGCAAACCCAAACATCATCAACTTATATATATAGTAAAGAAAGAAGAAAGGATAAAATATGAATAATTAGTTAATATACACATTACAAAAATAAGCAAAGCTGTTATCACCTTCCTTTCTGTCTCTAATCTTGAACATGTTTCTTTTATCCCCACTCCTCCCTTAATGTCTCTCTTGCTCTCAACCAGAACCTCAGTCGGTCAGGGCTTTATACCTGGTTGATGAGCTAAGGATTCTTTTCCAAAGTGTCTAAACCCTTAGTGGTTCTGAGCTTACCAAGAAACGGTAATGAATTTTACTGCTAGGACTGAAAGTATTAAGGGGTGGGAGTCCCTGTGACTTCCATCATGTTTCGGTGAACCGATTTCCTGTTGGTATACAGGATTAATACCCATATGACCTTTCTTTGCTGATGGTTCAATGTGGGAAGAACCCCAAACTATCCAGGAGGTGGTTTCAAAACTTATTATTGAATGGAAATATTGTTCAGTCATTAATGAAAGTATTTCTCTTTTGGGAACTAAACCTTCAGAGTGTGAAGTTATAAGAACACAAAGCACAAGTGAAGCAAATAATTGATACTTGGTGTAATAATGAAAACAGTAACTTCTATTCTACTCTTTTGTTCCCAAATTCTTATATACTGGTCATGGGAGAAGCAGCACCTTACACTGGTCCCTTGTTGAAGGCACCAGGATATAGGTCTCCCAGCAGGCTTCATAAGTGAACCATGAGTAAGCCATTCATTATTCTATTAGATCAGTTTCCTTTGAAACAATGGGTTACATTGCAATGCAAGTGAATTTCATGAGTGAGAACCCGTTGCTACACTTTTTACTATGGAATGAGATCCAGTATATTTTGAGATTCTGTGATGATGATATATTTTCATAAACTTATGGATAATAGTGCTGGAAGATGTATAGCAAATCCATGTATATAATAGGTTTGTGTTCTAGTGAAGATAAATTGCTGCTCCTTCAAAATTACAGAGGTCCTCTGCCTTTAACATGTTATCATGAAGTTGCTAATCTTTTTCTGAATGATGCTACATCAGGTATTAAACACTGGCCACTCAGGTTGTATGTTGGAAACTGTGCTGTAGGGGTAAAGTGGGAGTAAGATCTGTGCTGTTGAGCCTTTGTGATGGCTCTGTTTCTGGCATGATGGACCTCTTGAAAAAGCACTAGTCTCTGGGGGAAGGATGCTGCCTGATATCCACTGTATGAATTATTTTGCCCATCTGATTTAAGAGCCTCCTTAAAGGTGAATGGTCATAGAAATGCCTTAATAGGTCACATGTGTGGATTGAAAGAGGCAAAGATAGTGCTTGATCTAAAAATAAAATAAATTTTATTTGATTCTTTAAATGGCTGTCTCTCTGTTCTGCTCTCTGGAATTATCTACTCATCTAGTCTTGTCTGTCATCACATCTTTGGAGTAGTAGGACATTCCAGGGTAGAAATAGCATTAGCTTTTCAAGTGGGTGCTGTTTGCAGGGTCCAGGAATTGTCTGAGTAAATATTCTCTCTGAAACCCTCAGGAATTCTGCATGCTGTTGACTGGATAAACTTGTATCTTGTGAAATCCTGTTTCCTAAAGCTGGCCCGACCTTTAAGTTGAATTTTTCTGAAGAACTATTTTAGTAGGGATAATTATTAACTTTATTAGTCAAAGGGTTCATAGCCAAATGATCAAATTTGACACAATTTTATTAGTCAAAGGGTGCATTGGGTAGAATTTGGGGAATCTAGCCTCTAGAAGCTTCCTTATTTTTTCCTCAGTTTCAATCTTATCTCGGTAATTTTCAAGTGTCTTTGCCTTTGCTCAAAAATTTATTTTTGGGAGGAGAATTGAATTTTACAATTCCATCAATCATAGTTCTAATATATTCTGATCATTTTAAACTAATGGTCTGAGCCTCCTCCCAGAAGGGTGGCTTGGAACAAAGCTTTTTGTTTTCACAAAAGGCTTTACTGAAGGCTTTAAGGAGACTTGTATCTATTAAGAGTCTTAATTCAAGCTACAGGAAAAAACTCTGGATATTTCAAGCAGAAAATGGAGTTATTAAAAAATATTGTCGAGTTGACTGATGATCAGAGAACCAGGCTACAACACTTAGAACAACATCCAGATTCACACCAGAGTCCTATCAATGAGATATCTTGTTGCTGCCATTCCTCTTTCATCACTGATGTTTTGGATGCTGGATGCTCTATGTTGCTGGGCATAGTATTGCACATTCTCATTTTGATGTGTTTTTATCTAGAACCTTTTGAAAATACAGGCATAATTTAAAGATACCATGGGTTCAATTCCAGACCAAAATGTTGTTAGTACCTCAATAAAGCAAGTAGTAAACTTTTTGCTGAGAAAGGGTCTTGTCTTCAATTTGTTAAAGAGAGAGAGAGAGAAAGAGAGAGAGAGAGAGAGAGAGAGAGAGAGAGAGAGAGAGAGAGAGAGAAAAGAAAAAGAAAAAATGCAACATCTGTAAAACCCAATAAAGTAAGCACAATAAAATGAGATATGCCTGTATACACATACATTTTTATTTCTATCCAAAATGGGGATACAATTTTTAAGGTTAGCAAACATTTGGAACAAATGTTTCCCATGTTCAGAAACCTTTTATATATGTTTTTTGCAGTGGTACATAGTAGATTGTCACATAAGTCTATGATAGTATTGCTTGTACCCTTTCCAAATCTTTACTATCTTATATAATGCTTTACTGAACATCCTTGTCTTTGTATTTTATACCCATTTCAGGATATTCCTTTAGACAAAATTAATAGAAATTGATTGCTGGTTCAGATATGGAGATTTTTAAGTCTTCTGGTACTGCCAAATTGCAATTCCAAGAGTTACTTTGAGGAATGAAGCACAGTTCCAAGGTCATTTGTTGTGAAACTACTTATCATGGATCATAAAATAGGTTAAAAGGTACTTTATCCTCTCATTTCCACTGTCTTTTATCCTAATTCAAATTCCAATTCTGACCTTCTTTTTTTATAAGATTGTTATAAGGATTAAATAAGATAATGCATAAAATTTATGTTTACCACATACCTTGCACAAACTAGAAACTTTTTAGAATTTAGCTATTATTATTACTGTTATTAATTTGTTTTTTTCTTACCCTTCTCATCAATAGTCATATTTCATTGTTATAATGTTATTTCTCCATTTTTCCAGGACTCTTGATATTTACTATATATGCATAAGATATTTTACCCTTGAGAACATTTACAGTACAGATTCAAAATGATATTGTTAAGATTAAACAGTTATAGATGTAAAAATATTTTTTTCTGTACTAGACCTCACATTATTCTTAAAGTCTCTGTAGAAAGTAGCAAAGTGTTCACTCATAAATTGGAAAGTATTATTTTCACTGATATTCTTAGAAACAATTTGGAGAAAAATGTATGTATTTTAAATTCATCTTGACAGAAATAATTTGTTGCAATTACATCACCAACATGTATAGATATTATATATGTGTCACCTTGACTTAATAGTGAGTGACCTGGGGAGGAAATTTGTAGGTTTAGCAAATCTCTTCTAGTAACACACACAGAACTGAAAACATATTCCACTTCTTGGTGGTCTTTTGCCCATCCAAAGCTCCTGTGTACCATAAAAAATATTGGTTCTTCTCCTAAACTGCTATAAAATATATCCTGTGAGACCCAGGGGACAATCTTTCTGAGACTGAACATTCCATGGAGACTTCATATTCCATATATTGAAATGTAGCTAGATGTAGAAATGAATTTACTTCTCAAGATCTCTTTGTTCATAATTGGGGACATAAAAGCTGGAGTTCAGAAAATGAATAAAATATGATTGAAAAGAAAATACTTGATTTTACAGAAAATTTCCTTACCAGATGTGTGAACTGTGGTAATTTAAGATAGTTGTAAAAATTAAATAGCAATGATGAAACTATAAAATACAAAACTTTTAATACCCTTGACCTGGTTCCTAGAAAATAGGTTTTCATGTACTGTTCATATATTTAACAAATATTCATAAATATTAATGTGTTCATTATATATATATGTGGCATAAGAACTTATACATCATTCAGTGAGGATATAATAATAATTTAGTAATCATTAATGATTACTGTTATCATTAGCGTTAGTAACCACAATACAGTTTTCTTAGTTTTTTTTCTTCCTATTTCTCTTGAATTTCCTTAATTTAATTTAGTCTCATTTAAATATAACTTATCTTCTTCCAAAAAGTGTTTATGATAAACATATTTATAATTTGGCTCTTGTCCTAGCAGTCTTGTCTTCCCCTTCTCTCTCTATTAGTTGGAATTGCTGTGATTTCTCTCTTACCTTTATTCAAAGTCATCATATATAGAACATACTCCATTATGTGCTTAATTCAATATCAGTATGAATTCACAATCTCAATACCATTTAGTTTGAGTCCGTGATATACGCTTAGTCAACAGGTTGACACTGGGTTAACTAGAACGATCTATATGGTTGGGAAACCTGGTCAATTGGGTTCTGAGATCTGTTGCAGCAGAGGAACCCTATCCTGTTTCTAATGGGCTCAAGACATTGTGTTCTTTAATTGTATTCTGGAAGAAAAGTGAATTTTGGAGCATCTATCATATGAATTTGTTTTTCTTAGTAATCCTTACAGCAGTCTTCTGTTTTATTACTTTCTCTACTTTACAGATAAGTTTAAAGAAGTATAGCATGAAATGATAAATCTGGGGTTTAAATCCAGGTTTGCTTTGATTTATTCTAACAGCAAATGTGTATTATATGCCTCCTTATATTTTAGGCATTGGTATAATAGAATTGTTATGACGGTGATAGTGATTCTGAAGTTGCTTCATATTCTACTATAATGTTACTGAAAATATTTTAGGTTCTTCCTCAGTATTTCCTAAAGATTAGAATTCTAATGTAACAAGTCATAATGAATTTATAATTGAATCATGTAGAAACTAAACAGCAGCAGTCAAATACACTGTTTCTACTCTGGCATTGCAATCAATAGTGTCAAGTTCTTATTGTAGTCTGGTTCAATCTTAAAATCTGTAGGGTCTGAAATATTCAGTGTGAATTTAAGGCAAATAGTCAGCTGAGATGCTCTAGTATGGCCATCACCAGAGGTAAATTTTCGTAAAAATAATAATACTTAAGCTCCCAAGTTCCTGGGAGAGTTCCTAATAATGATTGCTTTATTTTTCTGCTCCTGTTTTTTGTTTGTAAAAGCAAGACAATGTATTCTTGTTATTCATTAATATAGTCTAAATTAAATACATTTTAGCACAATCAAATCCTTTATCCACCCATAGGTACCAGTTTTTAAAATATTGACCTGTTCATATAACTGGTTAGTTACTAGCCACCACCCAACTCTTTAAGGGTCACTGTATCCACTCTAGTTACAGTGGCTTCTTCATGGAAATCATTGACTCTCTTTATGACCCAGCAACTGAAAGGTTATGTCCGTATAACCCAGAGGCTATAGCATTCTGTTCCAAGGCCATACCTGAAACATATTTGCATTGGTTGTTTCTTGCATTATTATTGGTGGTTAAATATTTACACGTCATCTTACGTAAACCTGAAGATCCAATTGAATTTCAAATCTCCCATAGTTATTAAAGGACAGTTGCAAAGCAATTCCAATGATTTTGTCAGTATCTAATTAATTTGGGTTAATAAGTAGGTAGAAATTGAACCCTTATGAGTGTGCAGAGTTTCTTAAGTAATTAGGCCAACATCAGTCAGATATAGAATCAAATAATCATTTGATTTATTACATTTGTTTCAGTGTGATCTTAGACTCAGGATCTTAGCAGAGAGGAAGAAGTAGGAATGGATAATGGTTAAATCTTTTCCCTATTATCTCCTTTCCCAAATTAAACTATCTTTTAGGAATCAGTTCTTCTCTTCTATCCTTCTTAATCATTTCTCCAAGGGTTAATTTTAAGACCTGTGCCACTAAATAATTAATACTTTAAATTTAACAAAGCATTATTTATATTTGAACCTCATATGTTTTCTGAATTGAACCAATCATAAAATCCTTAATTTACATTATTAAAATCATTAGTCATGACTGTCCCTCTTTAATTTATATTAATTAATTAATTAATTAAAATAGAAGGTATATCCATGAACTCACAAACTAACCTAAACTAGAGAGTTATAGATAACTAGGATGACCCCATGTCCAGTTTACTAAGACAGTCTCTGTTTATTACTATTATCCTGATTTAATCATTAACAGTACCCCCTTTCACTCTTAAAATTTTCCTGAGCTTGATAATATATTAGAATATAATTCGCCCTGTACTTATCCCATCCCACTGCTTCACTTCAGAGGAAAACATTATCCTTATGTGGTCCTTATTGTTGTTTGCTATTTATTTGCTTGACACATATGTATATGGCTAGATATTATACTGTTTATTTTAAATAAAAAGACCATCATGCAATTCTACTCTTCTGGAATTTGCTTTTTCCTACTCAATGTTATGTTTCTAAGATTTATCCATGTTGTTGTGCTTAGAAGTAATTCAGTCATTTTAATTTTCTCTGCTGTATTATATGTCATTGTGGGAAAATACAATATATTATTTCCAAGTGATTGTTATATGGATTGTTTGCAATTTTAAACTGCTACAACCAACCAGTTATGATCTGAACATTTCAATACAGTTGTGGAATCTGCATGCAAGAATTTACATTGGATATATATATATATATATATATACACACACACACACATATATATAATATATAAATGTATGTATGTATATATGTACATAAATACACATACATACACACACATATATATGAGTAGAATTGCTGAATTACTGTGTATGTATGTATATATACAACATCGTATGTGTTTGTGTGAGAGAGTAGAATTGCTGTAGGGTTAATCTTTAAAATACATCATCAAAGCACTTTCTAGAGTGCTGATATGGTTTCTTAATTTGAGTGTTGGTTATACAGGTGTGTTAAGTTTGTGAAAATTCAGAGAGCTATACACTTAAGTTCAATTTTGGCATTACATTATTAAAAAGTTTTTGAAAGATAATGTTAATTGAAAGAAAAATGGTGTATAAATACGGATAGTAATGACAAAGAAACAGACTGTTTTAAGCTCAAACTCCAAGTGGAGTGACCCAAGGCAAACACTTTGAATAAAAGGCACTGCTTGGTAATGGAACAGCTTTTCACAAGAGGCAGTCAACAGGCAGGGCTTCCTCCGGACTTTCTTCCTTGGAATTTCTTCACACTTAACTTGCTGTTTTCCTACTATTACTTCTTTCTTGGTCTGTTTTCAGTCTTCTTATCCTTTTTGGAATTCTTCTGGGTTCTATCCTGGGCCTTCTTCTTCCTGCCTACTCTCTCCCTAAGTGAGATCTTCCAGTTCGTTTTCCAAATGCTCTCTGTAGGTTGATGACTCCCATATTGTCTTCTCAAAAAGAGAAACAAAAAGAAAAACAAAAACAAAACCCTCTCTTCTGTGCTCCAGATCTTTTATTAAGTGCAAATTCAACCTCAGTCACTCCACTTTGATGCTTCAGGGGCAGTTTTAATTCAGTATCTGAAGATAACTACTGATTCCCATTCCTCCTCAAACTAGTATCAGTCTTTCTTATTTTCCCTTCTTGGTAAATGGTACCAATACTTACCTAGTTGTTCAAGCCAGAGCCTAGATATTATTTTTGATTTCTTTCTCTCTCAAACTCCATATTAAAACCACCATCAAGTCATAAAGACGTGACTTTTCAAATTCAAGTCTGTCCATTTCTTTTCAGTGCCACTGCTGTCATTTACCCTAGTTCAAGTCTGTGTCATTTTCTCCCTGATTAATAAAAGATTTTTTTCTCTGGTCTCTCTACATCTACATTTTCTTTTTTCTAATCTATTATTAACTGTGCATTAAGAATCATCTTCTTAACATGTAAATCTTATCATGCTACTCCCTGGCTCACATCTCTAAATGGCTTCACAGTTTCTGCAGCATAAAAGTTCAAAATTCTCATAACCCGGAAGTGTCTACATGATAAGGTCTCTGCTACTATTTCTGAAATCTTCCATCCCTCCTAAATTTATTACTTTCTTATTCACTGGACTTATTTCAGTTCTTCAAACTAACTTACATGTTCCTCTTCAAAATATATTTTTACTTCCTCTTCCCCTCATAATTCCTAGTTACCCTTTGGGTTTAAAATAAAGTGTCAGTTTCTCAGAAAACTTTGCCTCACTCACTCCCCCAAGTGACATTGGATCCCCTGTTAAGCGCGCTTTTGGCATCTGGTGTTCTTGTTCTTCCTTCACAGCACTCATCACTGGCTATTATTTTACTTACATTTTTGATTATTGAATTAATGCCTCTTTCTCTACTGTAAATGTGTATACTACCTAAGGGTGAGGGAATGGAACATTTTTTAATGTGGCCCATAGTAGTTGTTTAATAAAATTTTCTGAATAAATTAATGAATCAATTAAATATTCATTGAGTATATTCTGTTCAGTACTGTAATCATCTTGAAAGAGGAAGCATACAAATTCATTCAAAATAAGTAAAAACTCCTCTGAACCTCTATACCATTAGAGGACAAAGGAAGACTATGTAATTTAGTGTAAAAATGTGAAGTATAGTGTGAAACTGCTAGAGAAATTCAAGGAAGGAAGAGAATCTGAGGCTCCAACAACAGGATGAGTCTTCTTGGGAGTGGGTAGGACTTCCATGAACAGAGGATTTAGTTCAAAAAACAGGAACTTTTACTCTCCCATAGCCAAGTCTTAATTATAACAATTATTGATTTTTTTTACAGCAGTTCTTTTGCTGTTGTGAAGGGCCTCACAAATATGTTATTAGTTAAAATTCCTTTTTTTCATCTTGACATGGTTATATGTTTCTTCACTTTTTATACCACCCATTTGAGTGACATGAAGCAATGCTACATTTGCTCTAGAGGGGCTGTCCCAAATCAGGGCTTTCAGAAGAAATAGTGTTCATGGCACTAAAGTGACAATCCCCCACCCCCAGCAGCAGATGAAATATTTCAAAGGGGACATCTGCCACCACCACTGAGATTTTATGGAGTACCCACACATGTAGGCTCACTAAAGTGGGCATGACAGCTGAAAAATATTAAAAGTGTGTGTGTTTTTAAAAACAACTTATGGTTAAGAATTAAGAAATGACTTTTAAATAAGAACGGGATTTTTTTTTTTTTGCAAGCATGTATTTTTTTTTTTTTGAAGACCCCACACTTGCAAAATCTTTTAGGTCATGTGTTTGCTTTACGAAACATTTGGCAAGTAATAGGTGCCATGGGAATATATCCACTCCATCTGGAATCAGCAGATCCTCCTGGTTTCACTGTACCTGTGTTACCACCAGTCCCCATGGCTCACAAATGTTTTTGTTTTCTTTCTTCAACAAATTTTGGATGCAATAATTAAGTGGAGGAGGCTTATTGAAGTGATTTCTTTCTTAAATTTTATAAGACAAATCTTGGGGAAGAAAGTAAATGTATACTTGCCAATTTAATATTTATAAAAATTAAACTTGTGTAGAATGTAATCCTTTTCTTGGTAGAGCGTTTCCTTTTGCAAAGCAAGGCCCAGTGAACCCACATTATTTCTAACTTAGTTTTTCTTTTTTTTCTTTTTTGTTCCCCAGAGGAAAACTTTTTAAAGGAATTTAATTTTATTTAGATAATAACAAGTTATGGGTCATGTTGTCCTAGCTATTTTGTTCCTTTTAAAAATTGAATAAATACCGAAACTGAGAAAATAATCTGGTTATCTGATCCATTCAGTGTCAAAGAAAATTGTCCCTTGCTACATCTTTATTATTTTCAAATTTTGTCATCAATTGAAGATATATTATTTTACAAAGAGCCCATAGATTTTTACTTCTCCAATTATTTTATCTTGTTTTATTTATTTTACTCTGTTTTATTTTATTTTATTTTATTTTTATTTAAGAGGAGGCCATGTAGAAAATCATAATTTATAATCTCACAAATACAGTGTCCCTTGTTTGATATTTGGATCTTTCTTCTTTCATTTTGGCAAGACATACTGTGGGAATAAGTGTTTCTGCCAAGAATCAGTTATTTAAATATTTCATTACCTCACAAAGTGAAAAAGAAAGAAAAAATAGCTTCGCTAAAATAATTGGACAAAGACAAATTTCTGATTTATCCGAAAACTGGGTTTCTGCTCTTTCTTTAAAACAACACTAGAACTTTTTAAAAGCCTTATAAAATTTCTGAAGTTATTTATACTATTAAATTAATTCAAATGTTGACAATTGAAGACATAGCTTTCTAAGTAGGAAACATTTTAGTATTAAAAAGGACTTTTTCCTACCAAAGCAAATAAAAAAACCCAGAAGAACAACAATAAAAAATATAATAAAGTACCAATCTAAATAACATTATTTTTAACTTATTAATTTTACCCCAAACAATGATCAGAGATTGATGAAAATCCAGGCAATAGCACCATTAGAAAGAAGAAAATACACATATATATACACTTTTCATTGATCTCAATGCCCCTTATTTTCTTGTTACACATATATTTCTAACTAAAAAGATTTGAGAAGATAGTAATAACAAAAAGAGCTTGGAGTGTGCATGCATACGTGTGTGTGTGTGTGTGTGTGTGTGTGTGTGTGTGTGTGTACAAGCAAAACTGTAAGCAAAACCAGATATCTTACATAAGAAATTAACTATTTTGTATTAACTATTTTGTATAGGTTTAATT
The DNA here is from genome assembly GCA_004027375.1 of Macroglossus sobrinus. NCBI lineage: Eukaryota > Metazoa > Chordata > Mammalia > Chiroptera > Pteropodidae > Macroglossus > Macroglossus sobrinus. The sequence goes on along the minus strand of PVKZ01002636.1, from coordinate 139,360 downwards.
GCTACAAATACAACTTTGTTTTGGTGGAGAGCCACAAACCTAAAATTTTGGCTTGTAAACAGTATAAACCTAAATAGATGGAAATAGGTCTAATTTCGCTATTGAAAATATATTGTCTGGTTTATCTGGCAAGAAGTAGTCAAATTATCTTTAGTAAAACACATTTCTAGCATCATATTTATTTCACCTACTACTTCATAAATGTGACATCACTGTCTCTATTGACAAACTTGCCAAAATGTGACATTAAAAAAATAAAAAGAAAAATAAAGGACCAATGTATATTTTACAAAAGATATCTTATTAAGACATTGCCTATAATATTGAGGCATTTGATATAAAATTGCTTCTTTTGGACACAGTTCAAGGGTCTTCATTATTGATAGTTTCACAACGTCCTTGATTTTAATCCTTGTCAGCCATCTGACAAACCCATAGCATGGTATAAGAGAAGCATATTATCAAATTCCAGCATATTATTATTTAATTATATTTTAATTTCCTAATGACAGATGGAATCCCCTTATGTCAGCCTGTTGCTCCATGTTCAATTTTAAATTTCCATGCTAAAATAAAGTGAATTCCTTCATTTCATTCCAGAACAATTGTCTTCTAAATGAAAATCACTGAGCCTCTGAGAAGCTGGAGATAGACCTCTAGGACACAATTTTTTTTTGCATGAAGTTGCATGTAATTTGAACACCAGGGCTTACACATTAGTTCTATGTCAAATATAAGACTGATTTTGAATAAATAGAAACATCAGAGTTCTAGATGTTATTACCTAAAAGTAAATCCTGTCAATATCCTATAACCTACAATTTTTGTATAAAATGATACTATAAAGATGAAAATAATAATTGATTATATTAGACATTATAGAATAGACCCAGCACTTATACTTGTGAATTTAGCTGATACTTATAAGATTTCTTCTCTAGTAATTATTTTTGAGGACAATTCTCTAAGACTAACTTATGATAAAACTAAACATTTCCATATTATAGAGATCAAGGGACCCCTTGAGTCAGATTACTCCTCTCCAATCTTAGATGTCATAGAATATTAAATTACAAAAATAAAAACCAGTGTTTCTGATTTTATTCATAAAATGCTTTAATGTTTAAAATTTAATTTATTTGTAAATCTTTAAAAATTGCTTATTTCCTGGCATAATGACTCAGAAGGTGTTCTACAAAATAAGTAAGTTTTAAGACATTCTTCTATGAAACATGGTTTTAGTGACTCCTGGATTTTCTCTCTCTCTTTTCTTTTCTCTTCTTCTTCTTCTTCTTCTTCTTCTTCTTCTTTTTTTTTTTTTTTTGAATAGCTTGGCTTAGTCACAAATGCACATACACACACAAACTTGGCATTTTATCAAAAACATGTATCTTTTTTTTTATTCCCTTAACTGATAAATTTGCATAAGGCATTCAAAATGTGGGATATGGCCAGAGGTCGGCATAGGTTTTTAAGGCCTGAATTTATACAATTTGGGGGCCCCTCCTCGAAAAAAAGAATGTGAAATTACAAATATAAAAATAGGTACAGGATCTTAGAAGGAAACTTTGTTGGTGAGGTTTCTGAATATTTTGCTTCATTCCTTCTCAGAACTATTCCAGTAAATATAGGAATATAAACTGAGTCCTCTGCTTCAAGCTTCAGACCATACTCTAATTTCCTTGTTCTCTTATGCACTTAATTCCCAAGGGTTAGTGGTAATGTTGACAGTCAAAGATATTTATGACACTAATGTGCAAATGTACCAGCCTCTCCTCTCCCCTGCCCCCACCTTTTCATCTTTTTGGAGACTTTTGTTATCTTCTTCCCAATTTTAGACTGGAACATGTCTTGAAAAAATTTGGGTGGAACAATCACATTGTTCTTATTGAGTAAGGAACTCATTTCCCTTTCTTTCTCTTGCCATCCTTCTTTCTGAACTTATGATTCCTTGCCATTGATGCTTTCAGATGTAGAAGGTCAAGACTAAAGTGAAGTTAGATAAAATGTCTCAAACCCAAAGCCAGGAAGATGACGAAAATGACAGAGCAGATCTGGTGTAAAAGACACAATGAGCGGCAGAGACGAAGTTTTGCTCATGTACAGAGCACCCAAGCTTTACCTCTGGACAAATATTCCCAGATAAGCATTTATTTCCAGAGGTGCAAAGCCTTTTTGTGTTCCCCAGAAAGACAGCAATCTAGCTCTTGAAGTACGAAAACTTCCGATTTTTAAAAGTTTGCACATAATTCCAATTTTTCATAATATGCTAAGGGCCAAAAACACATATGAGCTTGTTCTAGCTAATACTCATCAATTTTAGGTGTGTAGGGAATAGATAAAATGCAGCTGTCATTACACTTAGGCTGTGGGCTACTCAATCTATCTATAGCTTAGGAAAGTGAAGTCTTCTGGTCCCGAATTTTCTTTTGCATCAGATGAATGAAGAACATTTATTTGCTTAGCCATAGTCACTGCACATATATCACTCGTCCAATGACCTCATGTGGAATGAAGATGGAGATACATCCTGAGAGATAATGGCTGGTAGAAGGATAATATTGAAGTACTAATGATCCTGGCTTTCCAATTAAACATATTTCTATCTTAAATAGTACTAACACTACATGTACTTTCCTTTCAGGAGATTTCTGAAACTTCTTGAGCTTTAGACTATAGACTTTGTTAACTTTGTAGTTGTAGCTCCTTGTATTTCAAATGCATTCAGAAATGCCTTGCTATTGCGTACTGTTCCCCCATTAAACATGAGAGTGGCATGATTATATCGAATGTATTTCCTGTTACTTGGCCCCTTGATATTTCTAGTATGTTCTATAGCTGAGCCTAAAAGAGGTTTTGAATGTACTTTAAATCACTTGAAAAAAAAAAGCAGGTCTGGAATATCATTTTTTTTTTCTCTCTAGGGAATATCCACGTGCTAAATGGACATCAACACATGATAGAAATTAGTCACTTCCTAATATAGTCATTCAGGAAATTTTGCTATTTTAAGACTTATTACTATTGTCAGTAGTTGCTCCTTCATTATTCAGCAAAATACAGTGATCAGAAGTTCCTGACATATCAGTAGTCTTGTACTGGGTCTTAACTCCCCGGTAGCTGGCCCTGTCACTTAACATGGACTTCATAGGGCAAGAGCTCATGGCTGTGGCTCTAAGAAGAAATGCAATACACTCTTTCTTTTTACTTTTCCCAAGAGTTGAGATTTGCTTGGCAACCCTGAGCAGCCTTATATGAATGAAACCAAGCAGATTTTGAGACTGACTCTTGCCTCTGCTAGTCCAACTGCATCTGCAACTTCATCTTGTACACAATGAGGGAAGTGAACAATGAAAGAGGAGAGCATAAAAATAAAACACATGTAGATTTTTGGAAAATGCACAGGAGTAAAGAACAGGAAGGATGAGGAAGAGAAAACATGAGACTGTGAGAAAAGAAAAATAGGGAATTGGGGAAAAATATGCTCAATTATAAGCTGCTGTTTTTTTGTTGAGTGTTTCACAGCATTTCTTTAATTTTACATCAGAGAACTCAATGGGATGGAGATTTTTTTTAATTAGTATTTTTTCCTGTCCATTGTACATGCTCACTATAGATTTTACACCTATCTAGTTGCTAAATTAATGCTTCATAGGACATAATGCTCAATGATAGTCTGATCTTACACTCTTTCTACAAATGTCTTTGTTTTATTTTTGAGATTTTGAATCTCTAAGTTTTCAAAGCATAATTAACTAAAGACTTATTACCTTAAGCACAATTGAGTTTCTTAATAAAAGTTTGAAAGGATGTAGCCTTCCATACCTAAAAATTTAACCAACTTTAGAGAATCAATCAACCAAACATGGAAAGAAAGAGCATGTGAGGTCTCTAAAGCTATGAGGACTTTTTCAGAAAAGTAATTAAAAAGAAGTCATTTTAAACCATAGTTTAGTGCATTATCAGTTTGTAGTTGGTAGTAGGGACTAATTATGAGCTGTTGTTTACTTAGATGACTAAGTCGTCATTTTAAATTAGCTTTTTTTTTTTTCTTAAATGCTAATTGCTTTTTAAAAAAAATCAAGATTACTTGATTGCCAATGACAAGAGTACTATGTTTACATATTTTTGAAAAAGAATTCCAAACCCACCTAAATGTACAGAAATATATTTCTTTTGATCTCTTTTACAATAAAACATACATATTTAAAACCAGAAAAACACATATTTACTGATAATATTAGTAGAGTAAAATGTCTTGTTTTTGGCAAGAGGATCACTGCTGACATATTTAACCAAACATAAATAAACATTTGTAGTTCTATTTGGCTTTAAAGTATACTTTATATCTTTATTTTCTTCTAACTATTATAATTTGCTGGAAAATTACACTATAGCAACCAAATATATATGTTATATACAAAAGTGTTTTTACCAATACCCCTGTTAGTATGTACATGCTATAAGGATTTTTCTCCAGATCATATCCTGAATCACACTGTGTCATCATATTTTCTTATTGTTGTGACTTACTGTATACAATATTTAGGTGTACAGTTAACTTTAGGGTATTGTCTTTGGCTATAGAATAGAGATTTTCTTTCTGCAGAGCTAATTGGTTCACAGATTAAACATTCTAAGAAGTAGCTAACTAAATTAAATACCTCACAACCTTAATCAAATTACCTATTTGCAGGGTGCAAATGTTCTGAGTACCTACCACATGCCAGGCACTGTTCACAACAGTGAACAAAACAGACAAAAAACTCTATCCATAGGGGGTATATAATCTAGTGGGAAGAGACAAATAATGAATGAATAAGATGAATAAGTAAGTTAAGTGAAGTATTAGATGGCCATAGGTACTATGAGGAAAAAGTGAAATAGGAAGTGTAGGGGTGCAGGTGGTTGCAGGAGAATTTCAATTTTAAAGGGAGGCCAGATGTGGCCCCACTAAGAAGGCAATCTTTGAACAAGGATCTGAAGGAAGTGAGGAAGTGAGTCATAGGGATATGTAGAGATATGTGCAGATGAAGACAATGGCGACTACAAAAACCCAGGGCCGAGAGTGTGCCTGGTGTCTTCATAGAATATCAAGGCCACTATGGCACGAGAGGAGTAAACCAAAGAAAGAACACAAGGCAGTTAGGTTAGAGTGATGAAGTGATGTGAATCTGAGAAGGCTTCTAGATGCTCAGAAGATTTTGAATTTTACACTGCAGAAGGTGAGAAGGAAGATGCTAAGCAGGGGACTCTTAGGATCTCACTTAGGATCTAACAAGAGCACTCTACTGAATAGTGAGTACTGAATAGTGAGTAATAGATGGAGGGGCACCAAGCTGTAGGCCAAGGAATCATTTCTGAGATTAGTACAATGGTTCAGACACAAAGAGAGAATTTCATCAATTGTCTTTAATGTTTCTTTATCACTCTTGAAAACTTCAGCACACTACCTTCATGAAGAAAATTATGGTCAAACATTAAGAAATCTCCTGGACCTCTCCAAGTGACTCTATTCCATTTTCCCCTATCACAGAAATTGGCCACAGAGAAAGCTTCCCATCAAACTCTGACCTTTTGGTAAATATGTAATTATACATGCAGCATCTTTATATGTTTTGTTCAGCAACCAATTAATATAAACCAGATGTGTGGTGAGCCAGACTATGCTCTGGAGGTTGTCCTGAGAAAGTAAAGACATATTGATTTTGAGTGCACACCTGCAATTCTTGCTGCTGTGTGCTGCTTCTGCTACAGTTTTGATGTCAGGCACTTAAGAGAACCCTCCACTTCCCCAATCCTCTCTTGTTGATAAAGTGGAGGAACTCTGGGTCAACAAGATCATCTAATCACCTCACTGCAAAGCGCAGAGCATCAGGGAATGGCATCTTCCTATAAGGGTCACTGAACCCCACCTGGTGTTTAACATCATCTGCTTGCTTTATACTGAGTTTAAAGCACTCACTTTAAGTTATTTGTAAAAATACTCAGAAAATGTAAGAACAGGTAGGAGTATTTGAAAAGTTGTGAGTAAAAATGTAACCTTGCTTTCACTTTAACAAGATTGTACACATAAGACATTTAAAAGAGAGGCAAATAAAAATAGCTTTATTAAGGCATCAAATAGTCAAAGAAAAGGATGGAAATCTTGAGATGTACATTATTTATCAGAATAATCCAAAATCATGGTCCAACAAAGCACTAAACATGGCTTAGATCAAAATTATTATTTTTTTAAATTTTCCTGCTTTGCTGCTTGAGTGTTGAGTGGAACTTTACAATTGGTGAAATATGCATACTTAGAACATTCTTCTTAAATATTAAAAGTCAAATTATTGAGGATATTAGAAATAATTCCATCACACCTTGTGCCTTGAATTTTTTTCAGATTTTACTTATGTCAACTCAAATCATTACATCTAGACTATAATATAAAATCCTTAGTTATAATATTTTATTAATAAAGATTTTATTAATCAAGCATCCATATTTCATTATTATTGGTTCTTCTCTTGTACTAAGAAATCTCAGTTTCATCTAAACCATACAATGTCCAAAGCAGAGTATTTTATTCACTTAGTAAGGCAGGCAATTTGGATTGTTTTTCTCTTGTTTAGGATGAACTTGGACTTTCTCCTTTAAATGGATAGACCAAGAATATTTTGGCAATGGAATAGGTCCAAAAAAGAGCTTGGTATTTTAAGCCAAGGGAGCAAAAATACCCATCTAGAGAAAAGAGTTCTAAATGGGAATGATAGAATACACTCTTAGGACAGAAAAGTTAGTTCTTTTCAGTGCTATGCCCTCCTCCTTTCGATGTAGCCATGGACCAACCCTGAGGAGAATATCAGCTCTGCTGAATTTCTCTACTTTCCTTAGCAGAAATCATTTGGATCCTATGTTCTTATATTTCCTCTTATAATAAAACAAAATAATAGCATTTTCATCTACTAATATGAGGGTGTTATAAATGATAATCTTTTATTTTTTAATCTCTGGAAAAGATAAATTACTTGAGGGCAAAGAAAAGCTTATGTTTTCCTTTTTTTCTTTTAAGAAAAAAAAGAATGAATTAATTTAATTTGAAAAAAGCCAGATGTCCTCACGATAGGTCCTGACTGCCAAAAGATTTCTTTATAAACTCTCTGATGAGTCAAAATTCCAAGGTTCTTTCCCATGCTGGCTTGTGTATTTCCCTAATATTGCTTTGAGTTAGGTCAGAGTGATAAGGCATTTCTCACTAAAATGTTTCTATAATCCTTTCAGTTGTCAGTTAATTCTTTGAATCCAGAATTCCTCCCAAACTTTATCCCAGTAAGTCATTTTTCATTTCCCACTGATGCCTGAGCAGAACCAAAACTAAACAATGAAGGGAACAATATTTGTACAAATGTTGATTGATTCAAATACTAATTGGCAATATATATGTGCAGTAGTCTCTTTCAATATATGTTATATTATACTTAACTAGTTTTCTGTCTAGGATATCAGACATTATGCATTTGAACAATATTTTTTATACTTTGTTTAATTATCTTTTATAGATTATCAATAGAGCATTTAAAAAAAATGAATGAAAAGTGAGTGCTGCATCATAACTGAATGGATGTGTATAATTTTCTCCTTGGTAAAATTTTCCAGAGACCCTACTTTAAAGTAGTCATTTAAATGATAGTAATCTTCGGATGATGCTTTAGGATTAGATAATAAGAGTATGACTCATAAACATGTCATTTAAACATGGGAACAAGTAACTAGAACCCACTCTCTCATTTTTATGGGTTTTCCACCCCCACATGAATGGCATACACCTCCAGGCTTTAAACTGGCAGGTTTTCTTAGAAAAATGACCCATTCTATGATGAGGAATACCTAAATCCCACAAGTAAAAGAAGCAACCTGTTATTACTCTTCCTGTTCAGCATATGAAAAGCAAAACTATGTGAGAACCAGACCCAACCTGTAATTTGGTAGCCAAACAACAGATCTGTGCTGTAACAGGAAAAATAAAAATATAGCTCTGCTTTGGTATTCTTGGCAGATCTGACCTGGAGAAGTAAAACTTTGCTTGATTTTCTGCCTTCCAGAAAAATGTTCTTGTCTGTCACTGGATTCCAACTAAAGAAGCTTGTGCACATGAGAAGTACAATGCTTGCTTCTATTCCAAGGACTGAGATGGAGGAGTATGTATTATGGGTTTGCTCTGTTACACATAAGACCTTCTTCTACTGATGTGCACACTTTATCAAAGTGCACTTTAGGGTTGAACATTTTAGGCTATTTTTTTTCTTTTTAAGCAAGTGATAATAGGTAAACTGAGGCACTTTAAAATTTTCAAGTTTATTTGAACATATATCAATTCGAATTGAGCAGCACCAAACCAACAGTGATTAGGAGAGCCTCACCAATAGTTTGTTGCTGGGGGAACTTCTCTTCTTTTATAGAGAAGGCAGGAAGCAAAGTAAGGAGATTATTTAATTGGCTATAGCTTAAGCAACTGCCTTATTTGGGAAAGTTTAGGTGACTGTGATTGGTTGTACTTAAGTGTCATTTTCTCAAATTCAAGTTCATTGGCTCTGGCTTAGGTTTTGTTTTGCTTACATAGACTACTGAGGCTTTAGATCCACCTCAATTTAGAGGCCTCCTTGTTTAATTACTTTAACAATAGGAACACAGTTAACCTCACTGTTGTATTAGTCAGAGTTCCTCACAGCCATGATTGACCACAACTGGATAGATTAGCTACAGAAAAGGTAGATCTTTCTCTTTCAGATTTTAATGAAATAAAAAGAAGAATAATAGCCGTTTTTAATAATAATAAAAAAAACAATACCACTGATACATGTCAATCCTTTTGATTAAGGTAATATCAAGTTTAGATCTATAATTTTCTCTCTGGCTAAAAAATATATGTGTGTATATACACACACATATACTTACACACATTCATGACTATACACACATATTTATAAAAAATATACCCAAGTTCACACATATAAATGAATAATACATCTATGTATATTATTTAACTGGAGATATTCATATTTGCCTTGGTCTTAATAATAATAGTAACAGAAACAATGAAGACAGAGTCATTCTATAACTGTCACTGAAGACAAGATTTTTGTGATAGATAAGCGAGGAAAGGGGAATTTGACATCATTGCAAGAGAAATAGGTTTTAATCTACACGGAGTCCCCAAAGCACAAATCAATCCATCAAATGTTGAGAATCTGACACTCAAAAGAGAAGCTTGGGGCCATGCCAATAGCTCTTTATCCAGTAAGTGGTCTGGAATCAAACTGGGGATTTGACTCTGGCCACTGAGTTCCCCTTGTTTGATTGCCTTGTAACCTGAGGTGTTTAGATCTTAGGTGTTACTGGTTTCTTACTTCCTTAGCAGTCAATTCTACTGCCCTTTTTATTGAGTAGTGTATATGCTAATCAAATCTTGACATAAAAAAAATGCAAAATTGTTTCTCTTATTAAATAGAATTATATAAAAATCATGATAAAATCTTGTGTACAGCATGCATTCATAGGACAGTATTGTAAGATAAAGTATTTCCTTAGTAGATGGGCAGGAAATCTAAAGAATCTTTTGGTGGGTTCATTTGTTATTGGTAGAAATAAAATGTTACTAAATTTAGCAAGCCTTTATATTTAAAATATTTGTAGCAAGATGAGACAAAAAAGCTAGCATTTTTTCATCCTTTCTCTAGCTTTACCCTAAGCTGGTGAAGTTTACCTTTGTGTTTTTGAAGGGCTAAGTTGCCCTTCCTTCCCCATTCACCTCTACTAGGAAAGGGGAGGCTAAGGAGAAGTAAAAGACCTTTGTATTTCAGGATTATTGATGAGGATTAATGAGACTGCCAGAGCTGGACTAATATTTTGAGTTAATGAGGCTGTGTTACAAGTGAGTTTGGAGAATAGAGATGTTTTTAGGGTGTTGGAAGTCTTCTTGTCTAGGAAGCAGACTTTATATCTCCTCAGCTTCTCCAGTGCTAGATTAGCTTAAATCTGATAGATGTCAATATCACCTATGAGGTAGTGCAGAGCTTCTGAAGGTAGAAACCAACTGTCAACAACTATGACCATGAGGGTCACACTGAAAAGTACCTGTGCCCAGCAGAGAAGGCTCCTGATGGTTTCAGCTTATGAACATAGCAGCAATGTCCCAAGTGCATTGATGATCAGAGTGCTCAGCTCCAAAGAAAAAATCATGACTAAATCACAACTTCCAGAAAGACAGGAGGGAATTCTGAGCAGATTGTTTGATGAGTAAGAAACATTTTTCAAAAAATGTTAAGGACTAAATTTTACTTCATGACAAAAAACCTAGCTCACTCGCATGGGTTCTCTTTCCCTTTTTTGTCTATGTGCATATCCTTCATCCAAACTTTGAGGTAAAAAAGAGGAGTTGAAAAAAAAAATCATGAAAGTTATTTCCTGGCATCTCATCCAAGAATGAGTGATGAATAGAGCCTGAAAACAACTTTAAAAGCCATTTTCTTTGCTCATGTTAGGTCGTGAGTTTGCTCTGTGCAATTCTCTGTGCACTAGAATGAATGAAAATGGCACAAAACACACCCAAGTTCTATCATTGATTTTAAGTGATTGATGGCTAGTCTTGTCTGATTGTGCTACATTGTCCAACCATCCATCATTCTAAACAAACACTACACTCCATAGTCCAATATACACTTACATGTGGCCAAAGAGTTGAGAATTTATTTATTTTTTTCCCAGAAAGCAGTTGGTTGTGGGGTGAGAGAAGAAAGAGAACATGCTGCTTCCTATTATAAAAGTACAAAATAGTTGTCTGTTAGGAAGAAAGTATTCTGATGACACATGCTAAATTCTTGTTAAGTTTATGTAGGAGTGTGTTCACCTCTATTGAGCAAACCACATTTTCCACATTTCCCACACTTGCCACAGGCTATGTCCTCTCAAAGCTTTTTTCACAAGGCTTAGTAGTTGTCCTGCTTAGAAAATCAGCTGTTTCTAATTTCTAGACCAATTCTAGTTTGAGACAGGAAGTCAATTTTTTTTAGAATACCTAAAAATTATTATAAAAGTATTTTATTTTATACCCATTTCTCAAAACATAGAAGATAAAGAAAAGTGTGAAGAAAGGAATAAAAGTCACACATGATTCTTTAATCCCACATTTTAAGGACTATCTTCACTCTTTACTCCACGAGATGTTTCCTAGGTGTTGATATTTATATCTAGTTAACTATAATTAAATCTCCCCCACTTTAACATAAAAGATCAGACTGTGTGTGTGTGTGTGTACACACATAAAAAATATTTTTGTGTTTTTTCTCCCATGCAATATTATATCTTGAATGTTTGAGTAAAATTGTTGCAGAAATTTCCAATGATTCTTGGGGAAGACAGGGAGTGTCAGCCTCTCCCGACTCACTCTGTTGGGTTAAAGTACTGTGTAAGGGTATGTATGCTGTTAGAGCACTAAGATTGAGCTTGTTCATTCTGAAACACCATTGCTGCTTATCTTGCCCACAACATGGTATTATCTGCTTACCTCAGGGTTCCACGATCCAGAATCTAGCTTGCCCCTCAAATCCTGAAGTGCCTCCAGTCACATCAAATCTCAGATTCAACTCAGCTCTAGGTGCCATTGTTCCCAGAACTTAGCTTTTTTCTCAGTCATCATTCAGGTGCCTATCTTTATACGATATCAAGGACCTCTCTTTTTACCTCTCTAGGTGTAATACCTCTCTACTAGTTATAATACCTCTCTACCTCTCTTTACTACACATTTATTTTCCCACAAACTAAAGAGGAATATCATTCTGGCTCCATATCTAAGTACACTAGCTTAGATCCCATCTCATCCCTCCCTGCATCCCTGATGCTACATTATGACTATATCTTAGCATGTCCACTTTGTCTTGAACCCTGAAACTAAGCCTGGATGATAAATATGTGTAGCTCTATTCCATGGGTACACTTCTTTTTCCTACCTGTTTACATCAGCCAGGACTTCCACTATCATCAGCTCCTAAGTCCTACAGAAACAGACTCCCTGTGGCTGTAGTATCTGTAAGCTAGTTGGATAAAGGAATGGCTCTAGTTTAACTTTTTACCATTCTATTTAAAACTTTATTCCCAACTGGTTTATTTGATACCTCTATGTTCCTTTTTTTGTGAAGCTCCTTCAAAAGGAAATTTCACACAGGTAGTTTATATGAATTTGGGGCTTTAAATCACCCAAGATGCTTCATCTTGGCTTATTGCCTTAAGCAAGTGGTTCTCAACTGGGTGTAATTTTGCCTTACAGGGGATATTTGGCAATGTCTAGAGATATATTCTATTGTCATAACTGTAGGAATACTATGAGCATCTAGTGCATAGAGGCCAGGAATGTTGCTAAATGTTCTATAGGGCACAGGACTGACTCACATGACAAAGAAGTAGCTGGCCTTAAAATATAAATAGTACCAGGTTTGAGAAACCTTGCCTTCAACTGTTCACATCATGTTTCATAAGCATATGAGGCCCTAACCAACTGTGGTTCAAGAAATGCTGCACCTCCCCTTTCTTGTTGATTCTCTAAGAGGTATTCAATATCCCTCCACATGCCTAACTCATTACTAGTGTGTAATGTTATACCATACTCTAATCATTTATATTAAAAACAAATTGCCAAAGAAGCTTAAACCCAGCATCTATATATAAAAGATTCTAAGCTAGGCACCATGCATCGGACACGTTCTCTATGCCCCACTGTTTTTAGACTAACATAGAAAATAAAATGTGTTCATAGATGACTATATAACATTTGTATCAGTATACTCTGACATGAATCTGTCCACATAATTAATTGCATAGAATATGGCTACTGTTGGCCTCTTCCATCTCTCCTAATTTCCAGGAATATCTTTAATTAAGGATAGGCACTTTAACAACAATAAAAAATCTAAATAAAACTGAAGTAACAGCCCAAAATAATGTATACAACACATGTGCCAGTAATTTTATATGGAAGCCAAATTTCTTATGCTGTCAAAATTCTTAACGAGTGATAACCTTCACCTCATCTAAAAATTCATGTGCTCTAATGAATGACAAATTAAACAATTTAGTGCTTTTCTCAGTGCAGTGTACTTTTACTCTCCATTACCATCTTCCTGTTCATTGCACTACGTTTTCCCTCTACTTGGCTATTTTAGCTGGACACAGAGAGGTTTATCTTCTCCATCAGCTTTTCCCTTAAACTCACTTTTCCTTTTAATCTCACCTTGTTCTGGTATTTAATTAAAAAATTTATTTTTGGTTTCATCATTTTACTATAAAATTTTTCAAACATAAAGAGAACTTGAAAGAACAACAGAGTGAACATCTATATATTGCATTGAAGCACTTTTTGCTTTCTCCCATATTTATTTATTCATCTATTCACCTTAATTTTTGATTTATTTCAAAGTACATTCTAGTCATCAGTCCAGTTCACCTTTAAGCACTTCCCCATGCATATGATTACTAATATTTATGTCTAGTTTATCAGCTCCCATATTTCTGTGATAAACTTGTATACAGTGAAACACACAAATCTTAAGCATACTATTTAATGAATTTTAACAAATGCATATACCTGAGTCATTTAAACCAAGAGGAGATTTGTTGTTGTTTTTTTTTTTTTTAAAAAAAAAACAAGGCTTATCTCATTATCTATTAAATCTCTCCTAAGTTCCATTGTGAACAAATTCAACACAATATATTCTATGGTAAAATTCACACATCTAGAACTATGTGAGAAGTTGTTTTAGAAACACAGATTTCTCAGCTTAGACCCTTATTTAGGAAGTTCAAAGTAGGGTCCAGAAATCTATAAGCCATAAAACTCCCCAAGTGATTTGAATATTTGGATAGTTACGTTTGGAAACCTCTTTCCTAAAATAGTGTGCTTCAAATTTGTCTGATAATACTAATTCAAGGGGTGTTTGTTAAATGTACTGATTATAAGTCCTTTCCCATGGAAATTTTGATTTATACATGTAGTTAGGACTTAGAATATATGTTTTCACTTTCATTTTTTTTAACTTATTCATTTATGCTCTCATTAAACACATATATGCTGAGTGCCTACTATGCATCAGGCACCTGGACAATTCTGGACTTTGGGCAAGTGTAAAAATTACTCTATCAAATATCAAAATAATGTCAAAGTTAGAGACAGAATATGATGGAAATATTGGGCAGTAACTTCAATTACCACTCCCTTTCTAGCCTGCCTTCTTCCTCCTGCAAATGTTGCTGTAGTCAGATATATAATGGGGACACTGCATCCAGTAAGTGAAGTCTCATTCTAAAATTTCTATCACTTAGCCATAAGCAGGAGTTCTGTCAACTTACAGAAGATCCTTTTGCTGTATCCACAGCCTCAATATTTGCAGATTTTTTGAAGTATTATATCCAAAACAAATTCATGAGCCATATAACCCCTTGAACCCCTGAAATGAACTCTGTAGATAAGAAACAGCATGGACTTAAGACTCAGAAGACGAAATCTGTGTGCTAGACATATCATATATTAGCTGATACCAAACCAGACACAGACACCACTAAGTAAACTGTATCTGTAAGTAAACTACAGAACAATATCTCTTAAAAATATAGATGTAAAACTCCTTAATAAAATACTAGCAAACTATGTTCAATAATATGTGAAAATGATTATGAACCATGAACAAATGGGATTTAACCCAGGAATACAAGGTTGGTTTAACATCTGAACATCAATTAATGGAATATACACAATGCTGGTAGAATAAAGGATAAAAATTACAATAACACCTTAACAAATGAAAAACAGAATTTGACAAAATCCAATACTTTGTCATATAAAATAATTTTAATGAACTAGAAGTTAAAGAGATCTTTTTTAATATGATAAAGGGCATCTATGAAAAATCTGTAGCCACCATCAAACTTAATGGTGAGAGACTGAATACTCTCTATGATCACGAACCAGACAAGGATGTTACTCTTGCCATTTATACCTAACATTTTACTAAAAGTTTTAGCAAGGGTAATTGGCAAGAAAAAAAACAAAAGACATCCTGATTAAAAAAAAAATTAAAACTATCTGTATTTACAAAAGTCATGGTTTTATCAGGTTACATCAAAATACAAAATTCAATTGTATTTCTATGCACTTGCAATGGGCAATCTGAAAATGAGTTGAAAAAGCAATTCCATGAAAAATAATAAAATACTTAGGAACAAATTTAGCAAAAAAACTGCAAACTTTATACATTTTGAACTAAAAAAAATGTTGAAAGAAATTTAAGATGATTTCAATAAAGAAGAAGATATCTGATGTTCATGGATCAGAAGATTTACTATTGTTCAATTGGCAATACTTCCCAAATTAATCTATAGATTCAACACAATCCTTATTAAAACTCTGGATTTTTTTTAAGAAGTTAACAAAATTGTGCTAAAATTAATTCTAAAGATCCAGAATAGTAAAAAAAAATCTTAAGAAATAACAAAGTTGAAGGACTTATAGATCTTGTTTTAAAAACTTACTACAAAGCTACAATAATCAAGACAGTTTGTAGTTACAAAAGGGCAGACAGTTAGAAAAATGAAACAGAATAGATATTCCATAAATAAAGCATGGGAGAAAAGAGAGGGAAAACACACAGACAAAACCCAA
Organism: Macroglossus sobrinus; assembly: GCA_004027375.1. Classification (NCBI taxonomy): domain Eukaryota; kingdom Metazoa; phylum Chordata; class Mammalia; order Chiroptera; family Pteropodidae; genus Macroglossus; species Macroglossus sobrinus. The sequence goes on along the minus strand of PVKZ01002636.1, from coordinate 123,669 downwards.
ATCTCTATTTTAAGAGAAATAATGTCATATATTACATGTCTATCCTGCCATAATATTTTTTTTCATGATTCCCTATGGAATCATTTGGGAATGACTATAATCAATTGGAATGAATATTTTCCAGTTAAAACTTGGCAAGTGAATATTGTTGTCACTGCAGAGAAAACAATCAGTACTTGTCTTCTTTATTTCATTATACTATTTTCTATCTACCTCCCTCACCCCAGGCCTCATGGTCAATTACCCTGTGAACTCTCTGGAAAGAAAAACATTAGCTGGTTTAAATTCACATCGAGGTATGAAGCATTCAAATCCTCAATTTTCCTGAAGTTCAAACTTTGAGGGTTAAATAAGCTAGAGCATCCTAAAATAATTGCTGCAAAACTCTGAAGACAGACCTACTCAAATAACATGCTACCTATAATTAATATTTAGAACAAGGCAGACAGTATTTTAAGAAAAAAACTGTCTAAATTCCAATAATAAAACTATGGTTCAGTCATTATAGTTATTTTAAAGTAGCAACTATTTTATTGATTGATTGATTGAATACAATTAAAGAAATGTCTTAAGCCTTTATTTTGTCTTTATTATATGAAATATATCTCAGAGCAACCAAATAGTGAAAGTAGCAACTATTTTAAAAATGGTCTTTTGACAAGATTGTCTCCTAGTATTTTAGGAGTATTGAGAGGGTTAGTTAAGATTTAGGAAGATGTGAGGAACATTCAAAAGTATCAAATTTAAGAGAATTAGAAAAAATGTTCTTTTTAAAGAAATTACAAATAGGAAAACATGGTGGATTGTTACTGTTTTATAAGAAGCAGAGATTAGACAAAATAAAACCAATAATTTATCTTACAACATGGGAGACTGAAGGAAATTAAAGTAAAATGAATATGAGTGATGTTTATTTTAGAATAGAGAACCTATTTAATAATGAGGCAACAGTCCAGACTGAAAAGAAATGTTTGGAGAGGGATGAAGAAAAGTTTATAAAGGCCAAATTTTTATTAAGCTCTTAAAATACTATCATGTTGGAGTGAATTTCAGAAGTTGTGGTTATTGAAACTACTTACTACTTATCTTCATTTTTACCCTACCAGATCCTGCCAGTAAGAGAGCACACAACTTAAACTATTGTAAAGGAATTTAGGGTATACAAAAACTTTATTAACTATCTCCCAAAACACAGTGACTCCAACAAAAATTAGTTTTGCCTACCTTTCAAACGTTACTTTCAATCTTGAAGAGTCCATAAAGCATGTACAGAGTTGTATTGAAAGTAAAAGATGAAAAGATGCAAATGTTCTGAAGATATTGTGATATTTATGTTTAATAAGGATATATTCCCAACTGTGACACTTCCCCCACCTCTAGTATTCTAATGAATACTGATGATAGGGGCTATGGGACGTGAAAATCCTAATAAAATTATGATCTAAGTATCTAATCATAATTCTTTAAAGAAACCAAACAAATAAGTTTTTTCACCTAAATTAAAAACATGAGCAGATGAATTTGAGATTTTGAAAATTAACATTAAAGAGAATGTACAAATTCGGTGGTAAGAAAAGGAGTGAAAGAAAAGGAAAGGCAGGACAGTAAGGCAGCACACCTGGAAATAGATTAACAATTTAAAAAATTAACCAGAAGAAAATTACCTACAAATTTTTATAGGAGCAGGTTAATCTAAAAGAACAGGAGTCCTGGGAAAGTTATATTTCAATAGCAGGGGCATACAGTGGCTACCTAAGGGAAGAAAGTTGGTAAATCACTTTCTCCAGTTCACATACTTTCCAAAAAGATAAGCTCCTCCAGTATCTTTGGCTGGCCTGCATTAGGAAGGCTTCCCAGTCCATGGGAGATTTTGTTAACCTAGCTAGCAGCAGGTTCTGATCGGTCATGAGAGAATCTGGGCTAAATGGTATGCATTTCCGATGATGTAAAAGTAAATTAGAGAACAGGGCAAGTTATTACACCAGAGAACGTGGGGCAATGGGGAATAATAAAAATCAGGCTACTCTAATTTCCTTTGAACAACTAAATATATACAGGTCATTATTTTCTGTAATCCACAGGCCTCCCAGTGTAAATTCTGGCCGGCGTAAAAGCCTCCGAGACAAAAACAACAAAATGCAGTGTGGAGAGAAATGAAAAAGCCTGTAACGCTATTTAAAGAATGGATTAAGTACAGTTTTTAGATGCTCGATTTTTTTGTGTTGGAATGTTAAATTAGACAACTGAGGAGGAAACTCACCTTGTTTGAAAAATTCAGATATTCTCTAATAGTAATTTGTATTCACATTCCCTATAGTCTGTTCTTGTACATTGCTAAAGGTGGCTGAGCCACATTTGAACTTTTCTTTGCTAAGGCTTGATTCTAAAGGGAATCACAATTTCTTGAATGGCATTTAGGCTGTACTTAACATTATTTCTCTGGAGACTGATCTTAGTCTTTATTTCAAGTCTATGCCAAAATTGGTCTATTTTCCCAGGAGGTGCATCATGACACTTTTATAAAAATGAGAAAGTCTCCTTTTATTCTCAGGTAGATCTGCAAATCCTTCTCAATATATGGGGACTTTTAGGCTGTCAAAAGAGGCTTCATGTAGGCCCATAGCATGTGTGTTGGTAAGAGAATGGCTGAGAAAGATGTAGCCCTTTCCAGGGCTGTTAGCCTCATGGACCCTTGCATCCAAATCACCTGATGGCTTATTAAATATGTGATTCTTAGGCATCTAATCAAATGTGCTGAGAGGTGGAACCCAGAAACCATTTTTAAATAAGGGCCCTAGGTGATCCTTATAAATACTAAAGTTTGTAAACCACTGCTAGGCATTCTTTACATTTTCACAAAACTTAGCAAAAGGGACCGCTAGGGATCTTCTTTATCATTTTGTATCTAGAGAAGTATAGAACTAACTTCATCATGGCTGTACCAAATTTTTACTCCATGTGCTATAATATTGTGGGGAATAGTATTTCTTCCATGATACTAAATTCTTGTACTACAAAGTCAGCTAATAATAGAATCCTACTGTCTTTTCTCATATCCTTATTATTTCACCCATGGAATGATGTATAATCCATAAACATTTTCTCATGTGGGGATTCTTGGCTCTCATGCAAGTACACTAGCACAGAAGGGCTGGGTAATGGTAGAGAGCTGTCACTTTTGGAGACTGGCCTGGAGACACCCAAATCTTACCTGGTTCTAGCAAGTCTATCTGGATAGACTATAGATTGGAGAGTATCTCTTTGAGGACCTAGGAAGCTGGCAGTATTGATCCAGGAGTCAGTTTAAGGGATGGGGACAGTAAGTGAAAGACAAAGGGAGGTAGTCTGGCTAGAAAAATGACAAGACACAGCCATCTGATGTATTTTTAAACATGAGTTTCTTTATTATCAAATATGTAGATAAATACATAAGTATCTAATTTGGCCTGGGATAGTTCTTGCTTAGGCTTCTTGTCCCAGTGCAATCACTAATTACTCCCCTTTCAGTCTAAAGATGTTCATTTTAAATAAAAGTGGTATGTATACACAGTCTTATCTCCTCCTCCAATTACCTTTGCTGACTCTAAGAAGAGACCACAATTTACTTTCTAATATCAGAAAGTTACCAGGCCCCTTTAAGGTTTTATATTTGCTTAGCCTTAGAACAAGTTTTAATATATAAGTTGGAGGAATAATGGGTCCCATTGATACTGAGTTTGGAGTTGCGGAAGTTTGGCATCCAAGAGAATAAATGTAGAATAGGAAGATTGAGGACAAGTTGGCTTCAGGACATATCTAGTACTACAAAAAGCCCTGTTACTTCTGATAGTTATTTAGAAAAAAAAAGTTATGTTTGTAATTCAGAGCACACAGAATATTTAGAAACTAACTTCTAATCAAACCATTGAATGCACTTATTTTTATAATGATTATTAAATAATAACCTCAAATATTAAATAATAACATTTGAAAAAATTCACTTTTACCCTTGTTTATCTAATATTAACATTTCTAGCAATGTTTTTCAGCTTCCCACCCCCCATCATCTTTAGTAATAGTCTATTATTAATGACAAATTAGAAAAAAGAAATTACTATGTTTCCAGGAGTTATTCTAGAATCATAGAAAATTGGACATCTCTGTTTAAAAGAAAGTAATTGTTATGGGTTCTGTTAGGTCTGGGAGGCAGAGAAGAAAATCAAACAAAATGGGACTAATATTTTTTGTTTGTTTAAATCTGGGGGAAAAGACACTTTCATAGAACTGAATTCTGCTGTCACTGCCAGAAAGTGTCTCTGAGAAAATAAACATATACAAACACCCTCAAAAAAAAAAAAAAAGTGAGAACAGAATTTTTTTTCTCTCTCTTTTAAATTGCTGTTTGTTTCTAAAAAATTAAAAAAATCCACCCCCACATAGGTCACTCAGAATTCATTTTGTCTACATCCTGGACTGCACATAGAAAGACCAAAAAAAAAAAAAAAAAAAAAAGCCTGGGATCTGAATAGAGGAATGTGGCAGGGCATGGGAATTGCAGTGTCATGGTGGTCACCAGAGCATATTTTGGCTTGTCTTAAAACAAGCAAGCACCATTGGACCTTCAGTACACTAGCAAATTAGTCCCCCTATCAGGCTACCTATCAGAAGGTCACTGTCTGAGAAAAAGTGTGTGGATTTGTAGCTGCAGCCCCAGGCGTTATGTTAGCAGGCCCTCTGTCAGCCCCTGTGCGCTTCTGACTTCCAGTACCATTCAGCGACCTCTGCCCCTATTTGGTGTATTGTTACAGTTCATTTCAATAATTAAACAGTTCAGGGACAGCAAGACTTTGGTGTTGTCAAGAGAAAATCAGGGCAGTGGCTTTTTCTGAATGCTGAAATCAGGAGTGTTTGGGTTTAATTATACTAGCTAGTGCCTGTTCATTAATTTTCACAATCATATGGAGACGTGTTAGTGGAAAAGATTGGCAATGGGTTAACGTGGTTATTAAGGCAGGGCATTTCAGAGGATATGGATCCGAACTCTGACAAAATCAGATGTCTGAAATTTCAATCAAGCATTCTGAGTTCCAGTGGCAGCTTTAATCCACAAAATAACACAGCTTCTCTCCCATCTGTAATTCCAAATCGCTCAGGGAGCTGGACTGAGCTATTGGATGCCAGCTCCAAATATGCTGATTGCTCAATGCCAGAAAAATAAACTGCTCCCTCCAAACTCTAAGTAATGGGTTGATGTATCACTTTTGAAAAGTCTCCTACATCCTCACTTACTATTGCTCAGTGAAGCTTTACCACCTTTCCACTTTGAGAGAAAAAAAAAAAAACGCAATATAACGTACTTAGTGAAACCAGCAAATTTGCCATTTTTGCTACTTTAGCAAAATCTTAATACTTCAACTTTTTGTTAGGGATATCTTGGAAATTTTGCTTATTTTATTTTTCCTTTGGAGAGTTTAATGTGTACCTTAATGCCCCCTTTCATTATCGGCCTGGCCTTTTTCCCAGCTCTTCCCTGCTGACTCCAGACCTATCCTGGTTATTTTGTGGTGGTGGCTGGCTCTTGGTCATTCAGACATGTTTGTGGCTTATAAGTGTATCAAATTAGATGCAACAGTCTCCTAGGTCTCCTCCCTATATTCTGACAAAATTTGTCTTGCTCACAAATCTTCACTATCTCCTTATACTTGTAAAAATTTATTATTTATCTCCTATGAGAGCTTAAGAAATATTCAATGCCTGTTTCTACTTACAATAAAAATGGCCAAATCATAATAATTCAAAAGAGTCTTACTAACCCTTTTTAATCCTTGAGCAGACAGTTTGCCAATGAAAATCCTTGATATGTAAGCTCACAAGCAGTCATGATGGTTATACTAAGGCTCTTGAGAATGATACAATGTCTGTAATAACCCCATATATTCTTTCCAATTTCAGTTGAAGAGCTATACTTCTTTCTTGACTAGCTAAAATTCAAATAGAGGTGACTACTAGAATCTGTGTAACATTTCTCATATTTAGCTTTGCAGGGTTTTATTCAGTTTAACTCCTGTGGGCTCTTGAGAGCTGTACAATAGAGGGTTCAGAAAATGTGTTTTGGAGTTAGATAACCTAGGCTCCCATTCTAATCCTGTTTCTTTTTTCCTATAGGAGCTTGGGCAAGTTACTTCAGATCTCTCACCATTTTCTCATCTTTAAAATGGACTTCATAATAGTATTTATTGTAGAGCATTATTGGAAAGGTTAAATGAATAATACATCTACAGAACAGTTTCTGTCACCAGGTAATAAATGCCAGTTCTTATTGCAGCACCATGAGCTGACATCTATTATAGTATCTAAGATGGTAAATTTTGCTCAGAGACTTGTATTCCTTTGAAAGGTCTTAAAGAATAAAGACTTGAGTTTCTTTCATGTCTGTGTCCTTAGTGTATCATCTCAGTGTCTTGTAAAAAGCTACTCAGTAAACATTTGTTAGATGGATGGATGTATGGATGGATGGATGGATGGATGGATAAACAGATGGGAGTATGGATCCATAGCACTGGTGTTGTTCCTAACAATCATTTTAAGATCATAAGGGTGTCTCTAGGGATATCTATTTTCTATCATTTCTTTCAACTATTCAGATTATATTGCCTTCCCAAACTTGGACATGCTCCAAGCCTTGTTTTTCCTTTCCTTTCCTATCACAATTTTCCTTCTAAGTGATTAATCATCCAGTCTGATCAGCAAGTGAAAAGAATTTCATGTGCCATGACTTTAAGATAGCTTGTATATTTTATCAGATTTTTGTTTCACTGCTTTATTCGAAGGAAATGACTAATATGGGGAGTTCAATAAGACTATTAGAAAAAGTATTTTCTATAGGAGGTTTTTGAACTTTTCTTAAGTTTTACCTTATAAACATCTGCCCTCTCTACCTGGTGCTAAAGCTGACCCTGGTTAGCACTTCATTCCAATATATTAACAGCTAAGTAAACCCATTTTGGATGAAAAGGTAGGGGTAAGTATAAAAGACTAAGAGACCACTAGGAAGCCCTGTATAACACATACTGAGTTGTAGTTTAGTTGTAGATTTAATACATGCAGTTTAGCTCCTTTCTTCTCCTCCCACCCCCCAACCCAAGGGAAGTGAATTTGGAGTGTCAACATGAAATATTCAAGTCTCATATTTTCCAGGTGTACACAAGCCAAATCTTGCAATGATATTGGCGACTTCTCAGAATTGCAAAATAATGAAGAAATATCCCAGTGAATGATTCTTTGGCTCTCTTAAAAATATCCTTTGTTTCGACTTACTTTTTCAAACTTGGTATTTCAACATTGATGGAAGGTCAAAGTGGAACTCAGACAAGTGTCACATATTTTACTGAAGCAACAGGTATATAATAAAGACTTCCTAAAGCTAAAAATGCAATAGATAAAATAAGAATTAAATCAAAACTCTGAAATTTAATGTTCACACTATTAAGAAATTTATTTACCAGGTTAGGAATATATCATTATCATTTTTCCAAATGCCTGAATAATTGCTGTTAGTTATAAAGAGTATATTTAGAGCACTGTCCTTAAAATACAGGTAATACAAGGGAAAGAGAGGTACTGCTGCTATCACCTATTCATTGCAAGTAACTGCCACTCATTGCGGATGCCCTGAAGAAAGTAAGTTTGTAAAAGAAGATATAGAGGAGAAAGGGGAGGGGATTTGGAGCTCACTCATGGTAAAAGGGTAAGGAATAAAAAATAAGAAGAAATAAGCATAGGAGGTGAAAATGTAATAGTCACTCAAGAGGGGGAAAGATCTGAGAATTTAATTCTACAGACGTTGAGGATAGAAGGAATAATCACTGAAAGGTACTACTTGCAGAAAGATGAAACAGTGTGAGAAATAAAGAAGAGAGAGGTCAAATTTATTATTTACCTACTATATTTTGAGCAGAGTTTGCCATATCTTATCATACTATCAACCTTCTACTGTAGGAATTTTTGGTCCTCATTTCCTAAAAGAATAGTTTGGGCTCATTGAGATAAAGCCACATGCCTCAGGCCAGTGTTAAAACAAGTTCAGAATTCCAAAGTGCATTATTTGACTACATGTAAATTTTTTCTATACCTTCTACACTTGTTTCCTAGACCTTCTGCCTCTGAGGGCCTTTGTTTGGCTCTGACATGTTTCTTAGTTTCCTAGTTAAAGGTGAAAACTCCAGAGGAAGTAACATGGAATGATGAAGACTAAGCTGTTATGGCAGTGATGGATCCCTTAGTTCAGATACAAACTTTGTCACTAACTAGCTATTTGCTTTTAACTAGTAGTCTATACTCCGTTCTTCCTCATCTGTGAAATGAGGGGCTGGAGACTCAATGTTGACTTAAGGTAGCTTTTGGCTCAATTGAATTAAATCAAAGGGAACATAAATAGATGAGGACTGAGATTATAGAAATAATACATTAATATACTCCCTAGAAAGTAAAGATTGTTAAGCGAATTAGGAGAACTGCTTTAAATTTACATTCCATTTAGAATATCATGTTGTTAGATGCAAAAAAGTTACATGAGAATATTGAACAAATATGAAATTCAGAATACAGATATTTCAAAACATTTTGGAAAGCATTTGAAGAGAAGAAAGAAGGGAAGTCGGTAGGAGAAAGGTTGAATCAAAGTTTTCTCCCCTTTGGGGAAACAGCTGCATTACTGTTGTTCCTTTCCTTGTACCAGAATTGTGTACTTATTTCAAAATATGGAACCATTTGTAGCATTTTTTCCCCTGAACAAGTAGATTATCCTTAGCTAGGTCATTTTGTATTCTTTTTTTTTTTTTTAATAACTTGCTCTAATATACCTTTATATTCAGTTCAGACACAGCTAAACTGAACTAAAATGTTAAAACCACATTCTACCTAATCATTAAACCTTAAATCTCTGATGCATTTTGTACATTTCTAAGCTATTTTCTATGTATCTAAACCTCTCTAGATTTTTTATGCAATGAAGTTGGTATAAATAGATAAATTAAATTACAAATACATTATGAAATTTGATTTTCACACAAGCTTATAAAGATGATAAAGCAGATTTTATTCTTTTTATTTATAGATGATGAATCTGAGGCAGAGATGTTAGCACACTTGCTTCAGTTTCCCCAGTGTGTTTTTTTTTTCAATTAGGAATCACATAATTTTATTGAAACAAATGGTAAAATCGGAAGAAAAAAAAACTTAAGTGAATGTTTTGCAAGGGTGATATTGCAATATGCATGCCTGGCATGGTGACCAGGGGAAGTTGCCCCATGGCCATAAAGAAGGCTGTCCAAGCTCAATAATTGCTCACATCCAGGGTGTGAGCCAAAGAGGTACTCTGCCATGCTGGCTTCCAGGGCTCCCATCTTATGTATGTTAGTGAGATGGCCATCCAACTCTTTGATGTCTCGAAGGAGTCACATAGGTGAGTGTCACTCTTGTGGGTGGCTAGCTGGTACAGATGTAGCAGGCTCTGGTTTATTGATCTTCTCAAGGTGGAAGATATATTCCATGGTCTTCAGGATGTTTTTTTGTCATCATAGTTTGGCTTCTTGATGTTGGGGAGGCAGATGCAACCCCCACCATTGCTTCTACAGCCACATCAGCTTCTTGGTTGCTCCCTTTCCTCCTAGAAGTGCTGGTCAAGGGGCTCTCAGACCACATTGTAGCAGTAGGAGTAGGCTGTTTGGACAGGTGCAGGTAGGAGGTATAGACCTCCAGGTTAATATAGCTTTGGATATTGGCCTGGTGGTGAGGGTGACAGTTATTTAGTAAAAGAATAGATCTAGAGTCTACGGGCTCTAATTCTAGTTCAAGTTCTACCCCTTGATTATGGCTTGCTTAATATTCTGTTTTGTCCTCTAAGTAGTCTTAAAAACCCGAAACATCAGACATAAGATAGAGATGTGGGGTAGAAGACATAGAATAATAATGAACCAATCAGTTCTAGATGCTAGTGTGAACTTCACAATTTAGGAGCTATTTAGCTTTGGGTCAAACTGACTCAGCCTCTCTGAACTCAGAACAATCTTTCTGAACTTTTTCTTCACTTGTAAAATATTGATGATTACCCATAACTTGAAAGGTTATTGTTCAAAGGAAAGAATTATCTTTGAAAATATTTTAAAGTTTATTTACTATATATTACTCATATTATTGGAACTATAGAGCCAAATCTTTAATTATATATTTATCATATAGCAGGATTAAATATAATTTAAATAATTCCAAATTTATTCAATCTTTCTTTTAGTTTTAATGTAGTTTATTTTTAGTGATTGGAAATATAACATAGCCACGTTATCATATAAAAATAAATATTTAAAAATTAATCTTGTTTCTCTATTTCTAGATCCTGTCTTTTTTTTTAATGCTTGCAGAGAATATGTAGAACATTTCTTTAATTAGTGGTTTTTAATCCATGGTCTCTAGTCAGCAGTGTCAGCATCACCTGGGAACCTGATAGAACTGTAGAATCTAGGGCCCCCACCAGACCTACTGAATCAGAACTTCTGAGGCTGAGGTCCAGTAATCTGTTTTAACAAGATCTCCAGGTGATTTTGACTCATGTTAAGGTTGAAACCATTAGATTACACATTAGATTGTGTAAAGCACTATCTTAAAGTAAGTCTTTCCTAACCCTCAATTATTCATTGAATGTCTTCTAAATGTAAGATACTGTGCACATTAAATAGAGAAATAAAAGAGTAAAGCAGATTGTATAATTTCTCCTTTTGACATTGCATAGTCTTTATGCAGAAATAGGAAAGAGGAAAGAACTACGTCAAGTAATACAAACATTAAACCTAAAATACAGCTCATCGGGGTTGGCAATGGCAAGTAATTCAATTTAGGATAGAAGGATTTCCCTGTTATGTAACATTTGAGACATATCCCAAAGGCCCAAGAATAGGAGTGTAACAAGGTGTGTTTGTTTTTCCTACTAGCATTACAGATCAGAAACATACCTCAAAACACTTAATTTCTCTTAATAAGAGTGGCAGAGAGAGAGAGAGGAAGAGAAAGAGGGAGCACAATATTTATTTAGTCACAAGATCTCTCTCACAAGGGAGAGTAATACCTTTTTGTTCTACTCAGCTCTTGGAGCAAAAATAAATTGGAGGAGAGATTGTGAAAGAAAGGGAGAGACTACACAAAGGAGGCAGAGATGTTGGTACCATGTGCAAAGTAGATGGAGTGAAAAAAAGAACCCTTAGAAGCCTCCCTCCCCTGCCCAGACACTGGCATTACTATGGGGGAGGTCTCAATAAAAATGGAGAGAGGCTGTTACTTTCCTGAGCACATTCTCCAAATACAGGTCATCAGAAAGTGATTTGGGAACAGAGATTCCACCTATTCAGAAGCCACAAGAAAACTGAAGTTATACCCTCATAATGTGTATTTATTTGGGTATTTATTTTTATAACTTTCATATGTATACAGTTAATAAGATAGAAATCATAGAATTTAAGTGATAAAAGCAAGCTAATAGAATTACTAATATTTCCTTCACACAAATCACCTTGCCCACCTTATTGTGGACATTACTAGATTAGACTAAGGTGAAAAGACATTAGAGGTTGCAGTGAGAAAAAAAAAAAGATAGGTCTATTCACTAGGGGGTCCTCAATCATCAATAACTTCTGCAGTTTTTGATGATTAACGTTATATCGTAATATTCTGGATCCTCTACCAACCAATAGCATAAGACTAGTTCTAATCATATCTGGATGCTTTCTCACCAGATTCTTTCAGGATCCAGTAAAGCTTCTTCTAGTGGTCGCCATGGCATGTAAAGATAGGAATGTCCAAAGAGTGATTTAAACTAAACTCATTTTGGCTGACACAATATCCCTTTCCCAAAGACTCAGAATTCCATTATTCTGTAAACAAAACAAAACAAAACAAAACAAAACAAAGTTAGCAATGTGTTCATATGTGTTTTGGAAACATAGGAGAAACTTAGGGCAGGTTTTAAGGTATAGCTTTAAATAGCAATTCAGAGAGAAAGAATTTAGAGAACATCAGAAATTGAATGAAGAAATGACTCATAATCATTTGAAGAAATCCTGAGTTTTTAAATTAACTTTTGTTTCTGTTAAATGATGTTTGTGTGTGTGTGTGTGTGTGTGTGTGTGTGTAGAATGGGCCAAATATACTGAGGCAATTTTGTCAGTGAGGAAATAATAGGAGAAACATTAACTCAGTTTGATCTAGAAGAAAGAGCCCAGACTGAGCTCTTAGGCTGGCAACTTAACTTACCAAGAGGAGAGGATAGCACGCCAATACCGTATTTACATTCATAAAACACAACTCAGCAAATCAAATCTTTCCCTAGGTATCTATTTTATGACTAAATGTCCTTTTGGAATAATGAATTGCTTAGGTTTATTGCCTAATACATATCTTAATTTATGGCCAGCATCAAGACATTTAAATATTTCTACACCATGTCCTCCCACACATATATTGTATGAACTCACCTTAGTTTGACGAACATTATAGGATCACTAAATTCTTGAACACAGCCATCTTTCTCCAGCACACAATTTCTAGGAGTATATGTAGGAAAGAGAACATGCTGAATAATTATACCTTGTTTGTACTTTCAGATGGAAGGTAGCAATGCCTTATCTAGTCTACTCATCATGAACCCAACTTGACCATGTGTGAGCCTCAAGGATTGCTTTTGGCTATTATTAAATTAGAAAGAAGAAGACCCCAGACTCCACTAGAATTAAGGGAGGAAAGAGTGAGAGAGCATGTGATCCAAGAGTTGGGCCACCCAAAAGAAAAATTTCCAGGTAAAGCGGCAATTTCTAATAAAGTCTCTCCTTTGACAAGTGATGCCAAATTCTCCTGTTTACACTAATACAAAACTTGAGGATGGAATGTGAGGAAGAAAAAAAAGTGCAGAGCCTATATTACTTTTTATAGTCTATAATAGAGTTTAGTATACTTTTCACTTGTTTGAAAATTATCACTTTGAAAAATTAATGTAAATCCTTAAGCACTAAATGTATACATTTGAAGAGTGAAAGATAAGCTAAATTAAAGATAAAATATTGTTGTCTTCAATGATATTAAATTGAGAACCAATTTATTATCATTATTAGACCAAGTGTAAAGATATGTTCTTTACAAAGTTTATATCAGAGAAGAATTTGGAGAGACTTAGAAATTCCTAAATTGTGAGATTCCTGAGACAGGATGTGAAAATATGTTTCATCTCACTTTTCAGTTTTGCTCTCTTGGTGGTGACTTTCTGAAATACATATTGAAAATAATTTATAATTCCATAAGTTTTTCATGATTAATTTGCAATGTCTACCATAGAAATGGAAAAAGGGAGTGAAAGTGTGTATTTATGTATTTAACATTCAAGAATAAGAGTAGGAAATAAAATAAAAGGAAAATAAGAAAGGCTGGTGGATATTTGTGGTGAATACAGAAAGATAAGGTTAGATTCCTAAGGAGAAGGCAGGGCTTCTACTTGAAGATCACATGACAAGAAAGTACCAGAGAGTGAAAACAATTTTAGTATTTGGTATCAAAAAACCTCAAACCTATGCACACTTAAAAGGTACTAAAAACAAGCTCAAGCAAAAACAAGCTGGTGACTCTTTGATGTAGGACAAATTCAAGAAAGAGCTGTTGGAGCCCTATGAGTAAGTTTTCCCAAAGGATTATAAAAGGATGCAGTGCTGAGCCAGTGCACATTCCTTCTCACGGTCTCCTTTACCTTTTCCCTGCTTTTTTTCTGATGTCTTTTGTTGTTTATGGCTGAACATTTAGGGCTTCTTCCTTTTAATGAATTCTTTAGCCTTTGACTTGCCTGTCACCACTGAGTTTTATGCTTTTGTTATAAGGCAGTGAGTTTGCTCCACACACAGTCCAAATTGAGCAAAACCCCTTCAAAAGCCCCCAAATGATGGCATTGTCCTTTTTAATGTACGCTTAGAGAATGAAACAATCTGTTTCATTCCTTATGTTAGAACAGCTGGAATGAAATGAATAGAAGGGGCTGAGCAGTTCTGCAAAATCTTTGATAATAGAGAAGTACAAGTGTTCCCCATCAGCAGTAGGGTGATAATTTCTCTGGTATGAATGATGTAACCGAGTGGTTGTATATTGCTGCCCCATTCTTTCTTGTCCCAAGACACCCTTGGAAATGCGATGCTACATCTCAATGGGATTTTCCAGTACAAAGGTTCTTTTCAAATAATATAATTGTGGATACACACCATTTGTACAGAGGTAAGTATACTGAAGATGTGCCAAAACATTAGGGCAGAAATTCATTTCCCATAGTACAGAGTAGAAATCTGACCATTTGTAGCAATAAACATATTTTTTTAAAACTCCAAAATTATAAAGTATATACTCTATCAGACTCAAAAAAAAAACGAGTGTTTGTTTGTTTTGGAGTCAAACCACCTGATAAATGAAACAAGAGAAAAACATGCAGGAATTCAGAACGTTTTTGTTTTGCAGCTGAAATTGGTATATTTCTATTGCTAAGATAGAAAGCCTACAGGAGACGAATAATGATATAAAGAAACAACAATGTTTTACCTAATATTGGTTGAATTTTTACTTGATTTTTGGAGACTATGTAAACAAAATAAAACAAAAAAACAGGCAACAAAAACAACAACAATAAAAATTACTCAAACCTCTGGTTCAGCCAAATGAAGTCCAATACTCTTCAACCAAAAGAGTAGCATAATGATTGGAGACAAAATAGTCAGAAAAAAAAAATAGATGGATGTCAAATTTCTGGAAATTATGTCATCTGCACAGCAGTTAAATAAACCCGCTGTAACACTTGTGAAGATCTACTGTGTAGAACACATAATGGACATAATTGGGATAGCTCTAGGGGGAAACATGAGAACAATGGACAAGCCATAAAGGAGCAGATATCAGCTCAGATATCAGCTCTCTCATAAGAATTCACTGGGAATTCACAAATGGAGATTGTAGTCAGGAAGGCCAAAGGACTCCATGCCATTATTTCTGAATTTCTCAGGTTATGATACTGAAGCCATGATGGTGCAGTTTATGCCTAAGAAAGTTTATTCAGTTAGGAGCACCATAAGGAATGAAGTATAAGACTCTTGTTTAAGGAGTGGAAGATAAGAAAGGATCTGAATGGTGGGTCACTGTCCAGCACTATAAATTTTAGTGGACACTTGTTTTGTGCTACCTTTTATTTCCCCTCTTTTTCTAGGCTAAAGTTACCTTGGTTTTCCTAGGAGAGCGAATTTATTCAATTGGGATTCATATCCCCCTGTTCTAGAGGAAATCTTGATTTGGATTTGCTCAAAAGAATTATTACATCCCTAGCCACAGTAATTGGTTGAGCAATAAATTTGGAATTCAAAACCAGTCATTTTGGGCTAAAGAAACCTAAAGAGAGGTCTCTATGCTAGAGTTGTTGAGATGTCCCCCTGAAAGGCCTAGAACTTCTGGAAGTCATCTTGTCACCACATCAGAAAAGCTTGAGTGAAAATTAAGTCGAATCAGAGTAAAAGAGAGCTAAGATTGGGGGGTGGGTAGGGGGAGGGTGTAGAGTAAAATGAAGTACAAATTCATGTAAACTCTTGAAACCAGTCATGCTTAAAATTAACTCAACCCTTAGATTATTTACTTTAAAGCTCTGCTCCCCTAAATAATGGTTGTACTTCAACTTATTTGAGTTGATTTTCTGTCACACGCAACCAAAGTATTCTGATTAATACATAAACATCCAGTGAGAACCATAGTATGAAGTCTCTGGAAAATCAGTAGTCACCAAGGGCCAAAAAGAACGATGGCAAATTTGGCCTCCTCAAAACTTTGTCTAGGAGCTGACACTGAATGTCATACACCGTTGACCTTACCAGTTTCTCTTATTGATAGAATTTTAATTATTTTTCTCTCAAACTTTGCTAAGTAAACTTTTTATAGCTTTCAAACCAATAAAATCTGATTTTAGTTATTCTAGACTTCAGATCATCTTACTTTTCACAGACCCAAATACATTGATACAATTTGATGTAATTGAAAAAGTTGAGAATTAAATTGATTGAAAATGCTCAACTATTATTATCTTACTGGATTTTATTCTTCTCCATTTCTTTATTTTTATACTGAATTATTTATTATTATTGAATTATATACTATCTTTGTGTTTTTTGAATACTCTAAAAAAGATGAAACTAAGTAATAAATGTTTAGAATAATTAAGTTTTTGTATCACCATTTTATTTTTATTTTGATATTTTATATGTAATTTTTAAATTCTCCTTTAAATACTTTGGTCAAGACCCTAGTTATATAGTTTTTATTTGCAAAGGAATTAATACAATTTGGTTAGATAGTATTTCTAGTATATACTGAGTCCTTAAGCAGTTATTTTTGTTTTGTTTCTGATAGAATGTAGTTTGCAATGAAGACAGCATAATAAGGCACTTGGAAAATATGAAAATTAGAATTTAGGATACTAACATTTTAAGGTAAGAAAATGCTATAGGGTTTTCAATGTATCACTTTTAGTTGTTGAGAAAAAAGCCTAGTAACTCAGAATTTTACTCTTTTGAAATAAAGGGAACCAATACTCCTCACTCCCTTTTCTTCTGATTATAGTGATTCTATATTTTTAAAATAGTTAGACATGTATAGAAAACAATAATACTTATTCCAAATGTTGGTGTTAAAGACAAGATTGCTGGCAATGAGATGTGACTGGTTCAGGGTTTCACCTCCTCCAGTCTTATCTGACTAGTCTTAAGTTAGAAGAAAGCAATATTCTGTGTTTCTCTGTAACTTTAAATCATCACCAAAACTAATTAGTCTGAAGCTTGGTCACATTTTAGAACAATCCAATGTTCTAAAAAAGAAACAGAACTATTGCTTATATTTTCCTATTCAATTTTCTACAAAACATTTGAATCAGAGAGAGAGGTGAGAAGGAGAAAGAGGGGCAGGGGAAGGTAGGAGAGAGGTGCAGGAGGAGGATGGAGAGAGAGAGCAAGTGAATGCATCCTTTTTGTTATTGCATTGCTGAGGTAAGAATGAGTTTGTTTGTATGGAACTATCTTATGTAGGCCTTTTTTTTATGATAGCTCTGTAACATTCTTCAATGGTTTATAACCTCATTTATAGAAGGCTTGAAACATGAATCTTTTTTGCCTTAATTTAATCTTTTATCCAGTATAAATGTAGCACCTGGGACTTCTGACTTTGTATAAGAATCTACTAAACACAGAAAGTTGTGGTTAAAGGTTTTGCCTGCAAGAATGTAAACATGTTTATTTGAGGAATCATATAGATTACATATGTAAAAACTATAAATAAGCAAATAAAAATCTTCCCTTTTGAACTTGCTCAGGATTTTTTCTCTATTCCCTAATAATAACACTTTACAAAAGCAAGGGCCAATATTGAAGTCATATAATGGTTTAGATAATAGAATTATTAACATTTCTGTAGTTTACAAAGCTCTGATTTAGAATTCAGGGGCTATGGGATTTAGTCTTGTCTCTGCCACTATACTCTGTTCTCTGCTAATATGCAGTCTATACCAGCACTTCTCAGACTTGAGTGACTATTGGAATCATTGGTAGAGCTTGTTGAAAATACTGATTTCTGGATAGAACCTACCCCAAGAAACTGATTCAGCAGGTCTAGTGTGGAGGCCGTATATTTGCATTACCAATGAAGCTGATACGCTGATCCTTGAAAAATCACTTGTCTAGACCTCAGTTTTTCTCATCTTTATAATGCAGAGATTATATTAAGCTTATTGATTTTAGCCCTAAAAAGAAAAAAGAGATAACAATTTTCATTTCTTAAAGGGAAAAAGATTTTAATCTAGAAGGTCCATACTTTAAAATATTAATAAAAGTTTAATGAATTCTCAAAAGCATCTTGTGAGAGATATAGAATAGATATTGACACCACTATCCAGATGTGGAAATAGAAGCACTGAATATTTACATGTCTAAAGTTATCCAGCCGGATAGCAAGAGAGTTAGGACTAAATGTTGTCTCTCAAGTCGGTGTCCTATATTCTTTTGTTTATACTTCTCAACTTTTTATAAGTTAATAGCCTCTATATATCCTGTAATTATGCAGGAGAGAGATTCTGTCTTGCTTGGGTCATACAAACCCCTTAAACATATCTTTGTGGCAGAGTCAAGAAGGAGTAGAAGAAGGAGGAGAGGGAGGAAGATAAGGGGCTGGGGGAGGTGGAGGAAAGGGAGAGAGAAAAAGATGGGGTGGGAGAGGAAGAGAAGGAAGAAGAAGAGGAGCACAAAATATTGCATGTTTTGAAACAAGCCACTTGACGTCTTTGATGGTATCGACAGAGCTAACAGGAGAGTCCTAGTCTGGACTCTCATGCAAGAACCCCTACCCTATTTACTCTTATGGTGTAACACACACACACACACACACACACACACACACACACACACACACACATACTTTTTTCATCAACTGAGATGAGACCCAGCTGTGAACAGATTCAGTTAACATTGTAGTTTTGACCTTTCGTCTGTATATAATTACTGTCCCACATGAACCCATGTTTGCTCTTACCTTACCTTTAGTATCTTAGCTGCTGGAAAGTAAATTCCTCAGCATTGCTTAAGTTCTTGTTTCATGCTTGTATCTTAAATGTCGAGATGTTAAGCCAGAAGGTGGAGGCATAGTTAGTGACAGCCAAAATTAGAATTAAGGTGAGAATTAATTTGTGTCGGTAGCTGTCAAAGGAGACTCCTCTAAGGGAATGCCTGTATATAACTCCCGTTATACCATGTTAATGGGTATTCACTCAAGTTGTGCATCTCCAGTAAACACCAGCCATTTGGCATTTAGTGGGATTTCAGGCCATTCTACTGGTTGAGCCTCATGATGCTTTTGCTTTATTTTTTGTTTCAGATATACATTTTATAGAAACTTTCACACTACAGCTTTGCTACTCTTAGATATTAAAACAATCTATCAAAAATATCATTTGATTTTCATTCTTTTAGCTCTTGTATCTTTTAGCCAATTATTTTTCATCTTGAGTTTTACAAATTAATTCTAAAATATATTTCTGAAGGTTATAAAAGGCCAGATAAATGACAATACTAATTTTTAAAGTGACTCCCTGACTTGCAATTTATAGTCCAGAAAAATTAAATAAGAATAAGGACTGACATAGTTAACACTATTCTATTTAATAAAAAGAGCATTGAAAAATAATATCTCCTATTATAGTCCTCTCATTTATCAACAGTATAAATTTTAAAAAATAACAAACTAAAAAAATATAATGCCATCTTTTTTTTAATTAGCTTTATGGAAAATACAATACAATGTTTTCAGTGTTTTTTGTTCAAGATGCATCCCTAAAACCTTTTGATGACAACCTAGAAATGTCAAGAACCTATGCTCCAAAGGTGAGAAGGTCACTTATCTGCTTAACTGAGGAGGGGGCCAAGTGACGGACAGGCTGAAGTGGAGATTTTGTAACTAGGTAAGCACTGCTTCTGAATACTTGAATAAAAAGTGATCTGCTCAGTGGCTAAGGCTACTAGAAATCTAAATGCTTCCCTTGATGTTGCCTAACTAGAGTGTGTTTATCTGGTCATTGACTCTGTTTTTTCCTTATTAAATCTTGAAAAGCTTGTAAGTATTTCATCATCATGAACATTTAGAGGATTTTATATCCCATGTATCATAATAATAACAGTAGGAAAATAAGATTTATTTTTTAAAAATTTACTTTGTTGTAAATGATTGCTTGTACTCTGTCATGTTAGAGGAGTATTCCATTGTGTGAGAAAAGATGTCAAATTTTTAGATTATGTATAGATTTTGGCACACGAAATTAAGTATATGGTGGAACCCTATGTTCACAGTGCAGCACAGATTGGTGGGCCTCAGTCAGGTTAGGACCAGAATAGTTGGACTTCATGACCAGTTTCCCCAGGCTGTATATATTTGGCTTAAACAGCCATATTAAGCTGGGGCTGATAAAATTCTGCATAGGGTGAGCAGAATGAGTGACTTTCAGTAGTTGTTGCTTTTCTATGGTGCTCCAAGCTCAGAAGTGAAAAATCTAGACAACAGTTCAGTGATTAGTTGCAGAAGTCATTGTGTTCATTTTGAATAAAGATCTTTTGGTACTTCTGGAGGAGTCCTTTTTTTTAAAAAATGTTTTCAATGAGAAAGCAGAGTAGCCTGAATTATGCATGGTAGGAACTCAGTGTGTTGAGTGTCAGTGAGGTGAAGACTTGGTAGACAGAGCTGAGAGGGGTAGCCCTACCTCATTGCTTTATATATGTTAAACTCACAAATCCACTTGTGGATGAAAAATTGTTCTCTTTTAATGATGTTCATATCTATGAATGGTAGCCTTTCTAAAAATATATGTGTTCATAAATTGGCTCTTGATGGGAAAAATGCTGTTGAATTCAAAATTATTAAAATAAATTTTAGCATTATACTTAATAAATAAAAGAGCTTTTGGATTTACTCACTATAATTTTAACTGTCTTAATTTTGAATGGTTGTAAAGGTTAGTTTTAAAGTTGTATCACCTGTTTATGATATTTTTTATTAATGGTAAGTATTAATGGTTTGAGAAGTACTTGTGTCATTTTAGAAACAGATGTGATATAAATGCTTTAGAAGTGTTCCTACTCCTGGATATGAGTAGGAGTTCTGGCTACCCTCTGGGACTCTACTGATAACATCTGGGCACCATGTCGTTTCAACCCTGTCTTGAGTATGAACAGAGATAGAGTGGGGAATATGGACTGCTGTCTTAAATTGGCAGTAATGCAGTGGTTTCCCAAATTCCTGTGCTGGTGTGATGTGAGAGGAACCCAGTAAAAATGGAAGATTTAAGTAAGCTCCAGTGTTTCATATCATAATACCCAAAAAGTCCAGGTTCCATAAAAAATAATTAGTCCTACCAAGCACCAGGCAAATCTCAATGAAAAAAAGACAGTCAATAGGTGCCAACATCAAGAAGACAAATATATTAGAAATATTAGAATTATATGACAAGACTTTAAAGCAGCCTTCATAAAAATGCTTCAAAAACCAATTACAAACACCATAAAACACTATTTTCTCAGCAAAAGAAAATAGAACACAAAAGAAAAAAAGTGGACATTTAGAATTGAAAAATTAAATTAAAAATTCAATGAATAAGCTCATTAGCAGAATGGAGAGGATAGAGGAAATAATCAGTAAAGTTGAATATATACATTAATATTTTCCTATTCTGAAAAATGGAGATTAAAAAAGACAAGGAAAAGAAGAAAAAAAAGAAGAAGGAGGACGAGGAGAAGAATGAGAAGGAGAAGAAGAAGGAGAAGGAGGAGGAAGTGGAGGAGGAAGAGAAGGAGAAGAAGGAGAATGAGATCAAGAACAAGAAGAACACAGAGACTTCAAGATTTCTGGGGTTATAACTAAAGATCTAACAATGATCATGTCTCTAGAGTCCAGGGAAGAGAAGGAAAATAGCTCAGGGTTGAAAGGCATATCACATCCTAGGCCATAAAAAAACTTTAACAGAGTTAAAGGAATTAAAATCAAATCAAAGTGTGTTTCTGACCAAAGAGAAATCAAACTAGAACATTAAAATGACAGAAAAATCTCTAAATATTTGAAAACTAAACAGCAGACTTCTAAATAATTTATGACTCAAAGAAAAAGTCTCAAGAAAAAAAATATATTGAATTGAATGAAATGGAAATACAACATACCAAAATTTGTGTGACATAGTTAAATTAGTAGAGGGAATTTTACAGTACTGAATACATACATGAGAAAAGAGAAAAAAGTCTCAAATCTATAATTTAAATTCCTACTTGAAGAATCAAGAAAAGAATAAAAGAAACATAAAATAAGCAGATAAAAGGAAATAATGAAGATAAGAGCATAAATCAATAAAATGTAAATGAGAAAAACATGAAAATAACTCTTTATTTTGCAAAGATCAATAAAATTTACCAATTGACTAAGAAAAAAGCGAGAAGGCAAAAATTACCAATATCATTAGTAACAGAGAATATCACTACAGACCCTACAGATAACAAAAGAAAAATAATAGAATACTGTGAACAGCTCTACTTAAATAAATTTGACAACTTAGAGGAAATGGGCTGATTTCTTAAAAAGCACAAGTTACCACAAATTACCCAATATAAAATAAATAATTTGAATTATTCTATAGCTATTAAGAAGATTGAATTCATAATTTAAAAACTCATGAAAGAGATATTGCCAGGCCCAAATAATTTCACTAGGAATATCTGCTGAACTTTTAAAAAAATAATTGACAGAAATTATACACAACGTGTTCTAGAAAAGAACAAAGAATGCATCCAAATTCATTTTATGAAGCAATTATTACACTAATACCCAAACTAGATAAAGACTGTAAAAAATAAGAAAATTATGGTCTACAGTTTCTCTTGAAATTAGACACAAAAATCTTTAACATGATATTAGCAAGTAGAATTCAGCAATATATAAAAAGAATCATATGTATGACCATGACCAAATAAGGTGTATTATAGTGATGTAAGATTGGTTCTGTATTCAAAAGCTAATATCTTTCACCATATTAACAACTTAAAAAATAAATACAACCATATCAAAAGATACCAAAAAAAAACATTTAACAAAATTTAACACCCATTCATGACAAAAATTCCCAGAAAAATAGGAATATAGAAAACTTCTTCAGTTTGTTAAAGAGCATCTATAAAAACCTACAGCTAAAACTTAACAGTGAAGAATTTGAATTTTTTTTCTTATGATCTGAAACAAGACAGTTTCTCTTCTCACCACTCTTAATGCTGAAAGTATGAACCTGTGTAGTAAGATTAGCAAAGGAAATAAATGTCATACAGATTGGAAAGGAAGAAATGAAATTGTTCTTATTTTAAGATGCCATGATGGTCTACATAGAAAATTTTAAAGATTATAATAATAATAAAAAAACACTCCTAGAAACTCAGTTTAGCAAATTTGCAGGACATAAAATAATTTCTAGATGCTAACAGTGAATGTATGGACACCAAAATTAAAAATACACTTAAAATTGCTCAAAAAAGAGGAAAATACTTAAGTGTAAACCTTAAACAATATGAATAGGACTTACATATACTGAAAAATAGGATATACTAGTGAATGACATCAAATATCTAAATAAATAGACAGGCATGCTGTGTTCACGAAAAGACTCAACATAGTAAAGCTTCCAATTGTTCACAAATTAATATATAGATTTAATGCGATTCTTATTATATGTCAACAAAAATTATTTTATAGATATAGAAAAGATTATTGTAAAATTTATATATGAAAGCAAAGGAACTAAAGTAGTTAATATAATTAAAAAAAAGAAAGAAAAGGAAGAAATAGGTCCAACCAATTTTAAAGCTTATTACATAGTTACAGTAGTCAGGACTGTGTGGCATCAGAGGAGATATAGACACAAAGATCATTGGACACAACAAAAAGCTCAGTATTAAATACACACAAATATGCTCAACTGATTTTTGACATAGTGCCAAAGTAATTCAATGGAGGAAGGATAGCCTTTTCCACAAACAGCGCTGTAACAATTGGATATCCACAGGTGAAAATATAAACCTCACATATTACATTAAAAAAAAAAAACCTCAAAACATATCATGGACTTCACTTAAACCTCACACCTTACATAAAAATTACCTCAAAATACCTCATAGATTTCAATGTAAAACATAAATTTCTAAAAATTTTAGAAAAAATAATAAGAGAAATTATTTGTGAGTTAAAAGTATGATCCATAGAAGTAATAACGGATTAATTAGATTTAATCAAAATTAAAAGTTTTGTTCTACAAAAGTTTTTAAGAGGATGAAAGGCAAGCTACAAACTTGAAGGACATATTAGAAAACCACATATCTCTCAAAAGAGTAGTATCTATAACATAAAAATAACTCTTAAAATTTAACAGTAAAAAAACAAACAATCCAATTAGAAATAGTCAAAATACATAATTAGACATTTCACTGATGAGAATGTATAAATGGCAAATAAGTACTGTCAGTATTGTTTAACATGATTAGTCATTAGGGAAATGAAATTTTTAAAAACACAATGATATCACTACACACCTAAGTAAAAACAGCTGTAAAACTTAGTGTTCACGAAGATGAGGAGAAATTGGATCACTCCTACATTCATGACTGGTGGAAGAAATATAGTGTTATAACCACTCTAGAAAAGAGTTTGGCAATTTGTTAAGGTAATTAATCATTAAAACAACATACAAACCAGTAATTGCATTGCTGAGCATTCATCCAGAAATGTAAAAGCTTATATTCACACAAACTTTTGTATATAAATATTCAGAACACCTTTATTCATAATAGCCAAATACTGAAAACAACTGAGATGTCCTTCATTAAGTGAAAGGTTAAGCAATCTGAGACATGTGGAATACTATTGAGTAATTAAAAAGGAGTAAATTATTGATAAACAGAACAACGTAAATGAATCTCCAGAGAATTACACTGAGTGAAAAAAAAAAAAAAGCTAGTTCTCAAAAGTTATTTACTGAATGATTCTGTTTACATAACATTCTTGAAACAACATTATAAAAATAAAGATCAGGTAAATAGTTGCCACAATTTAAGAATGGGGAGATGGAGACTATAAAGGGAAACATGATTAATCCTTGTAGTGATAGAAACATTTTGTATCCTGGCTTTATCAGTGTCAATACCCTGGTTGTGATATGGTACTAAAATTTTGCAAGATGACATCATTATGAAAAACTGAGTAAAGAGAACATCAGATGTCATAGTATTATTACTTACAACTTATGTGTATCTACAAGTTTCTTCAACTAAGAAAAGAAGTTTACTTTTAAAAAGTTATAGAAGCAAGGTCAACTTTCTCAAATATTTATGAGTTTATCTTCAAGTTTTAAAAATTTATCTAACACATCTCCTAATATTTTGAATTTGTTCTTACAAATTCAACATAAAGAAAAACATGATTAAATATTTTTAATAAGCCTAATATGGATGCCACCCAGTTCCATTATAATTTATCCCAGTGTGTGTTTTAAAGAAATCAAAATTTTTATCATAAGAGAAAAAATTCCTTAAGGAAAGAAAGAATTTTTGAAATCATTGCAACCTCCAGTAAAATAATTATCTATGTTATATTTATAGCATAGATATTTTGAAGGAAATTTTATAATGGATGTATCAGGCTGAAGACAACAAATGTATTAATAAGACTCCAATAAACAGCTTATCACCAAAAAAAAAAAAAAGTACAAATAAACTGTTGGATAGTTGTATAGTAAGTGGATCCTGATGTAGTACAATAGGGAACACATAGTCATAAAGTGTTTTACCTCACAAATAACACCAAAAATAGTGTTATGAGTCTATTTAAAACTAATTCTAGCTATCTTTTTATAAGGAATTTGAAGATAAGGGTGAAGTGACAATATAAGAAAATAATCAGTCACATCAAGAATAAGAAATTCAACATAAAAAATGATCCAGTTTCTTCAGCAAGAAACAACTGTTAAAGATTAAGTGAAACTTAAAGAGGTGTTTTAACCAAATGAAAAGTACAGATCCTGTTTGTGTTATGATTTGAATACACTATCAAGAAAAAGTTTGGATTTGATAATGATATTAAAAAGTCATTGTTTAATTAATTAGATGTTTGGTGTTTATGTTTAAATGGGCCTTATTTTTAGATATACATACTGAATTGGAATTGCTTTAAAACACCCCAACTAAATAACATCAACAATGACAAAAGTGAGAGAATGCAAATAGAATAATGTTGGCCAAAATTTGAATTTGAACTTGATAATTGTTGAACTTGAAAGATGGGTATAAAAATGATTCTTATATCATTCTTCATACTTCTGCATGTGTTTGAAAATCTTTTATAAAAAATAAGTTGCACATACATACATAATTTATGGCATGTGAAAAATCCCAGAAATATCAGAAATGATTATCGGCTTTTCAAAGAATATTTTAAATCAACTGAAGCAATCGATTCTTGGGTCAGTATATTATTCAGACTTTGCCTCAAATGGCATCATTTATACAAATTGAGTGCCCTTTTATTTTTTATAATTGTCTTTTATAGTAGCATTGTTCATCCAGTAGCTAAGACTTTAACATATCCTTACTTTTCTCACTATTTCAGCCCTTGGACACTCTATGGTACATGTGCCCTTGAAAAGATCCTGACTTCAATTAATTTCTGAGGTTTAGTGATAACATGGTTAAAAAGTATTGCTGTGAATAGCCTCATGGTAAAAAAAAAAAAAAGGTAAATGAAAATGAGAAGCATTGATTTGCTTTGGTTTTCCCTTATTCCTTTCTCCTACCCTCTGTTCTTCATTTCTTCCTCCCTTCTTCTTTCCTTCCTTCCTTCCTCCCTTTCCTCCTTGCTTCCTTCTTGGCAAGGGATTTCCTTGCTATTAGTGGAGTAATTTACATTTTAAAAAGATAGTGATCAGGGCAAGTATCTTTAGCACTCGATTAGGGTAAAAACAAAACAAAACATTTTGTTAAAGCAGAGTACATTATCCTACTGAGTTGTCATATGCGACAAGAAAACTATCTGTTATTCAAACTCATGATATTAGGAAAAAAACATGCAAATTAAGTGTGAAACATAAATTATTCTGAAAACAAACAAGAACAGCAACATTAAAAGAACAGGGTCATCAAAGGAAATTCAAATCCAGGACACAGCTGTGTAAAATCTTAGAAAGTGAAGAGTTGAAACACTCGTGTAAAGAAGGAAAGGATTGTATTAAAAGAGAATGCTCAAAGAAAAAGAAATGGGCTTAATCTATTTTTATTTAAAGGAGACCATTGTAGGATATTTTAATTACTGTTTAAAAATACTTTTAAAAACCTTCTACTTACTTTAATAACAAAATGGAATTTTGCTTCGTTTTGTTGAGTTGTTTATAGGATGTATAAAATGAATATGCTGTTACCTTATATGGTCAAAGAAGAGATTACTCATTCATTCATTTACTAATTCGACAGTCTTTTATTGTTTTCCTACTATGTAACAGTCATTAGTAGTTCAAAATTGCAAAGATATAGTCCTAAATATCTATGTACTTAAGATATTTAAGTGATACTGGATATAAAATATTTATAATTAGTACAGTGAAATATATTAATAGAGGTTTATCTGAAGTTCAAGGGGAGCATAAAGAGGCCCCTAAATCATACCAGGGATATAAAAATTAAATTTTGAAGGACTGTAAGAGTTATTCTGATGGAAAAATAAAAGATGGTGATGACTATGGTGCTGGTGGGTGGAGAAAGGTTAATGGTATTAAAAGTGGAAGAATCCATATGAGGCATAGAGGTCTGCAAAAGCTTGCAGTATTCTAAAAGTTGAGGCTGGACCAGAGAGTATATGTTAATAGCTAGAAGAAGGTGCTAGAGGTGAAAGGGACAGAAAATACAAAATGTCTGAGTGATAACTATATAACTCTATAGCAAGAGTTTGCATAATAAACTATATAACTACATAACAAGGGATCTACATGATAAATGATACAAACTAAGGTTTATAAAGCATGAGAATGAATTAAATGATGTCAAGGTGAGAGGGGTGACATGATTTGATATGCATTTCAGAACAATATTCCCAGCCTCAAGCTGAATGGTTGTGGGCTTTAGAGTACCAAAGAGGTGGTAATAAAATCTCTAGAGATTTCTATTTCAGTAATGTTCCGTTGTTTCTAATACAGGCATATCTTGGAGATTTTGTGGGTTTAGTTGCAGGACTACCGCAATAAAATGAGTCACACTACTTTTTTGGTTTCCTCATATATATAAAAAACTTTTATACTATACTGTATTCTTTCAAGAGTGCAGTAGCATCATATCTTAAAAAACAACGTACATACCGTAAATAAAAAAAAAAATTCTCTATTGCTAAAAAAACACAACTAACCAACATCTGAGTCTTCAGCAATTCATAATCTTTTTCCTGGTGAAGAGTTTTGCCTCAGTGTTCATGGCTGCTGACTGATCAGGGTCATAGTTGCTTAAGGCTGATGTGGCTGTGGCTATTTCGAAAAATCAGACAACAATGAAGTTTGCTGCATTAATTGACTCTTTCACAAATGATTTCTCTGAAACATGTGACACGCTTGATAGCATTTTACCTACAAAACTATTTTTAAAATTGGAATCAGTCCTTTCAAACCCTGCCATGGCTTTATTAACTAAGTTTATATAACATTCTACATCCTTTGTTGTCATTTCAAAAATCTTCAAAGCTTCTTTACCAAGAGTTTCTTTCCATCTCAAGAAACCACTTTCTTTTCCCATTCATAAGAAGCAACAGTTCATCCCTTAAATTTTCATTACGAGATTGCAGCAATTTAGACCACATCATGAGGCTCTATTTCTAATCCTAGTTCTCTTCCCTCTTTTCACCACATCTACGGTTGCTGCCTCCACTGAAATCTTGAACCCCTCAAAGTTTTCTCAACTTCTGTTAATGTTGATATTTTGGCCTCATCCCATGAATCACGAATGTTCTTAATTGCATCTAGAAGGGGAATCCTTTCCAGAAGTTTTCAATTTATTTTGCCCAGATCCATTAGAGGAATCACTATCTATGGTAGCTATTTATTGCCTTATGAAATGTATTTCTTAAATATTAAGGCTTAAAAGTCATAATTGCTCCTTGATCAATGAGCTACAGAATGGATGTTGTGTTGGCAGAAAAGAAAAATAATATTAATTTAATTGCACGTCTTTATCAGATCTCTTGTATGGCCAGGTGTATCGTCAATGAGCAGTAATATTTTAAAAGAATTTTTTTTTTTTCTGAGTGGTAGGTCTCGACAGTGGATTTAAAATATTCAGTAAAGCATGTTGTAAACAGATGTGCTGTCATTCAGGCTTTGTTGTTCCATTTAGAGAGCATCAGACAAGTAGATTTAGCATAATTCTTAAGAGTTCTAGGATTTTCAGAATGGTATAAATGTTCATTGGCTTCAACTTAAAGTCACCAGCTCTGTTAGCCTCAACAAGAGTCAGCCTGTTCTTTGAAACTTTGAAGCCAGGCATTGACTTTTCCTCTTTAGCTGTTAAATTCCTAGATGGCATCTTCTTCCACCATAAGCTTGTCTTGCCTACATTAAAAATCTGTTGTTTAGGGTAGCAGTCTTCATTTATTATCTTTGCTAGATCTTCTAGCTAACTAGCTGCAACTTCTACATCAGCACTTGCTGTTTCACCTTCCACTTTTATGTTATGACGATGATTTATTTCCTTAAACCTCATGAACTAACTTCTGCTAGTTTCAAACTTTTCATTTGCAGATTGCTCATTTTTCTCATCTTTCATAGAATTGAAGAGGGTTATGGTCTTGCTCTGGGTTAAGCTTGGGCTTAAGGAAATGTTATGGCTGGTTTAATCTTCTATCTAGACCACTAAAACTTTCTTCATATCAGCAATAAGACTGTTTTACTTTCTTATCATTTATGTGTTCACCGAAGTAGTACTTTTTAATTTCCTTCATGAACATTTCCTTTGCATTCACAATTTGGCTGTTTGGAATAAGGGGCTTAGATTTCAGCCTATCTCGGCTTTCAACATGCCTTCCTCACAAAGCTTAAACATTTCTAGATTTTGATTTAAAGTTAGAGATGTGACTCCTCCTTTCACGTCAGCACTTAAAGGCATTGTAAGGTTTTTAATGGGCCTAATTTCAATTACTGTCATGGCTCAGGAAACAGGGAGGCCCACGGAAGGTGAGATATGGGAGAACAACCAGTTGGTGGAGCAGTCAGAACATACACTACATTTATTATGTTTGCAGTGTTATAAGCTTGGATTTGTGGCACCCCAAAACAATTACAATAGTAACATCAAAGATCACTGGTCACAGATGACCATAACAAATATATTAATAATAAAAAAGTTTGAAATACTGAGAGAATTACCAAAATGTGATACAGAGAGAGCAAATGCAATTGTTAAAAAACATGCTGATAGACTTACTCAATGCAGGGTTGTCACAAATATTCAACTTATACAAATCATAATATTTGTGAAATACAATAAAGCAAAGTTAGTAAAATGAGGTATGCCTTTATCTGTGGTTAATATGAAATTATCATTTCCAAAATTGTTCTGTCCATTCTTGTAACCATTGTGTGCCTTTCTCCTATTCTACTTAATAATCAAATTGGCTGATCCCTGCAAACAACATTTTCCAGACTCAGCATCCATTGGAAATCCAGTAGTTTGGCTAATTGGAGTTAATGATGGGAAATTGAAATTCAAGAAAAGGAGAGAAGTGAGGATATTTCTTCAAATACCATTAAATTTTACTATAATATAAAAACAAACATGCTTTGTTTTGTAATTTGACTCAAGCATAGTTAAGTAGTGTGATGAGACATCTTAAAAAACAGTGTATATATACACAATAGAATTTGTTTATAAGATTAAATATAGTTTAATAGGTTTAATAAGTTAAATAAGTTTAAAAATAGAGGTACAAAATATTCTTGGGGCTCAGGTAGAGAGCGAGAGCTACCAGCTAAACAGAAAAAAAAAAAAAAGATGTTTCAAACTTTTTTGTTTTTGAATTACCCAAATTATACTTTAATCTATTCTGGGGGTACATTTGAAAGCACCTGAGTTATGTTACCATTGTCTCTTTGTATTTCTGTATGTCTGCTATGAGCTCTATTTCTATGCTTCCTGTTTTGGCTCTTATCTGATAAAAAAGGAGCTTCTAGAGCAGGAACATGCAGGTGATCAGGTGGGAAAAGAGGCAGCCAGGGAGCCTGAGATGTACCAGGGGACATGATGTGGATTTGGGGCAGCATAACATTGGAATCAGAGACTGTCAATTTCTATATTTGAAGCAGAAAATACTTACAAAGAATACTAATAACATACATGTACTGGAAACCACAGATTTTCCATATGAATATGGAAGAGAAAGAATTTTCTGGAGATGAGATAAGGAGATTTAGTAGAAAGAGATTCCTTTTATTTACTATAAAAAAATCAGTCTTTTGTTAAATTTTGGTTTTGATTTTGGATCATGCTTGCTTGTGTTAGAATGACAGTATGACAATCAGGTATAACATAGGAAGAGGACCTGGACAAAGTATTCATTTTTGCTATGGGGATAAAAAGAAAATCAACTTTTTAACTGAAATAATAACACCAGCAATGGTGAAAACACTACCTATAATACAATTCCTCCTCTTTTTAATTTTAGGAGACACATAGTGCATAGTACATTCAATTAATTTTAGTTCTCAATAAATATTGGATTAGTGAATGAGTGATTAAACAAATGACAAATGCATTTTTAACAGTATTCTTTTTAAGGTGATGCTGGGAATAAAGCATTCTTTTACTTACCTTAAACCCTAGTGATTTCCAACACATACACTTGGGCCAAAATTATTAGTATTATTTTAAATGAATATTTATTTTCTTCTTGGGTTGAAACAGTGGTTCAAATTTTATAGGCACCCAAAACTGTTAAAAAATCATTTGCCCTTGAAGACTTAAAGCGTGAACTACAAAACATAATGTGATTGTATATTGACATCTTCATTTCATTCTCAGGGTATGATATGAAACTTTATTTTATTTTAATGATGAAAATATTGGATATATAGCAAAGACATGTAAACTTGAATGTTCTTAATAATTAAAAAATACAAAGTATCATTGGCAAAACTGCTATATCATTCCAAAAAATGAAGCACAATAGACAGAATATGTCAATGGACAGATGTTAACTTAAAGAGTACATTGTTTGGAAAAGAAGTTAATTAACAACTTATTAATTGGATAGAAAATCTGAAACTGTTGTACTTCTAGCAAATACATAATTTTCTTCAAGTATTATTAAAGCGTTTTTGTTGTACCTATTAAAGATTCTTGTCTCTAAGTTAATTTCATTATGCTAATAAGCTATCATCGTTACAGAACCTAAGCTTTGATCCATGTTAATTGTCATGATCTTCAAAGACAAAGTCACCACTTACTTTAAATGAATTTTACATCTTTTTAAAGAATCACACGGAAATTAGGGGAAGTAATTAATTTTTTATTATGTGTCTCAATATTTTTAAGGGAGGAAGTCAATGGTATTGGTTAGAATTCATTTTAACATTTAACTAGGGAAAACAGCATGAGGCAAAAAAAAATGTTCAGATGCAAAAGATTAAAGAAAATTTGAAACTGGGACCTAATTTGTCTTGATAAACTTTGGTGTTTAATATGCTTTTTTTGTTCTCAGTGTGAAACTGCAGGGTTTTGATTTGTAAAAACTTTTTGAAGAATTAATTCTTTCTAATTTTCATTCTTTTTTTGTCTTTCTTTTACAATAAGACAGACAAGTTGACCTTCAAACCATAACACTTTTAAATATCTATGGACTTACAAGGTTAGATCTATGAGAGATCTGATATTAGCTATTGTACACTAACAGAGTATGTTTCTTCTGAAGCAGATTGGACCTAGCTTTTCTTATATAAGGACTAGTTATTTGAACCTTAAGAGATATAAGCAAATAATGCTATTAAATTATTTGCCTTTTTTTTTTAAATCAGAAAAAGTTAAGTGTGGAAATATTAACTCCTTCATTTTATGAAAAATTTTTTTTGTTTTAAGATAAAATACACTTTAAGAACATAACTAAAGTGGAAAATTACCGTTCCTATCTCGTTTATAATGAGAGGCATGTGCAGATTAGAGACCTTCTTTAAGGCCCTATCAAAAAGTGGATCTAAAACCAGAAAGGCAAAGGCATCATATATTTTTCCTTAAACATTCATAGAGAGAGAATTAACTGCTGATATTATAATTTTGTATTTATTTATACTGTATCAAGTCACCTGACTTCTTTTCTGAAAAGATATGGCATGAAAGAGATACTACAGCTGGATATACACTTAAATAAACAGAATTCACTGTCATATAAACAGATGTTTCACAAAAAATAAAAATATATCAAATAGGTTTTTAGAGAAAAATCTAGTGGCTCTAATGTAATTGTTATCAAATAGGAACATCTCAATACAGCAAATACCTAATGGTGAAATTTCACCTAGCCATGAAGAATTTCTAAGACCCATTGGAGAAGTGAAAAACCTCATCATAATGATTTCTTGATATATAAACTGGTAGCTCTCAATTGTTTTCATTTTTAACAAGTATTGTTAGGTAATTGTGATGTAGATGTTTCATAGACCACAAATCTTAAACATTGATAAAATTAATAACAAATTCAAATTTTATCTGATTTTAAACTGTATACAGTTACTTATTTTTATTTTATTAAATTAAAAAAATTATTTACAGTTATTAGTTGATATATTTGTTTCAGGTTTGCAGCATAGTTATTAGACATTTATGTAACTTACTCAGTGATCCCCCCAATAAGTCTAGTACCCCAAACATCATACCTAGTTATTACAATATTACTGACTATATTCCCTATGCTATAATTTACATCCTCATGACTATTTTGTAACTGCTAATCTCTACCCAGACTTCCGAACCCAATTCTATCTGGCCATTATATATTTGTTATCTGTATCTATGAGTTTGTTTCTGCTTTTTTTGTTGTTGTTTATCTTATTTTTCATATTCTACATATTAAGTAAAATCATATGGTATTTGTCTCTGACTTATTTTACTCAGTATAATATCCTCTAGATCCATTCATATTAAAGGTGGCAAGATTTTATTATTTTTTATAGCCAAGTAACATTCCACTGTATATACATAATACTGCTTCTTTATTAGCTTGTCTATCAATGGACACTTAGGTTACTTCTGTATCTTGGCTACTGTAAATAATACTACAATGAACATAGAGATGCATACATATTTTCAAATTAGTGTTTTGGTTTTCTTCAGCTAAATGCCCAGAAGTGGGACTGCTGAGTGATATCGTAGTTCTATTTTTAATTTTTTTAAGGAATCTCCATACTCTTTTCCACAGTGGCCATATCAATTTGCAATCCCATGGAGGGTTCCCTTTTCATCACATTCTCTTAGCATCACATAGCACTTGTTTGTTGATTTTTTTTTTTTTTTTTTGGTGATAGCCATTCTGAGAGGTGTGAGGTGTTATCTCACTGTGGTTTGAATTTGCATTTTGAACATTAACTCCTTATCACATGTATCATTGGTGAATATTTTCTTCCATTCAGTAAGTTGTATTTTTGTTTTGTTGATTTTCTTTGCTGTGCATTAACTTTTAAGTTTGATATAGTTCTATTTGTTTACTCTTTGTTTTTTTTTTTTCCTAAGAAGACATAGCTAAAAAAAATACACATTACTAAGAGCAATGTGAATTTAATGCCTTTGTTTTCTTCTAGAGATTTTATGGTTTCAAACCTTTAAGTCTTTAATCCATTTTAAGTTTATTTGTATATATGGCAAAGAAAGTGATCTAGTTTCATTTTATTTGCATGTATTTGTTTAGTTTTCCAAAACTATTTATTTTATATATTTGAATTAATACAATTTTTATTAGCCAAGCTGCCACTAATCTATTCATAAAATAGCCATATAAATTAATATATTGGTGTAATAATTTTAGTATTAGCAACATTTCATGTGTTATATTAGAATTACTAAAACTATAAAACTAATTAATTATATTAGTTAACATGTGCCAAAACATACCTCTTCAAATTAGTATTGCCCTTTTTAAATCTGTGAACTTATACATTTTTTTATGGTAAGGTTGTCATTTTATATAGTTTTTTTGCATAATATAGATGCTTAGTGAATATTTGGTAAGTGGAGAAACTGGATTTTAATCTTTTGTTTTGTAAACCAGTAGATGACCCAATCTAATATATTCTTTTTATTACCGATATAGCTATTTTCAAAGGAAAAATTTATAACTATAAACTTAGGACAAAATTTTTCTACTGCTGAAATTATTCTAAAAAGTATGATGGAGTTTCTGAAGTTATGTACATGAGTTTTTGCAACACTTTAATTCTGTAATAATATACAAACATGTGTTCTATGTACTATCTCATGAATTTAATGGACAAAAACCACACATTTGCATGTATACAAAGTATTATTTCTACCAGGCCTGCTGGCATATCAGAAGCAAGGGTTCTGCATTATAATTTGAAGCGAAATTCCTGGTAAATATAATTTAGGGTTAAAAGGCTTACAAAAAAATTATCTATATTAAAAAATATATAATTCCTAAATTCCCACTAAACAACTCTTTTTCTCCTTTAATATCTTACTCAAACACATTAAATCACACTTGAAATGCATTTTTGAAATAATAATCAGTGTATGAAGTCATTCTTATGTTATAGATGTTGACTTTTTTACATGGAAGGATTTGGAGACATAGTAAGAGTGACAAAGAATTCCAAGCTTATACCTCAGAGAACTATGTTAGGGTGGTATTGAGGAGGGACAATGCATATGATTCATATTCAGTTCTATTAATTTCTTTTTAACTTGTCATAGTAAACTGATAAAGACATAAGGGAGAAGTAAAATTTATAGAAAGTTCTTCCACCTTTGAGACTGTAAGGAAAGACTGAGGTGCACACTGCTTTTCTTCACAGATCTTAGCATAGAAATTCATAGGTTCACATACCTCTTTCCTAACCAGACCCTCCTGGATACTAATCTAAGAGGTCACTACTACATATGATGGCTTAGAAGAAAATGTACAAATGGTATATCAAAGAAGAAATAAATGAAGACTCAAGCCATCTGTGTATAGTTTTAGTAAATTAAATATTTTAAATTAGTCTTCCATATTAAAAAAATTATAAATACATTTAAGGTTAGGAGATGAGTGGCTTACAAAACTAGAACTGTTAACTGGTTTAATCAAAGATGAAATTTATTGCATAAGAACTGTGTTTTACAATTCTTTTTTTTTTTTAACTATCAGAGCAATACTGCAACGGCTGCAAATAATTTTGTGATCAAAGGTATAATTAATTCTTTTGTTGAGGACCATAACCCAGACTTTGTCAAATGTTATAGACATTGAAGAGGAATACTTCTGAATAATATCTAATTTGTTTCTAAATATTTTATCACTTTTCATTGAAAAAATTATATTTGCTAAAGGATGTAATCATTTCCCAGCACTTGCTTGAATTAGGAGATCATTAATATTATTTATTATGCTTTAGAACATAAGCTGCAAGCTGACCTTAGCCATATATATGTATGGATTTGTTTGGCTCCACGCTATATTAAAATATTTCAAAATTAGCTTCTGACATTTAAAAATTGTGTGATTTTATACAAATACATGGATATCTAGATTTAATTGAAAGAATTCACTAAATGAAAATATTGAACATTTCCTTTTATGTAGCAAACATGTGGTCAGGCTGAGTAGAAATTTCCTGTTCCCTGCTTTCCTGTTTACCTTAGCATCTCTGTAGCCACCTTCCTCATGTAAATAACTTGTCCAAGACCAAAAAAAACCCTTGAATTTGCCACAGTTGATAAAAAAATATATAGTTTATTACAAATAAATATTACTCCAGTCTCCACTACTGGGGAGACCTCTATGTGAAAATCACTAGAATATGCGAAAATTCAAAAAGATATTATGGATTGTATTGTAAGAAATAAAAAGAGAGTGAAAAAATGAGAACAGACTGGATTATTATCTTAAGGGATACAACCAGATAGGTTCATGTTTTAATTACCCATTTCAGTACTTTAGAAAACCTTGGGTGAGTATGTGAATATTTGGCAAGTCTTAGATTAAGAGAAATAAAATCTTAAGGTTTGGTGCAGTTAATCCTAGTTTCTGTATGTAGTAAGTAACATTCTAACTTAAGAATGTTAAAATACCTTGACTGAAGATTGTTATAAGATGTTTGGGGTTAACTGTGTTAGATGCTTTCCTCTTCTAAAGACCTTTGCTTTTAACTCAATACTTGCTTATCTTTCTAATTTAACATAGCCCAACATTCTTCTTTGTAGTAATTTTGGGCTATCTGATAACATATAATGGAAAACATGTTTATGTCTTCCACCAGTTCTTGTTGCATATTTCAAATGCTTAGAACAACAATTTTCAGAAGCTTTCATTAAGGTTAATTTAAAAACTACATTAAATACAAACAGATTTTCTCACAAACAAAATGCAATGTGTACTTAACAGACTTCTGTATGTTATATTTGATAAACTACCTCATATAAATGCAAATTTTGACTTTCTGCCAGAACCAGGTGGTATGGAAAATATTTCTATTAAACAAATAATGCTGGAAGAGCAAACTTCAAGCATTAGTATGTTGCATAGAAAAAGAGGGTATTTTTATTCAGGTTTGATGTATATTTACAATTTGACCTTTTTGTATACAAAATGAAAGAAACATATCAGAGAATAATATGTGGTGAACAGTTGTCTTTGGTGCAAAAGGAGATTCAGGAAAAATACTCGGGGAGGAATTTTACGTAGTCAGAGACATAGGCTAAAATATTTTCTTCTGTTTTGCATAGTTATTTGCTAGCATCATCGCATCTCCTCTGGCAGTTATCTCAATAGCTTTCATCTCAATCACTAAGTAAAACTGAACAAAGGAGAGCTAAATAAAGTGGGAGGATCCCAAACGCTGCCTCATATGGAACAGCTTTTTTTGAACTCTCAGCCAGACAAAATACAGTCAGAACATAAAAGCAAACAGAAGACCTCTCCCAAAGCGACAACCCTAGCCTAACTATGAGAAAAATATTAGCAAAAAAAGAAATTAAGCGACATGTTACAAATTATATGATCAGTTCTTAAGATTTGTCAAGGTCATCAAAAACAAAGAAAGTCTGTGATATACAGAGACCAAAAGAGACTATGCAGCTGTGATGACTAAAAGTAATGTAATATTTTGTATAGAATCTTAAAGCAGAAAAATGACATGGAAAATGTAGTGAAATTCAAATAAAGTGTGGAATTTAATAGTAATGCACCAATGTTAGCTCATTAATTCTGACAAAGGTACCACAGTAATGTAAGATGCTAACAATGGGGAGCTGAGTGTGGGGTACATGGGAACTCTCTGTACAACCCTCACAACTTTTCTGTAAACCTAAACCTATCTCTGCAAATGTTTATTTAAGTTAAAAAAAATAAAAGATAATGGAGGAAATATTATTTGGCCTGAAGGTACATGTTGATTCTTATGGTGATGCTTCATGTTCATTCTTAACAAGGTAAATCCTTGGAATTGCTCTATCAAAGGAATTGATAAATGATACACACTGTGTTCATTTTCTTGTTTAGTTAACCCCATGAAACACACACAGTGTCCAGAGGGTGAGGTTTGCCATCTTAAAGTAAGTTGTTGCCTGCAGGAAGTATAATAGGAAAACCCATGATCTTTACCCCATTGGTACTACATTATCCATGAATTTGACTCCATTGGTACTGGGTTCTAAATATTAGCCTAACAAACTTCCTCCTCACTATAATCATGGGCTGTATTTGTAAAATGTTGTTATAAAATTGGTCCTAAGACCCTAGAGAAATGTTTAATTCAAGACAAATAGTAATACTTAAGAATGTTGCAAATCATTTAAAAACACTATATAGATAATATACAATATGAGAATACTGTGCAATTAGAAAAATATGCACAATTGGAAACAACAGAACAATAATGTTTAGCTTTGATACAATAGGTTAAATATTTAAAAGTAAATTACTAAATTTAGAAAATTTAGATATAGATATAGATATGACAAGGAGGAGGAAAAAGAGAAAAAGGAGAAAAAAAGATAAGAGAAAGAAGAAAGTTTCTATATTGAGGTCTTTGTTCTAAGCAGTGAGCTTAGAACTTTATATACTGTGAATCGGGTATGACTGTTTCTATTTTATAGATAGGCAATAGGATTCAGAGAGAATAAGTAACTTGCCTAAATATTCATACATTGTAAGTAATATAGTCATTGTCCTTTCATCAGTTATTCCTAACAACACGTATCAACATCCTTGTCAAACTTTCTCATTTTTAAGTCTCTTAAAGAGAGACTTATCTTAATCGTCCTTCCTGACTCTCCCTTTAGATTGAGGACTCATTTTCATGTTCTCAGAGATCATAAATGATTAAGCTGGGATTCTAACCCATTTAGACAACTCCAAAATCTATATACTTAAACAAATAAATTAACATGCCTATAGTAGACTATATTTGCCTTTAAGATATTAATAACTTAACACATTATGTTCTTGAGGATATTAAAAAAATTTCTGACCAAAATATTTATTATAAAAAAATTAAAGGAGAATATAGAATTAAATGTTATCTTTGATGAAATAGCTATTAACTTCAGAATGTAAATATGGATGTACATTATCTCTATAATATAAAATATTATAGGAAATTATAAAAGTGAATTGCAGAAGGAGAAAGAGTGACAATGACACAATGAGACATTTCAAAGTTTTTCATAGAAAATTACCAGTGAGAGAACAGATATTGTTGATGTTATTGTTCTTATTTGTTTTTCTGTTTGTTTAATATAAGATTTTTGATTTTCACCCCTCTAAAAATGATAATGTTTTGGGAAAAAAATGTTATTTCTTCAAGTAGACATGATAGACTAGGCTAGTAGAGACTTCAGAAGACCTCTTTAGGTCTTTAATATGTATTTATTTTTGCTAATCTTAGATTAACATTGCTGACTCATTAAATAACTTCATTATTGTTTCTATTGACATTTGACTGAGCACATAACTCTTAAGAGGTAATCAATTTAAAATAATTCTCATTAGTATCATAACATACTTAAATTGAATCTATTTTAGAATAAAAATGCAGCTAAGATTTTGAGTTTATGAATTTTCAGAAAGATCTTTTCTCTCCCACACATCCATTGAAATGAGAACAATTTCTTAAGTTATCTTTGACTTTAGAGATAATAAATTGGTAGATATATGGATAATCAGCCTAATCAATATTCTACTCCCAGAGGAAGTTAAATTTCCAAGTTAGAGATATTTTTATTAACTTCACTTTGAAGATTTTTTTTCTGAAATTTTGAGAGAATCCAAAATTCAGAAAAGTGTTTGATTATATAAAGTATGATTTTAGTGGTGGATTAATAAAAATCATGTGTGTACTACAGCATATTTAATGTGAAGAAGCCTGACAAATGGCATAAGTTTTATAACAACATCGATATTTGGCTTACTAAGTTGGATAAATTCATTTCTCTAAAATTTATTTAATATCTAAAGACTAAAATTCAAAAAATATGCAAAACCAGAGCTTCCCAAAATTA
The DNA here is from genome assembly GCA_004027375.1 of Macroglossus sobrinus. Lineage (NCBI taxonomy): Eukaryota > Metazoa > Chordata > Mammalia > Chiroptera > Pteropodidae > Macroglossus > Macroglossus sobrinus. Next base: position 83,299 of record PVKZ01002636.1, on the reverse strand, counting down.
AATATGAAGTCAAACATTATCAAAAACTAGTAAGCTGATCCAGATTAGTTATTATTTAAAGTATATATTCAAAAATATTCAGCTTCTAAGGTAAAGTTCTCACATATTTAAATGTGAGTGATTTCATATTTAATTTTATTTTAATTTCTTTATATTTTTTTCTGGAGAAAATTTTAGACTTTGAGCCAAGTATGGAATTATTTGGTTGATGGTTACATGATGCAGGCCTAGAGAGTTTTATATTATGTCTACAAAACAAAGCATTAGATTTCAGAGAGGAAGTCATAGATGCCACATTGTTGAAATTTCTGATCTGTTTGCAGTGCTTAGGTTTGAATGAAAAACCCAAGGGCCAACTTCACAAAACAATTACATTTGCTTTTTGTACCCTTGATAGCCCAAAACACTGGAATTTGCACTTTTAAACAGGAAAAATAAATTCTCTTTTTCCACCTTACTAAACTTTAAACTTGCAAATGTTTCTTACCTAACTTTAAATACTCACCTTAGGGGCTTTACAAGCCTGAAAAAATATGGGCAGCCCAGAAAGGTGTTCCCAGCTCAGCCATCCTATTTATCTATCTGCTCAGCTCCAGTTCATTCCAAAACACAGGTTCATAAAGAATCCTACCAGAGGCATCTATAAAATACATAATATTACTTTAAAAAGTAGTTTTTGTCATTACATTTTAACACTATATTTATTTCAAATAGAAAAGATTTAATCACCAATCAGATCCTGTTTGTCACTACTGTTGAATACTAAATTATATCCATTTAAATCTCATTATTTAACCATTATTGTCAGAAAGCATATATACACATATTATATATGATAGTATACATGTTAAATAGATACCCACATTTCTTTATATTCCAAAATCTTCTTTACCATTATGTCTTTTATAAGAAATCTATTAATAATATACAATACAAGTTACTAATTAGCTATACAAAAACATTTGCCTTTTCTTGCTAATCAAAAATAAATAGAAATAAATTTAGAAATAATACAAAATGTCATTTGTCTGTGTAGATGGTCTCCCTAAAGTTTCTTATTCTGATTCTTTCCAAACCCAGTCATACATTCTAAGTAATATAATACTCTAATTCCATCATTTCCTCATCACAGCACTTATCACCGTCCTTGTCAATCTTTTTTTTTTTTTCTGTTAAGTCTCTCCATATTTATCTTGGCATTATTTCCTGACTCTCTCTTTAGACTGAGGTCTCACCTCCATGGTTTTGTATTCAGGTCTTTAGCTGTATGAGACCCAAAACATTTCTTCAGATTGTATCCAGTGCTGCATTATACTTTTGCCTGAACGAAGGACTCTTCCATCATTGGAATAACGTCACATCAATGGTGGCCCACAATTATCCCAATGATAAAGTTGCCCATACCTAGGATAACCACACATCCAGCATGGCCAAGATTTATACTTGTTATCCCAGCTTATTATTGATAGCATCACTTATACTCTCAAAGTCTCTATTTGATCAAGATCTTATTGGCCAATTTAAGACAAGTTGAATGGGAATATACTCATGAAATGAGGGAAATATTACTATTTTAGGCAGAAACACTATTTGAATTATATGCAGTGAATATCCCTGTACTCCTAATAAGAATGTATAAAAATCAAGCTATAGTATAAAGGGCCTTCTATTCAAATTCCAGAACAAACTTCAGAGAAGGCAAATAAATGAATATATTTTAGTCTAAAAGTTTTAGTGATCATATGCTAATAATTAGCATTAAACATGTCAAGTTGGTTTCAGTAACATGTTTGTGACAAAGAACTAATAATAAAAAATACTTAAGTTATATTTATAGCGATAGTATTATTCTGAGAGATCTCCAATAGCAACCTGGATTAAAAAAGGAAAACAGCACATACTGAGAGACAGTGATCTGTCAGGCACCAAGGTAAGTATTATAATTATGCAATAAGACTATAAATAAAGTTATGCTAACACAGAATAATCAGAGGGCCTCACAGAGATCATTGTAATGAGAAGTTAATTTTTTGGGATAAGAGAAAAACCAGGGGAGAAGAGAAATGAGACAGATATTGATAGGATACAATAATTTCATTTTCTACATGGATAATGAAGAATTTAGCAACGCCTGGGTGATTGCTATTGTTCAAAGCTCATATTGTAGGTGAGAAGGGAAAAGTCTGCAAACAGGGTTCAGCTCTAGCAGAGAAAAGAGACAACTCTTTCAGCCACACTTAAGAAAGAATTTCTGACCACTCCTAAGAAGTGACACTAGGAAATGTGAAGGCTGAACCCAGTCATAAGTATACCCCAGTTTAGCATATGCACAGTAGAGAATAGAATTAAAATGGCTGGTGTTGAGAATGTTTTGCATATCAAGGACACCCAGAAAGTCCCAAATTAAAAGTACAGTGTATTTATTTAATGTTAATGTGCACTTTCTATGTTTTTTTCTTTTCTGTAATCTTTGTGACATAAATTATTGTCTTATAGTGAGAGGAAATGAGAAATATGTTATTTGGTAGTGTCCTATAAAGTTCATAACAGTTGTATGAATGGACAGATAAATATATTTCACAGATGATATTTATTCTATTCTCAAAACAATTTAGGGAAGTAGATATTCTCTCCAGATGACAGATGAAGAGACTGAGTATAGGCAGATTATTAATTTATGCAAGTTTATACAAACAATTAATGGCAGAGCAGATCTAACTTCAAAGTCCATTTATTTTAAAGTATTGAGACTATGGAGCAGTGTCTTTCAAAATTAAAAGATTGCAGCTATCATTTTATTTTTATTTTTGTTTGTTTATTTTTAAAAATAAATACTCAAGCAGGTCATCTGAAATGGGCCTGAGATGTTATGATGACAACTCTACTTGTCCACAGACCACACTTTAAGTAGCAAGAGTAAGGGGTCATGGTTAAGACATAGAGTGACTTCATTCTTAAGTTTTCAGAATTATTGATGCACCTTTTGTGTAGTAAGTTATTTACAGACTTCCTTGCAGTAATTTCTTTTGAGTTACATTGGTTATTAAGAAATTCTTAGCTACCATGTATGAAATTTACTCCCATCACCATTTCTACTTTCTAATCATCTGTAATATTTTGTTGAGATGAATAATTGCAGATGTAACACTATGAGTTAATGAAATATTTTTAAAATTAAACAAGATTATAATGCTAGGTTGATATAATATAATATTTCTCCATAGTCCATAGCTCATTTCCACAGTTACTATCAAGTTGCCCACTAGCAATATATTTGTAGCATTAAATAATATTCTGGCCTGTAGAAATTTAAATTTTAGTGGAACTGTTTCATGTTCTATTATAAAGCAAAATTAAAAATGCAGAATAAATAAATACAAACCAAAAAACCAAAATCAAATACCCTAAAATTAAAGTTCTGTAATTCAACCAGCTATCACCACTGTGGTTTTAATGAGACTGTTTTCATTAAATAGATAATAACTGTATCTATATCATGATTTCTCTCTCTATGTATTTCAGTTTTTAATATAATTTTAGCTACTTTTTTTTCTCATTTGAAAATCCTCAAAACACCTTTGTTCAAGAAACAGGGCAGATCTTAAAAATCAAATATAATGCACCTGGGGAACTAGGCTGAGAGAAGTGAAGTGTTTCATTCAACTACTTTAAATAATAAGTACTTCAGATGTTGATTATTTAAAATAAAAGTAATTTAAAATACTTCGATGTTTGTTGCAAAATCTCTTCCTTTGGTGATAATAATTGGTAGAACAGAGTCCAAACATTTTATTCTCCAAATGCCAAAATTATACAAATTATAATCATAATCACTACTACAAATAATATTTATCAACAGCAAAAGTTTGTTATGAAAAAAAATATTTAGAATTACCCTTGACAATAAATCAAGTTATAAAGTAATAGTCATTCTATCTCTCTAAGTAATTATTTTGTTAACAAAGGTTTTCTATAAAAGAGAGTTCTAAAATTTATATATATTAAGTTATAAGCCAACATAAAAAAACAGAAATTTTTAAAAAGTCCTCTAAAAAGTAAGTGTTCTGACAAAGTAATTCTAAAGTTTTTATAGAGGCAAAATACCTCAAATAGCCAATACAGTTTTGGAAGACTCACACTACCTGACTTCAAGACTTACTATAAAGCTTTAATAATCAGAAAAGGGTGGTGCTGGCCAAAATAATAGGTAAAAAGATTAATGGAAGAGAAATAAACTCACAGAAATATACTCAATTGATATTTGACAAAGTCACAAAGTCACAAAGGCAGTTCAACAGAGAAAGAATAGTGTTTTCAACAGTGTTGGTGGAACAACTAGATATCTATATGCAAAAGTCATCATCATCATTGACCATATATCCTTCCCCAAAGTAAGTCAAAGTTGATCTTATACCTAATTGTAAAACACAAAACTGTAAAACTCCTAGAAGATAACATAGAAGAAAAATCTAGATAAATCTTTTGTTTGAAATGGACATTTTAGATTATGTATCAAAAGTACAATCCATAAAATAAAGAACTGATAAATTAGACTCCATTAAAATTTAAGACTTTTGCTCTGTGAAACATATCAATAGAATGAAAAGAAAAGCCACAGATTGAAAAAAAATATTTACAAAGGACATAGCTAATAAAGTACTGTTATTAAAATATACAAAAAAAGCACGACTCAATTAATAATGAGCAAAAGATCTAAACAGATACTTCACCAATGATAATAAATAGACGGCAAATAATTATATGAAAAGATGCTCAAAACCATTCATCTTTAGGAAATTGCAAATTAAAACAACAATGAGATACTACTACATACCTATTAGAATGGCTAAAATCCAAAATATTGATAACATGGAAAGCTAGACCAATAATTTCCATTCATTTTTGGTGGGACTGAAAAATGGTACAACCATTTTTGAAGACAGTTTGGCAGTTTCTTACAAAACTAAACATACTCATGCCATATGATCCATCAATCACAGCCCTTAAAGGACATTTATACAAATAAGTTGTAGTTGATATTCATACAAATAAATTGAAAAGTTATGTCCACACAAAAATCTGTGCAAAGATTTCTATATCTACTTTATTCATAATTGTCAAAATTTAGAAGTAACCAAGAAGTCCTTCATTATGTCAGTGAATAAATAGTAATACATTCAGACAATAAAATATTACTCAGTGCTTAACAGAAATGAGCTATCAAGCCATAGAAAGAGAGAGAAGAAACTTAAATGAATATTGACAAGTGAGAGAAGCTGGTCTGAAAAGGTTACATATTGTATGATTCTAACTATATGACATTCTAGAAAGTCAAAACTATGGAGATGGTAAAACGATCAGCAGTTGTCAGAGACTTAAGTGGAAGGAAGGATGAATAGTTGAAGCACAAATGATTTTGAAGGCAGGCTAAATATTCTATATACACTACAATGGTGGACACATGTCAGTATATATTTGTCAATAACCATAGAATGCATAACACAAATAGTGAACCCTAATGTAAACTATAGATAATGGTTGATAATGATGTTTTAATGTTGATTTATCAGCTGTAACGAATGTACCACACTGGTTAGAGATGCTCATGGTGGGGTGTTTTTATGGCTTGGAGAACTATGCAGGAATTCTCTATACTTCCTTCTCATGTTTGCTGTAAAACTAAGACTGCTTTAAAAAATAGAGCCTATTTATTTTGTAAAAAGTGAAAACAAAACAAAAAGAATATAATCAATTTATGGAAATGCAAATCAAAAGCACAATGGAATACCACTTCACACTTATTATATGTCTATCATCAACAGGGCAAGTAACAACAAGTGTTGGAGAAGTTGTAGGGGAAAATGAACCCTCATACACTGCTAGTGGGAATGTAAATTGGTACAGTTATTTTGGAAAACATTATGGAGTTTCCTCAAAAAATTAGGAGTAAAATTACTATATGACCTACAATTCCTTTTCTGGAGTTCTACTCCCAGAATATGAAAATAATTTTCCATAAAGATATATTCACCCTAATGTTCATGGCAGAGCTATTCACAGTTGCCAAGACATGTAAACCACCAAAGTGTCCTTTGATAGATGCTCGGATAAAGAAGTGGTACATATATACAATGGAATATTACTCAGCCATAAGAAGAGGTGAAATACTGCCATTTGCAACAACATGGATGGATCCTGAAATTATCATGCTAAGCAAATAAGTCATACAGAAAAAGTTGAGATTCATATGATTTCACTCATATATGATATATAAAACTGAAAGCAACAAACAAACAGAACAAACAGATTTATGGACAAAGACAACAGTTTAGTGATTACCAGAGGGAAGGTAATATGGAGGGTAAGTAAATAAGGGTAAAAGGGGTCAAATATATGGTGATGAAAGGAAATTTAATATTGAGTGGTGAACACACAATACAATATACATATGATATATTATTGAATTGTACACTTGAAACATATATAATTTTATTAAGCAATATCACCCCAATAAATTTAATTAAAAATTTAAAAAATAATATCTATTGAATTTTACGTATACATCTATTCAGGGACTCAATGTATGTATAATGTTCTGGGTTTTGTTTTATTTTTATTATATAGGCGAGTTCTTCTAACTCTCATCATTAAAACACACACACACACTCACACACACACACACACACACACACACACACTCTTTTCCTATGCATATTTAGTGCTTACCTCCTCACACAAAATTATGTTTTTATTATCTTGGAGATGATATTTTAGGGAACAATGTCTTATAATGGGTTGTTATTAATATCAGGGCTAAGGTATTACCAGTGGGTGTGATAATGTTTAGTAGACTTGGTCTATATAAATGACTTTAATCTCATGGAGAATAAAGAATATTTTAGATTCTACCATGGATTTTTACTCTATAAGGCTTTAGCTTTAAAATGTCTTATTTAAGTGTTAAAAACAAAACTGCTGTGATTGTTGCTCAAGATCAAATAATAAACATTGGGAAAATAGTTTTTAGCTAAAATAAGGTGATGAGTGCCATGGTGGAGAAAGCACCTTGATCTATTGGACACTTGGGGGGACATGGACGAATTCTTGGTCACAAGGTTTCAGATTTATTTTGGAGATTTATTAATAAATCAAAGTATTGTTATTTTAATATACAGAAATAGAAGTCTGTAGAAATGTGTAGACAGCCTGTTATAAAAAAAGCAATGATTTTATTTCTTATATTAATATATATATATATATATATATATATATATATATATATTTATATTCCAACTTTAAAATTTGACTTTTACAGTGGATTGTAGACATAAGATTATATGCTTGTATTTCAGGCATACAAAAATATCCCAACACGGAAATATATGCAATATGTAGGGAATCGTTTCTGGTGCTTTGCACTTTAACCAATGCATTCACCATTTAAAAACAATTAAAAAATTCATTAAGCTGGATTCTGCCCTTGGATACACACAACAAAACCCCCATTGAAGTCAATGGAAACTGTGCATGCATATCCAGGGGCAGAATTTAGCCCGCTGTGTTTAATTCACTCTGATCATTCCTATTAATTTAATATTAATATTTCCGTTCATTTATTCAATTAGTTCTGCAGTATTCAAAATTCATTGTATGTAATACATTGAGATCAGTCAATCATCACATTTCCAGTCCACTTTCTAACAATCAATATTTGAAGTTAGTCAAGGCAAAATGCACTTAAAAATCGAACAGAAATAAAAATAGAAGTCCCTCTGCATAGATATCTTCTACTTTGTTTCCTGGTTTCTTGGGCCTGATCTCTCCCTGTGGATCCAGTCAGTGTGAGAGACATTAGCAAATTGTGGGGCAGAGTTGGCCCTTAGATCAAATGCTGCTTTGTGGGGTAGCCAAGTAGAGATATCTAATAACAGCCAGATGTGAAAGACTAAGCTCACAAAATACCCACCACTTAATTAGGTCACACAATACCATTTGGCTCCCAATCAAATTTGGGTTATCTCTGTTCTCAGCAGAGGGATCTCTTCTGTCTTCAAGGAACATAGATCAAAATGAACACAGGATGTTAACATCACCATATAAACATTGCATGCATGAATATGTGGAGCTAAACTCAAGAAGTATAATGTTCCCTATGCTCCAAATTCATTTAAGCATAATTTCTTTAGGCAGGAGAACTTGAACTTTTTGCATAATTTCTGTATTTATTATAGGTATCCACAATATGTAAGATTACCAGCAAATCTGTAGAAGGGAAGTTTATGGAAAATGACAGTTCATATTTAAGTATTCATTAAGCATTTTAAACAATTATGTTAACCATCTTTATTTTGTAGAAGATTTATTGAGGCATAATTGGCATAAAATAAATCATTTATTTAAAAAGGACGATTTGATCAGTTTTGACAAATGTATACACCTGTGAGACCATTATCACAATCAAGATACTGAACACAACTATTATCTCCCCAAATTTTCTATGTCCCTCTAGGTAACCACTGATGTGTTTTCTGTTATTAAAAATTAGTTTGTATGGAAAACAGTATGGAATTTCCTTAAAAAAAAAAACAACACAAAAAACTAAGACTGGATGTACCATATTATCCAGCAATCCCTCTACTGGATATTTATCTGCAAATATTTGAAAATATATATATCTGAAAAGATATATGCACACTGATATTCATTGTTCACGGTGGCCAGGACATGGAAGCAACCAAAGTGCCCTACAATAGATGACTAGATAAAGAAGAGGTGGTACATACACACAATCGAGCATTACTCAGCTATAAGAAGAGATGAAATATTGCCATTTGTGACAACGTGGATGGATCTTGAGATAATCATGCTAAGTGAAATAAGCCAGAGAAAAAGTCGAAAACCACATATCACTTATATGTGGGCTATAAAACTAAAAGCAGCAAACATGATAAACAGATTCATGGACATGGACATTAGACTACTGGTTACCAGAAGGTGGGGGAGAAGAAGAGCGGGGAGGTAGATGAGGTAAAGGGGTCAAATAGGTGGTGGCAGAAAGAAATCTAACTATGGGTGGTGAACACAAAATGCAATATATATATATGACTTAGTTTTGAATTGTATGCTTAAAGCTTACTGAATTTTGTTAACCAATATTATCATAAAAAATGGTTTGAATTTTCTGGAGTTTTAAATAATCAAAAATATGTACTCCTTTGTGTCCGGCTTTTTTTTCACTTAACAGAAATATTTTGAGATTCAACTATGTTGTTTTTATCAGTAGTTCATTTATCTCTGAGTAGTATTCCCTGTATGAATATTATTTGCTCAGGTAGTCATCTGTCGGTGGACATTCGGAAGTTTTTGTTTGTGGCTATTACGGGTAAAGCTGCTATGAACATCTGAATACCAATCATAGTATGGACATCTTTCCCTCACTTTGCATAAACAGAAGTGAAATGGCTAGATAATGTGGCATGTGTATGTTTAATTTTTAAAGAAACTGCCACACTGTTTTCCAAAATTATGTCCCATTTTACATTAGTACCCACAGTGCATGAGTGTTCCAGTTCCTCCAAATTCTTAGCAATACTTGGTATAGTCAGTCTTTTTAATTTTATTCATTCTAATAAGTGGGTGTGAAATCTATTATTGCTTTATTTTACATTTCTTTACTAATTATATTGAACATCTTTTTATGTGCATATTTGCCATCAACTTATCTTCTTTGCTAAAATGTCAGTTCAAACCTTTTGCCCAATTTTATTAGGTTGTATGTTTTCTTGCTAAGTCTAAACAGTTCTTTATATATTCTGTGCAAAAATTTTTTAATAGATAAATATTTGGCACATAGTTTTTCTGAATCTGAAGGTGTTTTAAATTAATAACATCTATAAAGAGCAGAGAGTTTTTTTTATGACAACCAATTGTTCAGTTTTTTTTTTTCTTTTAAGTTCATGTAATTGATTTATATTTAAAAAGTATTGGCCTAATCAAATGTCATAACATTTTTCTTCTAGAAGTTTTGTTATTTTATATTTTACCATAGGTCTATGATTCTTTTGAATTTAATTTTTATATATTTTATAAAGTAAGGCTTGTTCAATTTTCTGCATATATTAATATTCAATTGTTCCATCACCTTTTGTAATCTAACCAGTCTCCAGTGAATTATCTTTGTACCTTTGTCAAAAATAAGTTGTCCATATATTATGGGTCTATTTCTGACCCATCTATTCTGTTCTACTGATCTATTTGTTATCTTTATGCAATACCACTCCATATTGATTGCTGCCACATTATAGTAATCTTGAAATTAGGCAGTGTTGGGCCTCAAGTTCGTTCTTTTACACTGTTGTTTTGGTTATTCTAGGCCATTTACATTTACATGATTTTTGGAATCAACCTGTCAGCGTCTCTAGAAAACTTGCTGCAATTTAACTTTAAACTGTAAAAAATTTTAGGTTAACTAGGGGGATAAATGATATCTTAATAATACTGACTCTTCTAATCAACTAACATGGTATATTTCCTCATTTATTTAGGTCTTTATTTCAACATGTCAGTTTCCAGTGTACAAGCATCTTTTATCAGATTTATTTTTAAGCATTTTAAAATTTATGCTATTATAAATAATATATGTTTTAAGTTTCGATTTAATATTGCTTGTTGCTAGTATCTGATTAGTTTTTTAAGATATTACAATTGTATTCTGAAGTCTTTCTCAACTAATTTACTAGGTTTAGGATTTTCGTTGTAGATTACATGGAATTTTCTGCATAGATGATCATGTCATTTGAGAATAAAGATTATTTTAGTTCCTTGTTTCTAATTTAATGGTACCCTCACTCCAAATTTATTGTAGTGCCTCAAACCTCCAATATGTTGTAGAACAGAAGTGATGAGAGCAAGTATGCTTGTCTTGTTCCTGACCTGAAGGAGAAAGTACTCAGACTATCATCCAGAACATTTTAGCTATAAGTTTTTCCTAGGTGCCCTTTAATGGGCTTTGGGCATTCTCTTCTATTCCTAGTTTGCTGAGATTTTTATCAGAAATAAATGTTGAATTTTGCAATTTTGCTAGATGCCTTCTGTGTGTGTGTATGTGTGTGTGTGTGTGTGTGTGCATGCGTGTGTATATGTATATTAAGATGATCATCTGATTTTTCTTTTATAGTTTATTAATATGCAATGATAAATGACCTGAATTGATTTTTTGAAAGTTGAATCAGCCATGCATTACTCAGATAAACTCCTCTTGGTCACGATGTAGTTTTATCCTGCTTCTATGTTGTCACATTTAACTGACTTACATTTCACTGAGAATTTTTGCATGAATGCCATGAGAGATATGCTTTTGTAGATTTCTTGTAAAGACATTGTCTGGTTTTAATATCAGGTTAATGCTGGTCTTATAGAACGAGTGAGGAAGCTTTCTCTTTTTCAGAAATTTCTGAATAAATTTACATCTAAATGGTACTATTTTTATTCTTAAATGTTCAGTAGAGTTCACTAGTGAAGCCATCTTAGATAAAAAATATTTTGGAAGGTTTTTAAACCGAAATTCAATTTATTTGAAAGAGGTAGAGCTATTCATATAACTTCTTTCTATATAAGTGAGTTTTTTTGTGTGTGTGTCTTTTAAGGAATTTCTCCATTTAATCTTAGTCGACAAATTCATTGGCATAAAGTTTCTTATAATACCCTCTTATCATCCTTTTACTATTTGTAGACTGCAGTGAGCTACTCTCATTCTTGATGTTATCAGTATGTGTTATTTCTCTTCTTACTTTAGAAGTCCAGCTAAATATTCGCCAATTTTATTGATTTGTCTCAAAGATAAAGCTTTTAGTTTTATTGATTTTTCTATTATTTTTTTCTGCTTTTTATTTCATTAATGTCTGCTCTGATATTTATTATTTCCTTTTTCTAATGAATTTTGATCATATCTGTGCTTGTCTTACTATTTTTGTAAAGAAGAACATTGCTTTGAGTGTTTTTTATTATTTAATATGGCCATTTAGTGCTATAAATGTCCCTGCTATACATCGTTAGCAGTATTCTAAACATTTTGTTATGTTGTGTTTTTCTTTTCATTCAGTTCAAACTATTTTCTTGTTTTCCTTTGATAATTTTTTTTGGGGGGGCAAAAATTGCTTGTGGAATTGGGAATGTGTTATTTCCAAATATTTATAGTGTTTTCAGAGATCTTCTTGTAATTTATTTCTAATTTAATTCTATTATAGCCAGAAAGCATGCTTATTTTTACTTTTAAATACATTAAGATTTGTTTTCTGGACCAAAATATAGGATATCTTAGTAAATGTTCTCAAGATAGTTGAAGAAAATATATTTTACTGTTAATTAGTGTAGTCTTTCATGAATGTTAAATAAATTAAATTGATTAGTATTTTTTGTTATATTTTTTTACTAATTTCTATTCTATCAATTATTAAAAGAGAAGTATTAAAATCTCTACTATAATGATAAACATTTATTTTTCCTTATGATTGTTAGATTTTACTTCATTTATTTTGAAACTTTTCTATTAGAAACATCAAAGTTTAATATTGCTATGTCCTTTCTTGAATGATATGATTCTCAGTATGAAATGATCTTAGTTTACTTGATTCCATATTCTTTGATTGGAAATCAACTTACTCTGAAATTAATATAGTGACTCATATTTTCTTAGTATTAATATGGTAACGCTAATTTTAATCTATTTGTGTTCTTCTATATGTATATAATAACTTCTTATCATCCTTCTATTATATTTAATGTGTATTTCTTATAGGCAGTTTATAGTTAGATTTTGTTTTTTAACTAAATTTGATTATCTCTGGTTTTTAACTGAGATTTTTAGATATTTCTGTAACAATTGATATTATTTATTAATATCATCATCTGCTGTTTTCTATTTATTCTGTAAGGTATTTATTTCCTTTTTTATTTTTCTTGTCTTCTTTTTGACAGAATATTTTATGATTCCATGTTATGACTTTTTTAGCTTATTAACTATGATTCTTTGTTTTATTATTTTAATGATTGCCTTATAGCTTAGTGCATACATCTTCAATTTATCACAATCTATCTTCCTGTATAAGAACTTTACCATAATATATTATCATTTTTCCCGACACCTAAGCTATTGTTGTTTTAAATTTTACTTACAGATATACTATAAACTTCACAACAAATTTTTATTATTTTTGTTTAAGCAAGCAATTACATTTTAATGATATTTAATACTAAGAAAACAATTGATTGACCACATAGTTATCTTTCCCAGTGCTCTTCATTTCTTTGTGCAAATACATTTTTTATCCATTATATTTAGACCTGAATGAATTCCTTTAAAATTTATTATAGTTTAGGCCTGTTAATAATGGATTCTTTAAGCTTTTGTATGCATGCAAAAGGTTTTAGTTTAGTTTTAAAAGATATTACTGATTGTAGAATTCTAATTTGATAAATTTATTAATTTAATACTTTAAAGATGACACTCTGCTGTCTTTGTGCTATCACTGGTTTTGATAAGACATATGCCACATCCTTATCTTTGTTTCTTTGTACATAATATGTATATATTTTATTTTTGGATGTTTTGAAGATTTCCTCTATATCTCTAGTTTTGAGTAATGTGGTTATAATGTGACCTGATGTGTTTTTTTCTTTATGTTTGTGTGTGCATGTGTATGAGTGTGTGTGTGTGTGTGTGTGTGTGTGTGTGCATGTGTGTGCCTGCGCTTACAGTTAATTGAGTTCTTGGATATATGTTTTATATATATATATATATATATATATATATATATATATATATATATATAAAATTTGGGAAATTTTTCAGTCATTATTTCTCCAAAATATATTTTTTGTTTACTCTCTCTCTTATTATGAAAGTCTCCAATTACATATATAAGAGAGCACTTGATGTGCTTCCACATCTCTATAATTTCTGTGCATTTTTTAAAATAAATATTTTTATGTATTTCATCTTGGATTTTTTGCTATGTCTTCAAGTTCATTTTTTTTTTCTTTTGCAATGTCTAAACTACATTTAATCCCATCTAATTCAGTATCATCTATGACACTGTAATTTTCATCTTTAGGAGTTTAATTTTTTTTAAATATATTTTTTCATCTCTTTCCTTAACTTTAACAATACAGTTATAAAAACTATCTTAGCATTCTTATCTGCTAATTCTAACATTTGTGGAAGTTCTGGGCTAATGTGTTTAATTTATCTCCTAATCATGAGCCATGTTTCCCTGCTTCTTTTCATGCCTGGAAATAGTTGATTGGATGCCAGACATTATGAATTTTATCTTATCTAGTGTCCCAAATTTTTGTGTTCCTATAAATATTTTAGAGCTTTATTCTGGAACACAGTTAAACTATATGAAACTAATTTGGTTCTTTTGGCTCTTCATTTTAAGATTCATCAGTTGGCACTGGAGCAATGCTCCATCTAGAATTATTATTCCCCACTACTCTGGCAAGTCTACTCAATATTGTATTTATTATGAGTTTTTCCAGTCTGACTGAAAAGTATAGGCCCCACTCCTACCTGTGAGTGATCACCAGAAATTATTACTTCTAATTTTTTAGGACCTTTTCTCTCTAGCCTTAGTTAGCTTCTTTAGTGACAGAACTCGGTTGAAGATTAGAAGAAAACCTTTTGTGAGTATCTGGAGTTCTTTCTCTGTGTAGCTCGCTTCTATTTAATACTCTGCCATGCAGATGCTAGACATCTTATTCTCTCCAAACTCTTACCTTCATCACCTCAACTTAAGGAGTTTGCTAGATTGGTCTGGGTTCCCCTTTGTTGGACAATGCCCTGGAACCTATTTCAAGGCAGCAATCTAGGAAAAGTATAGGGTTCACTCATTTTTGCCCATCTTTCAGGGATCACTATTTTTCATACTGATGTTTAGTATCTTGAAAATCATTGTTTCGTATATCTGTTCATTTTTTGTTTGTTTTAATCACAAGGACAAAACTGGTACCTGTTACTTTTCAGTCAGAAGTAGAAATGTTAGGTTTACTACCAAGTCATAATTGTACTATAGCTTTCTCATCTCAAATGGGGCACAGAAAAGAACAGTAAATAGTCCTTTCTTGCTATAATCCATCTGGATTTTTACAACAAGAAGATCTGGGAAAACTAGCAATTATTAGGGTGACTGACTAACTATAGATAAAATCCATAATTTGCAATAAAAATTATTTAGGGTTCAGAGTAATTTGGCTAAAATATTGTAGTTTGAATTCAATTATGTATCTTCATGTGACTCTGCTCTCTTTGCCCAACCATCCTACAGTTTCTTAGCAGAACTAAATCCAGTAATTAGCTCAGTCATTTTAGCCTTCTATTTAGGGTACTACAATGTACCATCTATAGAATAAATAAATGAATATATGATTTAGGTGATTATAAAGTCCACCAAAGATCTGTACTGGTCATTTTGTCATTTGCTTTAAAATAAAACAAAACTAAACAGCATAACTATAGCTTTACTCTCATGTTTCTAGGAAGATATACTTATTTTTCTCTATTAATTTATATTTAAAGATATAACTAAATAAGAAGACTATCCAACTCATTAAAAATATTCTCTTCATCTTTCCACATTCTAAAATTACATAAAGTTTTTCATTATTCTTAATCCAAATACTTAAACAACTGTTGTGATTTCATAAGTGGAAGCATTTAACTACAGGTGGGGATTAATTTACAAAGGCAGGAAAACTATTGAAAACAAAGAGCTAGTGTCCAAGGAAGTATCTTTTGAGAAATTAGGAAGTACAGCTACATTGCATGAGAAGAATTGTTACTGAATATTATGGTTTAAAGAATTCCAGGTGGTCTGCATGGGTCATAATGCTAACTTAACATTTCATCTTGGAATAATCTTTGTTCTTTCCAATACATTTTTTTAAAACTCAAGTTTTTCCTACAAAGAGCTAAAAAGTATGTTTGTATAGATTCATTAAGTCTGTAGTTATATCACACAAAATGAAAAGTTAAAGAATGATCTGTTGGAGAAGCATTCCTTTGTACAAACTATAGATATAAATGAGGCAAGATAACTTTGGGGGTGATGATGGTTAAAGGAGTGTTCAATTATCTGGATCAATGTGTATTTTGCTCCTTTAAAAACTTTCCTAATAGATATAACTCTTGTCTCTAATAGATTAAAACTAGTTTAATCAAAGTTTTTTTTTTCTAATTGTGTGTGTATATGTATATGTGTATGAGGGTTGGGTTTAAAGTCATCTTTTCTTTGGTAGTGAAGGGAACTACATTGGTAAATCATGAACAGGAGGGGGGTGGGTGGGTGGTAGAAATAAGCAAAATAAAATAAGTATGGCTTTCATGAACTATCTTTGCTTCATCTGTCCACCGAGATTTTGTAATTTACTCTAAAATAGAATGTAGCAAATCCTGCTAAAAACTCAGAGTCTGATCTCTTCAGGATGAATAAAAAAGATTTACTTACCTATTTTTAGTCAATAATGTCACACTTTACATATATCTTCCATTTCTCCCTATTGCCTAGAGAATAAACTATTTGGCATAGCAGAATCTCTTTTACAATCCAATCCCAGCCCACCTCATTATTTGCATTTCATGTCACATCCTTCCTTTTACCTAATTCTTCAGTTACGCCAATGACATTTTCTCCAAACATAATGTAGTTTTATGCCTCTTCTCTCTTACAATCTTTTTTTTAACACCCAGACATTTTCTTTCTTCTTCACCAAGTCTATTCTTATTCTTCCTTCAAAATACACATCAAATGTATTATACCATTCTCAACTCCCTTAGGAAGCGAGTCATATCTTCCTATATTCATATACTTTTATATTAACATTTAACACATATTATTATCACTTCCAGGACAACATATTATATCTCCATCATAATATCTAATATAATTGTTATAAGTCAGGCCTTACATAATGAGTGTATGAAAGAATTAATTTAAATGAATGGGCAAAAGGATAGTTTTGTTCACCCATAGAGATAGAACTTCAAGCTGAAAGTGTTCAGTATTATTGTCTCTTTTCACATGCGTAAACAATTCGCTGACTTCATGAGTAGGAATTGTTCTTATTCATTTCAAAAGGATTTTGTTGCATTGGGTAGTCAGTGCCAGCAAAGAAGCCTTGATGTACTTGTCTCTTTGTAGGTTGAATAGAGAGAATGAAACAAACAACAACTGCAGAAATGGAGATTGCTGATATTCAGTGAGCCATGGACTTAATAATATGAAGAGAAAAAAAAAGTGGCGAAGCAATGGAAACTATGTCAGAGAACAGGGTAGTCACGAGCCTGTTTATTGGCTTGACCTTTAGTCAAAAACTTTGAAAAGTTTTTCTAGAACTAATCTCCCAGATATTATTGCAATAACCACGAATAAAAACAAAGAAGCAAACAAAAAAACTACTGAACAACAGTTACATACAATAAATGCAACCTCCTGGAACTGTAATCTCTTCAACTCTTTTTTTCAATTTTTTCACTTCCATTTACAGCTCCTTATGAGAAAAAAAAAAACAAACTTATTTTTTTTAGTAGAATTACTGAAAATTTTATATTAGGTAATATCTATAAATAAGCAACAAGTGAATTTAAAAAAATATTTCTTAACTTAATGCTTTGTTTTAATAAATGACATCTACTTTTCATGGATAGTATATCAAAACTGTGTTTGTTTAGCCGAATACATAAATTATATTATTCTGTTTTATGTTTTGCTTGTTTCTAAGGCTAAGAGAATAAATAAATACAGTATATCTGAAACATACTAGGTCCACAGTAAAAGCTTATAAAATAGCTGAATGAATAAAAGTCTGCTTTCATTATTTTTACCTCTGCACTTCAGTCTAAATGAAGGATAAAATTAAGTTAGATCAAATGATTTAGTAAACTCCACTTAATATTTTAAGGACACATCTTATAGTTTAATCTCTCTAAATTTTGTTCTGGCCCTTTGAGACTATTGCCACTTCTTACAGGTCCCCTTTAAGTAGAGGAAAGATGGGGAAAAAAATGAATGAGACAACTGTGAAATGTATTGCAAGATTTTAATATTTCTAAAGCAAACTTCTATTCTGTGTTTAGCAGCCAGCTGTAGCTGACACAAATATATATTTGCTAGCTGTTAGCCTGCCCTGAGAGTGAAATTTTATGTAAAAATTTATTTATGGCAATTTCTTTATATTGACTATAATACTTGCTAGTATCTTTTCAGTTTATAATTATTTTGCTTCACATTAAATAATAACATTAGAAATTAAAGTCCATTAACTATTTTTTATTAGTCACAGCCTATGCTATGGGTCTTATAAAAGATGTTTGTTTTCTTTCTTTTCCAGATTCCCCGCTTTCTTCTATTCCCTGCTCCCAGGTACCCCCATTTCACATTGTTTAGTTCTTTTGGTATTAGTAATATATACTATTATATATTAGCAATACATATACGTCAGGGAGAGAAACCTTTTCCTGCTCACCAGCCTGATCCATAATCCAAGGCAACTTCAGTTTCTTTGGCCCTCGGCAGTCTTTCGCAGCTAGATTGTTTATGTCGACTTCCTAAAGTGCTTGCTGAATAAGAACAACATGCTTGGTACCAAGATGCCTTCACTTTCTTCTCCTTAGTGTAGAATCCTATAGCACTGTGGAACTTATAAATAATTGAGTTATTTTTAAATCACTGGACGTTTTCCAGTCACTCTATTTCACACTGGATTAATTATGTAAAAAAACCGAATTGTTCCTCACCAGTGTTACAACTTTTAAAAACAACATGCTGTTTAAATTCAGGTTTGGCAACTCTGGCCTGAACCCCCTCAAATTTATGGCACCACACCCAGAGCATAATAAAACCTTTAGTGGTCCTTTGTCTTTTAGCTTGCCTTCTATTTTTTCTCAAGGGTGTTTTATGCTGGAAGATGCAAACAAAAGTTGTCCAGATGTTATTTGTATCAGAGCAGGATTTCAGTCCAGCTATCTGTGGTTGCACATGTTTATTTTAATGGGTTATTGTGCAATCTTGCTGTGTAGACCTTTGTGGCCTTATATGCATGTTCTCAGCAATGCCAGCACATTGTTTTTTAAAATATATAATTTCAGTCCAATTGAATGATTACTAGTCACTAGGGGTGCAAAAAATTTAACACCTGTAGAAACACAGAGGATATTTTTGCCAATACCCCCATGTTGACATTGTACGAACTGCCTGATTATGAAACCATGACCAATGAATGGGCTTTAGGTAAGCAGGAGGAAGGTGTGGCCCAACCCCTAGCAACAGTCCCAGCCCTGAGACAAAGTTACACAGTTACATGGCTGCAGTAAACATACCAAGAATGTCAAAAAAAAAAAAAAAAAAAAAGCCAGCTGCCTGCCCCATGCTGTTCGATGGGATGAAAGAGGAGCTTAGCTAAATCACCATAGTGTGAGCTGCAAGTTTATTTTAGCTATTATAACAAGCACGGGACTGGGCTTATTATTCATTTTTAGAATTCTAATAAAATCTTAACTGGTGTTTCCTTGATACTAAAGTAAATTGTTTACCCCGTATCTAAAAACACATGTTGTACCCAATGCACCTATTAGGAGTAGGGGATTTCTATTCCTTAAAATAAATTTTGAAGCTAAATTACATCATATGGAAATGGATTTCATTTTTCAGAAAGTTGTTTTAGAGCTACTAGTTTTCTCTAGAGAATTTGTTTAAAATCTAAGGATGCTCATGTGAAAGACACAGTCTCTGCTATTAATAAAACATTTTAAATATAAATTCAGTGTTAGAAAGGGCTCCCAAGAGGAACATTGTTTTAAGACATTTTAGATCAAGGGATGATATAAACTTACACTATAGGTTTCACAGGCATTTTTGATTGACTCTTTAAACGAAAGGTAAATATTTAGTTGAAAATAGAAGCCAAAGACAGTCTTCTAAATCAGCTTTAAGATAAATTTAAATGTTGATGTAGTTTCATAACTATGAGTCGCCCTGTTAAGATTTGGCAGTCCAGAAATTAGAGCATATAAGGAGGAAAACAGTTTTGCAAAACTGGAAAGAAATAGATTTAAGGTTAGTTCACAAAGTAGTATGTATGTCAGTCAATATCGTAATAATAAAGTTATCACCATATTTATGTAATAATTTATAGTTTAGATAGTACCTTGGACATTAACTCATGGTGTTATAGCTTTGGATATCATAGAGTGTCACGCTTTTGTTACTCTCCAGAGTCTGAAATGCTCACATGTACTGACTTGTTCTTCATAGGTGTGGACATAGTGCTATTTCTGTGAGATTCTGCCTCACATACTTAAATGGTTTATTACTCATATGGATCAAAAATTAGCAAAGAGCCAATACATAAAATACTAATGTGCTGCATCAATAGCCCCAAATATAAAATTTATGTAAAATATTAATCTCCTAAATTTCTCTACTAAAATTATGTATAAGAGCAGTTAAATGTGGCACATCATTGACAAAAAAACAAAACAAAACAAAACAAAACAAAACAAAAAAAAAAACAGAGCACCAAAGGAGGAGAAATGCATGCCGGTACTTTCTTTCTGTCCAGGAGGCTCTATCACTGCAGTAAAAGCTCTGATAACCAGAATGCTTTGTGGCTTAGTTCAGGTTTTCCCAGAAGCAGACCCTGAGATAAGAATGTGAGGGCAAGCAGTTTATTTGGAAGGTGCAGGAAACATTAGCTGAGGGTGGCAGGGGAGAGATCCAGGGAAGTGAAATCATCCATTAAAGAGTGCTTTATTAAGCCAGCTATCACAGTGGGAAGCTGGCGCTTAACCCTACAGAACACCTCTAGAATACAGTGGAAAACACACACCTCAGAATGATTTCATCCTGGCATTGAAGGAGCTGGGGTATTTGTATACCACTTCCTGAGAATCATTGGATAAGAGAGTTATTGGATGAGGATGGGCATAGAGGAGGACTGGAGGCAGTAGTAGTGGTATGTGAAATCCTGGACTCTGGACTGTCCTGAGTGCCTACAGTAGACTTCCTAAGTCCAGGAACAAAGGCCTCAAGTATACAGATACAAATGAATAAAGGTGGAAGTCAGATCACACTGAAAAATATAAAAAATAAAGATGGGACATTAATTTCATCTTCCTACACTTGATAAAACAGATATTTTATAATTTGGAGTTTGTTGTTAACTAAAGATTTAACAAAAATGTATTCGTTGATTCATGTTGTTAAAATTACTCTCAAATATTATTTCAACATATATCCAAATGAATTGCCTGGGGGTATGATTTTATATATATATATATATATATATATAAAATACTAATATTATAATATAATATATACTATACTAATATACTAATATACTAATATTATATAATAATATTACATATAATATTATATATTTATTATTCTATACATATTCCATATTCTATTAAAGATAGACTATAAGGAGGAAAGAAAAAGAAACTCCAATTTTTGATAGATATGCAAAATTAATTTGTTACTCAAGGTGTCATTGTGGCTGCCAAAAGAAAAGCAGAGCCATTAATTCAAGATCATTTATCTATTTAGCGAACAAATTTTATAAAACATTTACTACATACCAGGGAATTATAAAAAGAATGTCTTGAAGGTGGCTGAGGCAGTAGCCAAGGTCTTTAGACCAGTTCAGACTTGACACTGAAATTTAACTCTGCTTTCTAGAGAGGAGATCCCTGGCATGTTACCTTAGTTCTCTGAATCTCAATTTCCTCAACAGTAAATTAAGAACAAAGTATTTGAAGGATTTAGTGAGATTATGCTTAAGATGCATTTAAGAGTATGTCTGGCACATGTTAAGCACTCATTACATGTCATTTTTATAATGATGGTGATGGGACTGCTAGAATTGCTACCATTAAAGTCCTAGCAATCTGCTAAATGGAGCAGATAGATACACTTTAATGCATGGCAAAATACGACATGTATTCTCTACTCATAGGAAAAGCACAATTAGAGAAAACTCTTTCATGGAGGTGGAAAAAATGGTGGTTCTGGGAAGATGAAAAGCTTCCTAATAGATGATGTTAGGGGTCAAACAGAGGGAGTGAATATAAATCAAAGCGTTGAGTTCTAATTGGACCTTTTGTGCTAGAACTTTTAAGACTACCGAATGACTGAGACTCAGATTTCACATTATCTATCTCTAAATATCAGAGGGTCCCTTATAATCTACTTGTATCTTTTCAGGTGATCTTATATATTCTTCATAGTTTTAATACTATCAGTTCACTGAGCAACTCCAAATTTAGGATGAAGAATCCTACATATCAGTTTCCAGATAAGTTCTTTTCCTTTAATTTCAATGTGAATTTGTACATATCCACTTGGATATCAAATAGATATCTCACCGTTAACATGTACCAACTTAATTCTTTATATTTATTTCTGAGACTTATTTTTCTCATGGTCCTTACCAGCTTAGTGAATGGCAGCTTTATCTTACTAATTATTCTGGCTCCAATCCATAGTGTCCTCTTTCATTCCTCTATCTTTCAAACCACACATCCATTTCTACATCAAATCTGTTTCAGATTTGAAAATATATCCAACATATAATATCTTATTTTCTCTACTAACACTATGTGGTGTTTTACCTAGATTATTACCATAACCTCCAAATATGTTTCACTGATTCCTCCTGAAAACCCCGAAAGCCTCTTCTTCAAGTAGCAGCAAGT
The DNA here is from genome assembly GCA_004027375.1 of Macroglossus sobrinus. NCBI lineage: Eukaryota > Metazoa > Chordata > Mammalia > Chiroptera > Pteropodidae > Macroglossus > Macroglossus sobrinus. The sequence goes on along the minus strand of PVKZ01002636.1, from coordinate 60,552 downwards.
TTAATCTTGTTTGAGTAAGTTATAGCATACTATGCACCTTCAGGACCCCACAAGCCCTCTGGCCCTAGTTTTATCCAGATAAAAAGCCCAAGTCCCTACATGTTCTAGAAGGCCCTCCTTGATCATGCCTCTGTCACCTTTGACCTCACTTTTTTCATTTTTCTTTTGATTACAGCATTTCAGTCACACTGGGTTCAACACATAGAGCATCACATTCCCAACTTGGGCATTTGTTTCATCTATTTCCTCTGTCAACAACATTACACCCCCAGGCATTTTCCTGAATCATGTTCTTATTTTAAGACTTTACTTAAAATTAATCTTTCTCTGTGAGGTCTGTACTGATCACCCTATTTAATGCTGTAAACTGCACTCCTCCACCTCTGTTCACATCCTTTTCAAAATGATTCTGCTCTACTTCTTTTTGCATACCTTTTACTGTATTTATAATTCATTATATTGTTTAGTAATTTTACTTAATGTTTATCACTTCTCACCACCACTAGAAAGCAGCTCCATGAAGGCAACTGTCATTGTGAGTTTTGTTCAGATGTTTACTAAAACAGTTCCTAGCAAATATAGATGTTTATAAAGAAAGAGCAAAAAGATTAATATTCTTTCTTCTTTCTTTTGAAGTGTGGTCTAATTATGATAATAGAAACAATTCCTTAAATTTATAGTGTGCAATATTTCTAATTATTTAAATGATCGTGGACATAATTTCCATACTTCCTAAAGATTCTCTACATTAGAAAGTAGAATGTAATATGAAATAAAGAATTATTTAGTTTATACTTTTGTATTTTCTTTCTGGAAAAATTACTGCTAAATCCATATTAGGAAAAAATAAACTAATAAATAACATTGAGTAACTACAATATGGTAAGCATTATATATATTATTTTATTCAAATTCACAATAACACTATGAGTGGGTGTCTGCTTTAATGAATTGAAAACTGGAAATCGGAGAAATTTAGTAATTTGTCAAGGTTCACACAGTAATTGGGTTTGTAGTACTCCATAGCTTTTATTATCGATTGGCCTGCCTGATTTGGTGACTCAATATCTATTATGTAGATACAAGATAAATATAAAAAGCACAAATGTCTCTAAACCTAACAAGTGAGAAATAAATGCTTTTAAGCAAATGCATATATTTATTCAAGAAACTTTATCATATACGTAACACTTGCCTTGCTTTCAGATCTCTCTACCTGGAACAACTCCACAGATGTAGAGAAGACTTCATTGCAGGTAAACATGGTACTGAGAATTAAACATCCTTTTAGAAAAAGCAAATTAATAAGTTATAAGTTATAATTATTCCAAATAATGGAACTATAACAACTATGGTGTATAGCATTATTAATTTTCTAAAAAGCTATTTAAAGTAGCATCTTAAGATGTTCACTGACTGAAAGTAATCTTTGAAATATTTTTGGTTTAGATACTCTTTCAGTTTGTTCAAAAGTTTGGTTTGAGTGTCCATAAGGGCATTTTATTCTTGAACCTTATTTTTAAGCAAAATATTGACTCTTTTTTTATGATACCTTTCCTATTCTGTTAAAGTTAACATTCATGTTTTTAAAACTTTCTTTCTCTCTTTTCTTAATATATGTCGACTGCATTATGATGCAGAAACATCTGTTTAAATTTTTCACAACTGATTTTATTTTATATCTTCTGAGCCCAACTAATTTGTGCCATTTCCTTCATTGTCTCCTGAGGTCTTTTTTTCCTTTTCTTTTCAAATGCAATACATAATTCTTCAGGAAATAAAAATTTTGTTTATTTAAGAAAAAAAGGTGTTTTGTGTTTCTTCACTTCTTTTGTTCCCAATCTCTTAGCAGCCAACAATAAGGAGATTCAGCCCCACATTACTTTATGCATAAACTTAGAATCATAAAATCTCACAAAAGAAAGGACGTTTGTCTACAGAGGAAGTTATCTTGTCCATTTCTCCCATTATATAGATGAGGAAAGTAAGACTGAGAGAGTTTAAATGTTTCTCTTTAGGACATGCCACTAGAAGGTCACTGAGGCAGGGCCAGCTTGTGGGACTACCAATTCTTAATTCTCAAGTATTCTATTTTATGACTTAGATTTTCTTATTTTTCGAAAGTAGGGAATTGATATCATAAAGATGGCTTTCCACTACTATGTCTACAAAAGTGTAGCAGCATCAATATTATTACTAAGGACTTATTTTAACTTATGATGTTTCCCCAAATGATAATGTTAGCAGATATCCATTCGGGGCAGCAAAAATAATTGCCTCTGAAATGTCAGACTCATTTGAGAAAGTTCAGATCTAAAAGAGAAATTCATTTGATAATTTTCAAATAGGATTCAATATAACAATCTGTGTAGATCTTATTTTTTATCTGGATATGAAGTAAACAAATATTGTGGTTAGCCTCATTTGCTTTCCTTTTTAAAACATACTTCAGAAAAAAGATAAAAATTTTTTAAAAGATTAGCACACAAGATTTCCAGTGGGATAACTTTGCTCATCCTCAGTTTACCTTCTGCAAATGAGCACGTATAAAACAATCCACCTACTGTGCTAGTTGCCACGGTTTAATGCAGTTCCACTGAATGATCCTGTTAACCTAACCTTCAATTTGCTAGGGCCTGAACTCTAAATTACAATTTATGAACATAGTTTAACAGCTGATACAAGGACTTCCTCTGAATTTTTAATCATATGAATTAAAGATTGCTAGAGATGCTTCTAGGAGTGATTTAATGTATAGAAAGTCAAGTATAGATAAGCCTAAGGGAATTGAAACACAAAGGTACTAGGCCTGGAGACCAGAGGCTGCATAGCCTGCTCAGCAGATTGAGATAGGAGAGATAAAGCATTCATTCAAAATTGCATCTTAAGCAACTATAATATTATCAAATGTTACAATGTCTTCAAATATATAACATATTTATAAATATACAACAAATATATAACATATATTGTAGTTACCTTCAGATTGGCATTAGTCAAATAGAAGTGAGTATGTATCTGAAGATCTGTTTCATCAAAACTTTAAATTGATACAGAGACAAATCAGAAGGTAGTACTACTAACAAATTATTTGATCATGACTATAGAGTTTCTTAAAATCAGCAGTCTTTCAAATGAGATGTCTGTGAAATTTAATGAATACTTAAACTAATTTAGTGGGGTTTGACTAACACTTTTGAGAACAAAATGGAGCAGAATAGAAAATGTCAGAATATATCATTTAGCACAGTCAAATTATTTTGTGAAAATTTTTTTGCTATATGTGTTTGTGTCTATGTGTCTATGTGTGCTGGGTAAAATGTTCTTTTTCCCCCTCTAAGAACAGTTTTTAAAAAATTGGTAAAAATATTTAAATAGATTTGTATTTCAAAATTCTTATTATTCTGATGTACTTTCTTAAGAATATATCCAGCTCATGCAATCATGAATATACAGAATAACAATAATGACACATAGCAATGTTCAGTTTTTTAGTAACCTCTAGAAAAGTGCTCAGAATATGGCAACTCTCTGTAAGGTATGAGGGGAGAATTAATATTTAGCATTAGCATTTGTTGTTTTTTCAACTATAAAAATGTGTGTATACATTTTAATAAACCCTTTACTATTATTCATTTTAGCTTGTGCTTCTTTACATGCTAAAAGTTGCAGGGAATAAATTCAGGACAACTGGATGTATTCTTGTATATCATGTTAGTAGATTGGTGTTTTGAGATATAGGACAATGATTTGTTATTTAGCATTTAAAGTTTGCACACTGTATAAAGTATATAGACAACTGTTTACCTGTTAGAATCACTTACAAAAACACAGAGAAAAGAGAAGTTAAACTAAAAACAAATCAGTAAAATCAGGGCACTAATCAGAATTAATTATAGGTCTTCCTCATTCATAATTCTATGAATTCACTAATGGGTTAATCTCCTAGTATACACAATACAATGTTGTCTTATTGGAATAATGCAGCCAAGCTTTCTTTTCATAAACATAAAGATGTATGTTTTTCATTTGCACCATTCCACCTCTTCTTTTAAATTATAAATAAGTATATCTATTAGAAGCTTGTGTCACATAGTAGTTGTTTCAAAGGTTGACAAAAGTGATATATTTAATTCTTTGGGAATAGTATAATTCTTCATTCCATCCTAACTGAGAATCTGTACATGGCCCACTTAATCTTTCTGACATTGTCTTCCACATGACTATTGAGAAGAGAAATTTACCTTTTGTTGTAGCTAAGTATAGATTTTGTTTTATATAATTCAGTACAAACAGGCCAAAACTAGATAATACAGAGGAATAAATGGAGATGGTTCAGTTCATTGAAAGGGCTCAGGACTGGCCATGAAACAAGAAAATGCATTGAGACAATGAATTCAATAACAGATATGGCTCATTGTGGTGAGGCAATAAGTCAAGAAGTAACAGAGGAGAACAAATTTTGGATAGCTTCTGAATACTTTACTTACCATGTGATGAAGTGTCTGCTTAAAGCAGTTGGCTGAATTTAATTATTTTTATTTCAATTTTATTTTTTTTTAAATATGATTACTTCATAGACACATTTATTTTCCATGATCAGTTCTTAAGTAGTATAATATAGAATGCCTCATTAGCAATGGAGTATTAACTTAAGTTCATAGCAGGAATGTTCTGAATAATGTTTTTAGATGTGGAAGAAGTTAGCAAGTGAGATTATAGAACCTTTCTCTTTCCCCTGGAGAACTTTAAAACAAGTAAAAACTTTTTATTCAGTCCACACATGTCATATAAGCTCTGTCTTCATTTACTGGTACCTTCACTAAGGTCCCCCCTCACTTCCTTGTTCTTCTTCATGCTGTCTTTGCTAGGAGATGACACATGAGAAGGGGGACATTGATGCTGTCCTAGCAACTGTACTGATATGTTACTTTATTCATACTATCCCTCTAGTATTATCATTTTTCATTTTAGGGGTGGATTAGTGCAGTGATTTTCAAAATGTGGTCTCTGGACCAACTTCACCACCTGGGAATTTGTTAAACTGTAAACTTTGGGGTCCTATATCAAATTAACTAAATGAAAAACTTTCAGAGTTCAAGAGGAAGTTGAACTTCTGTTCCTTCAGATATGGAATGCTCTATTATGATTGAAACACATGAGAAACTCAAACAAAAATATGATAAAATTGCCACCAATAAAACAACTACAGAAGTAGAGAGAATTCCTTACCAGGCAAGGTTCACTGCACAATATGACACAAATATGTACATATTGAGTGTCTGTTCATACTTATTTACAAAAAAGAATCAATCCATTCTGATGGCTTAAACAAAAGTTAATCTATTTAGTGAACACATATTTGTTGAATGCCTGGGGTGGGCCAAACACTGTACTGGGCACAGAGGACATACTATGAAGATAATAGCAATAAGTCCATTACATAAAATCCTCTGTAGAAACGAGAAAAGTATTTGGAAAGCTGATTCAAGCACTTCTTTTTTTCTTTTTTTGGCTGCTGATGCTACCAAAAAAAAAAAAAGAAAGAAACTTTTTATATTTCCAATAGTTTACACCCTGCAGGTGGAAAAGCCTTTCCTACCATAGAGAATTGTTACATCCCCCTGATAAAATTTCCTCAGCCTGACAGTATGTTTACTAAGAATGCTATCTTTAGGGCATTCTAAAGAAAGGCAAACTACAGTTTCAGAAAGCACAGCAGCTGAGATGTTTGCATGTGCCTCTAACTCAGATCTGAAGGGTGAAACTGAAGCATGGGCCACAGCTGGAGGAATGGAGAGCAGAACACTGGCAATGGGCAAAATGGTTATTCATTTCCTCTCTTGTGATCTTTCATCTTTCATTTTTGTGAATCTCAATACATAGTTGAGACTTTTCCCAGATTTGCAATCAACCCTGATTATCTTCCTCCTCGCTCCACTTTTCCCTTTTTAGTTTCTTGGAAGCCGTTAGAGGAAGAAGATTAAAAACTATCTGGCATGGAACATTCTTGCTTTTTTTTTTTTAGGTCACTTAGTATTTGTCTAAGAGTTGAGACAAAAGAGGGAATAAGGCTGAGGAATAAGAAGAGACAGAAAGTTTTATTTCTTTTCAATTGTTTTTCATCACTGACCTCATATAAAAACTTTGTGGTGTACCCAGTCATAATATTTACATAATTTTAAACTGGTATTGATCCTTTTGCTGACAAAATTATTTTACTGCTGACCCTTGAACAATACAAGTTTGAACTGTGTGGGTCTATTTATATACATTTGTTTTTTCAGTAAATACCTGTACTGCTTTCTATCCATGGTCAGGAGTTTACAGATGCAGAGGGATAGCTCTATGCATTGATTTTTATTCTATCAAGGGGACTTGATCATCTATGAATTTTGATATACACTAGGAGATCCTAGAATCAATCCCCCACAGATACTAAAGTACAACTTAAGTTTTTGTGCAGTCAAAATTTATACTGGGATTTTCAGCAGTGGGGTAAGGGGTAGGTGCCTCTGACTTCTTTGTCATTCAGGGGTCAACAATACAGCATTTATCCTTCTTATTCCCCCATGGTTTAGTAGCTTTCTAATCTTACTTGGGATTTAGTGTATGTAGATAATTTAGTTTGAGTGAGGAACACAGGAACAGTTAGATTTCTGTAAACTACTCCTAACTTTTTGCTTACCTGAAGTCACCTGATCAAATACCAACTCTTAAATTTTCTACAATTATTCTAAATCAATGTATAAACACAATCAGATCCACACAATAGTTGAGGACATAGTGAATGCAGAACTCTGAAAGGCACAGCTGAGGCTATACACTAAAACCTCCATCTGCCTTGAGGCCAGTGTCTTTACCCTGAACAAAAGTTTCTGGTGGTTTGCGGAAAGCCTTAGCTAAGAGATTTATCAATAAATTAAATATAAATTAAAATTTATATGATTAGATTTGCAAAAAAAAAGTGTGTTAAGTCATGAGAGAGAGTGAATATGTCAAATGGTAGATTCACAATCTCCTTCAACAACTCTCCCACCTGCCACAACAGATACTAAAAGGCATTGAAAAATGCTAAAAGCTTGGGCTGACTCTAATATAATTATATTTGATAGTAATATTTGTATAGCCCTATACCTGGATTCAGAAACAAAATGAACAAAGATAAGAGGGGGGGGGTGATACAATTTAGCAACAGCATGTGTGAAAGAGACTTAGGCATTTAGTTGACAATAAGCTCAGTAGGAATCAACAGCAATGTGGCTGCCAAAAAGGCTGATGGGCCTGGGGGCTGTGTTAATAAGAAACATTGAGCTAAAATAAGGCCAATAATGGTTCAACTCCACTTGAAGCTACACTCACAACACTTGGAGGGTACAGTCAGCCCCGTGGGCCCCATGTAGACCATGTCTGCAAGGAACAGTGACAAGGCAAGTAAAGGCAGTAGGAGTTATAGCATGTAATAAACAGAAGTGGAAAATAAGGTTTACTTTTAGAAAAAATCTTAAAAAGTACATAATACCATGAATAATAGCTTGTCAATAAAAGGATTAGAGTTGCTCTGCATGATCAAGAAGCAGAGAGAGAACCACTTTATAGAAGTCTAGCAGGAGAGATAAGCTAGAAAAAGAATATAAGCATTGCAGTGAGGCAAATCTGGCATGGACTTCTGGCTTACAGTTCTTAATAAGCTTGAATGAGTTTATTCTTCTCTTCTTCATGTCTTTTTTTTAAATATTTATTATATGAGGAAAATTCTTACCTTACAGATTTGATGTGAGAATTAAAAATAATACATTCAAAATACCTAGCATAGCGCTTGTCATTATATGTGCTCAGAATCTATAATAGCAATGATGAGAGTCAGAGATGGGCAATGAGTCAGTGTAATGGGCAATATTAGGAAGAAATGAATGAAATTATGCTCATTGGAAATGGTGGTGAGACCGATGAGCCTACGGAAGTATAGAGAGTCAAAAGTGGATAGGTGATTAATCAAATTATTGATAGGGTTTCTATGGATCCTGAGAGTTATGATAAACATCTTATAATACAGCTGTATATGTAGAAAAATAATACATTAAAAATAAAACTAAAACAAAGACTCGTTGATTATAAAGAACACTATGCATTCTTTTGGGGGCTTAGGTGTTTTATAAATATTTAGGAAAAACATTTTTTTCTTTAAAAATTAAAAAATGTCTTAATAGGACCCCTTCAGAAGATAATAAAAGCATCATTTAGTAGAAAACTGAGATGTTAAAATGAATTAAAATTATCATGGACATTACAGAAGCTGTTTTTTTCCAAAATTTTTAATAGATAATTTATTTTATAGTTCAAAATCAATCCATATCACTCAGCTGAAATTGTGCTTTTTTTCAATATCCTGAGGATAGAATTTTTGAGGTTCTGTTTAGAATATTGTATACATTATTTTCTTCCTTGGAGCCTAAGACAGTTGGCGTAATTGGACTTGCACATTCAGCATCTACTTCCTTTCTTTGTAACTTAAAAGAACCTGAAAATGTATCTGGAATTAAATATTGGTATGGAGTCTTTTATATTATGCTCAAAATCTATTTTAGTATTAAAAAATTCTCAATTAACTTGTTGTAATTCTGAAGTTACTTCAAAACAAACTTTTTCACCCAAACCCACAGCAACTCAGGAACAATCCAGAGTCTGAAAACGATCTTTCTCAATATATAAGGCAAATCATTCAGTAGGTGCTGAAAATCTCAAACCAGCCCCTCTTAAAGGGCTGTTCATTTCTTATGGTTCTCTAAAATACTGAAGAAGTCTATATTCATGAGGATATATTCTGTATTCTGAAATCTCTCCTCTCCAAGAAAGACTTATCGACCACTTTTTTTTTTTTGCATACATTAGATAAAAAGTGCTAAGGCTTGGTATTCCCAATATCAATATACCTTAGAATTTTTTGACAAATTATATTTTTTCTAAGAGTTACATAAATTAAACTATATAAGCTTTTGTGAAATTACATATTTGAGGTCATAGGAAAGGGTTTTTTCTTAGAGAACTTTCAACAGACCAGTAGAGTATTTTAAAAGAAACCATATTATGAATACATTTTGGTTGGGTATGCTCTCACTAATCCACACAAACCCCTCTTTTCTCATTATTTATCCTCAGTTTGATTTAGGCAAAAAAAAAAAAAATAAATAAACACACACACACACACACACACACACACACACACTTAGGTTTTATAGACATTTGAGAATGTAACCTTTCAACACATGTATTTTTCAATTTCTGTAACCTGGGCCAGAAATTTTAGTACAACCTGGGAACTTGTTTAAAATGCAAATTCTCTGGTAATTTGTGGGTTAATGAGTTTCTACATGGGTTTCTAATATACTCTAAAATGTAAAGTTTAATATACTCTAAAGTCTACCAATTACACGAAGTATTACCTGGTACATCTTTCAGTTCAGGCATGCCTTGTAACAACAACAATAAAGAAAAAAATAAAAGAGTAAAACAGATTCCTATGCTCCAGTCCAGATATACCTACAGAGTCAGAATCTGTAGGGTTATGTACCAGATGTTTGGGATTTTAATTAATTTTTCCCTCACTGCTCCCTCAGAACAATTATTTTGAAGTCAGACTAGCAGGCCCTAAAAATTGGTGGTCAGGGATCATGGTCTAGGGCAGGGGTCCTCAACTCTGGGTTGCAAACCGGTTCAGGTTCATTGTCTGTTAGGAACTGGGCTGCACAGCACGTGAGTGGTGGGAAAGCCAGAAAAGCTTCTCTGTATTTGCAGCTGTTCTCCAGTGCTAGAATCACCCCCCTCAGCTCCACCTCAGATCATCAGGCATTAGATTCTCATAGGAGCACCGGTCCCTGGTACCAAAAAAGTTGAGGATCGCTGGTGTAGGTGACCTCCCCTCTGCAAAGCTGGCCAGTCACCTTTTCTGCTATGTCAGTGAAAGTAGCATTGTCCATAAAGAGTCAAACTAGAGCAATGAATTTTAGTGCTTTCATCACTGTGAGAACTGATTCCTACCTCCTTTTCTTGATTTCATGTAAATGTCAGGGTCTCTTCCCGCCTTTTACTAACTTTGAATCTTGGTGACCAACCTTATATGGGTGAATAATGTTCCTGGGTCTGTCCGAGTAGAAACCAATTAATACATTATTCACTTGTGATCCCTCAGGAGTGTCATAATATGAAGACTCACACTACTTTTTTCTGATTTCCATTTTGATTCTATACTTGCACAACAAATCTGCTTAGCCTTGTAGTTTCTACTTTTATATAATTCATAATGAGTTTGTTTAGTTTGGTGATGAATTTCCTCTATAATCCAATGCCAGGCAACCTCTCTTGACTCTAAAGATTACCCAAATATATCAATCTTCTGTGCCACATGAAATAACTAAAAATAAGCTCTTTTACCTTTTTATATAGTTGCAAGCTATTTATCCTATGTGGACCAAATTAAACTATAACTCTTGTGGAGAGTGTATACATAATCCAGAGAGAGTTGTGAGGGTATTCCAGATATCGGAGTTAATTGTCATTTAACTTATTATTTATTAATAGTTATCCACGAAATAGCCCAAATAGTATTTATAATTGAAATAAAATGCAAAGAATAACTGTACAGGCATAACTGGGAGATATTGTGAGTTTGGTTCTAGGCCACCATAATAAAGTATCACAATAAAGAGAATTGTAATCTTTTTGCTGGTAGAGAGTCTTGCCTTTAATTTGTAAACAAAATGAAACATCTATAAAGTACAATAAAGTGAAGGACCATAAAACAAGGTTTGTCTGTATAAGAAAAACTGCAAAACTTACAACATCACTATAGCTAACATTGCTCTATGATATGTAGAAAAGTTGTTAAAGAAGTAAATCCTAAGAGTTTTCATCACAAGAAGAACATTTTTTTTATTCTTTTCTTCTCTCTTTAAAAATATATCTACATAAGAAGATAGATATTAGCTGAATCTATGTGGTAATCATTTCACACTATATGTTAAACCATCATGCTGTATGCCTTATACATGTACAGTGATTTATGTCAATTATTTATTAATGACACTGGAAAAAATAATAATGACCAATTAATAAAATGCAAAAGAGCCAAACCTCTATGACATAGTTTTTATAACCAAATAAAATTGGTCTTCGCAATAAAATAGTATGTTTGACATAATACTTAAGAGATAATAGAATCACTATATAAACTTCTTACAAGAAGGAGATTCTTTTCTTCTTCCATCTTTCAACTCTTAAAGAAGTTCTGATGGTGCGATGTGCATAACATAAAATAAAGCAGTTGATGAAAGCAAAAGAACAGACATCTAATTCAGACAAAATAATTAAAATATTTGTATCAGTTAAGTATTATAAAGTTTCTTTTTATTAATTCATGAATTTACCTACATAAAATGATGAATACGGTAAAAAATATGTATAAGTATTTAATATGATAAATTGATATTCAGTATGATATATATATATTTATAAGCTATAGAAGTAAGGATAAAACATAAAACAGCATACACTTTAATTTTATCTTTTTGATTTTTAAATAAAATTGTGAATCTTCAAATCGGTATTTTATATTAAAAAGTTAATAGATCTAAAAAATAAAATATTTTAAAAATGTTAATAGAAACTTTCAAAAGACTATAGCTGTAGGATATACTACTTTCACGACCAGAAATTAGGTCTTAACAGAAAAAAAAATGGAGGAAGAAATTGTATTTTCCTTTTTATATATGCCTTATCCTGATAATTGATCATTATATTTTCTTATAAAATAAAATTGATTGCTAATGATTTCTAATATATTTTAATCTGATACATCTTGACATCATTCAAGCTAGTACACAGATAGATTGCTACTGAATATGCACTTCTGATTTAAGCATTTCTACTTTAAAATCCCATCCTTTATCCTAATTTCATTACCAAAATTCTATCACAATGATGTGAAATCTCATAATGGGAAGATGATACCTAAACAGAAAGTACTTTTAAATATGCATGTGGTTCTTCCTGGTTAAGAAAATATACCTCTGTCTTTCTATACTAAATAGATAAGAAAATATAGTAGGATTTATCTCTATTATTTTTATTTCCTGAATCCCACTCTTAGAACAGAATTTTAAACTGTTTTTTTTAAAGGCATTTGTTAATAGAGAGTAAAATAAAGATAATCTATATTGATTAGATTTTTCTAAACTCGATTTTGAGGAAGGAAGTAGAAGAGAGGAAAGAAGACAAATGGAAAAAAAATAAAGCCCACCATTTTTCATCTTAGTACTTCTCAAACATTTATCATTTTTTTGTTGTTATTTCACATGCTTTTCCCTTTACTGCTGGTGGTATGCATTCAGTCAACCCTTCACAATTGTAACATATATGATCTCAAGTTAAAGAAAGTTTAAGAGGCACTGAAAGGCTATAAGAATCACGTTAGATATGGCATAGATGTTTTAATGTGCTACTTTTTAAATATTCCATGAAGAAAACTAATACTGGTTGTTGCCTTTCAAAACAACACATTGGACACTGACTGTTACATTTTCAAAAAATGGAGCGTTAACAGCTAAGTTGCAGTGTAACTGCAGCTGAAGCAGATAAATGTAAGGCCTGGAAGAAATTAGGACTCATGGAATAGTGCTGTTATAGGACTTATAATACTATTTGGTATATCTATCATCCACATTGCAAATAGCCAGAGATAAAGGATGTCAGAATTCTGAGCCATTTGTCTTATAAGTAAGTTCCTTACAACAAATTAAAAGGAAAGAAAACCTTTAATTAAGTATATACAAGTGTTCATCAACCAAAAAGTGAGCAGCAATGAAGTGTTAGACAAATTGAAGACACAATTCCGTTTCAAAAAATTTCACTATTAGGAAGAAAATAACAAAAATGTGAAATTAAAAACAGCGTATATACATGTATATATCTATGTATATGTACTATACAAATGTAAAATCAATGCTAGATTGTATAATATAAGCAATAAGTGTTATAATTCAACAGGTTGAATTATGGGCATTGAAATAATTTTATTGATGAAGTAGGACCATAAGTTGATTTTAGGAGAGGAGTAGAATTTGAGTAGGAGGGAAAGTCATAGAGACATTCCTATCACAAAAACAAACATACAAACTCACACAAAAAATAATATAGTGCAAAATAGAGCCATGTGCCTTTTTTGAAAAAAAGAATGAAGCATAGATCTGTCCAAGATGATCTTTGAGACTGGATTAAATAGAAGGAAGGGGAGGATTTATGCTAATGGATTAGGAGATGGATGCTGAACATTTTAGCATTGCACACTCTCTTTTGAGCCTGGGCTAATAGAGATAAATCCTACTATATTTTCTTATCTATTTAGTATAGAAAGACAGAGGTATATTTTCTTAACCAGGAAGAACCACATGCATATTTAAAAGTACTTTCTGTTTAGGTATCATCTTCCCATTATGAGATTTCACATCATTGTGATAGAATTTTGGTAATGAAATTAGGATAAAGGATGGGATTTTAAAGTAGAAATGCTTAAATCAGAAGTGCATATACTGTATTATGACATGTATATTACACAAATCTCAATAGCAGCTGAAATAGTACAGGTTGCTATTCCTTCATGCATTTACTTCATTTCACTAGCTCTTAACCTTCTCCAAATGGCGGCAGGAAGGGATACAGAAGAGTAATGTGGCTGTAATTATGAGGCTTTCTGGGATACAATATATCAAAACAGCAATGCAGAAATGATTTGGAAACAAATCCCTGAGAGCAAAATTATCCACCAGAAGAGGAAGGTAGGGGCTGGTGATCTGCATACAGAAATATAGGCCACAGGCGTAACCTCTGAACCAAAGAAAGAGAATATTTGTTTAGTGCTTACCAACTCAGAAATCGAACTATCTGGGTGTAGTAGATCTTGGTGCCATAATTTGTTACCTGTGCAACTTTAGGATATTTGCTTTCCTCTATAAACCTCATTTTGATCATCATAACCTGCTTCATAAAGTTGTAGTGAAGGTTAAAAGAGTTACAATTTGTAAAAATCTTAGAAAATTACTGAACATGAGGTGTCTGGGAAATAGTGCTAAAAGCATTAAGGTTTACAGATTATTTTAAAATTTACTGATCAAAAAAAAAGGATCTTTGTAAAATAAGTTATTTATTTCAAAAATTATTTTTGAAAATACACTTCTTTCTTAAAGATAAAATAGCGTATGAGCATACAATTCAACATTTTTAAATAAATTTATTGAGTTATGAGCATATGATCACAAAGACTTTCTATTTTTAACTACTTTAGGAAATTACAACATTTTTCAAAGTTCCTTTTTTAGATTAATTCACTTGGAATTGTTGGTGTATTCAACTGACTCTTTTCTATGGACCATAATAAATTTAAATAAAATCTGTTAATAAATACTGAAGTACCTGATAAGCTCATGGTAAATTATACTAAAGAGAAAATATTCTCAATTCTAATTCTCTTTAATATAAAAATATAGTGATAATAATTTCTAATAATTTTCACAGGTATTATCTTTTTGTTTTATTCACATTACCTTTCACAAATATTTACCAATTGTTTTCATAAGGGTATATTTTTTTCAAACAATTTAGCTATTTATGACTATTTTTAATGCTTTAGCATTTAAATTCTATAAAACTATAGGGCTTTCCATTTTTTTCTCTTTTCAATAAACTATAGTTATTTTTCACTTAAAACTTGAAACTCCAAATTTTTTTCTTGTAAGTCAAAATATTTTGCAGAACAATTTGAGAATTAAAAATTACTGCATGTTTGAGTATGTACCATTTAATTTTCCCACTTTTATTACAAGAATAATTTATTATTATTATTATTATTATTTTAATTCTTTAATGTAAATGTCCCCACATATTTGACCCCTTTTACCCCATGTTTTTCAACTTTTTCTGTCTGGCTTATTTTGCTTAGCATGATAAATTTTAATGTCTTTTTGTTTGTAGGAACTGACATACTGTTTTTTCAAAGTAGCTCCACCAATACATTCCCACCAACTGTTCAAATGTTCCCTTTTCCCTACATCTTTAATACTTGTCATCACTGGTCTTTTAATAGGTGTGAGGTGATATCCCAAAGTGCTTTTGATTTGTATTTCCCTGATAATTAGTAATGAGCAACTTTTCATGTACCTATTGGCTATTTTTTATCTTCTTTGAAAAAATGTCTATTCAATTCCTCTGCCCATTTTGTTTGTTTTACTATTGTGTAGTAGTTTTTTGTTTTTTTGTTTTTTTTTTTTTAAGTATCTTTTCAATATTAACCACAGAAAGGGTTCCTGGACCTGATTAACAATGTGTTTCCTCCCAACAACAGCAGATAATTCTTAGACAAGAGCAGGGTGTATGAGAATTCAACTCAATTCTGATACTATCTATCCAGATATAGCATCATTATTTCACAGATTAAGAATTCAGTCCCACAAGACTACCCCACTCCATACTTCAGACACCAGTTGAAATGTAAATCCAGGTTGTTATCTATACTTCTCATTGAGTAGCTATAAATCGGAGGTTTTCACAACCACTTCCTTGGGTTTGGTTAAGTTGCTAGAATGGCTCACAGAACTCAGGAACATTTTACTTACTGGATTATCAATTTATTATAAAGGGATACAGATGGTCATTCAGATGGAAGAGATGAGTAGAGCAAGATATGGATAAAAGGACATGGAGCTTCCATCATCTCTTTGAGTGGGCCACTCTCTCCATATCTCTATATGTTCACGAACCCAGAAACTCTCAGAACCCTCTCCTTTTGGTATTTTTGGAGGCTTCATTATATAGTCATTACTAATTAAATCATTGGCCCATTGGTGATTGATTTAACCTCTAAGCCCACTCTTCTCCCCAAAGGTCAGGGGTGAGACTGAAAGTTTCAATCCTCTAATCAGAAGGTTGGTTCTCCTTGTAACAAGCCCCATACCTAGGTAGGGTCAATAAGTCACCTCATTAACGTCACTCTCAATACTTAGGAAATTTTAAGGGTTTTGGGAGCTGTGAACCAGGAACTATGGATAAAGAAGACCAAATATATATGAGAAATATATGTTTGACCATCTGAATGACCAAACATATATTTCTTACACATCACAATATTACAGTTCATCAGATATACGATTTGCAATTTTTTTTTATTCCATAGGTTGTTTTCCATTTTGTTTATGGTTTTCTTTGCTGTGCAGAGCTTTTTAGTTATGTAGAAAAAATATTTTTGCTTTAGTTGCCTTTGCTTTTGGTATCAAATCCAAATAGATAATTGCCAAGACCAATGCCAACGAGCTTATTACCTGTTTTCTTCTAGTAGTTTTATCACTTCAGGTCTTACGTTTAACTCTTTAATCCATTCAGTTGATTTTTATTTATGGTATTAGGGTCTAATTTCATACTTTTTCATTTGACTGTCCAGTTTTCCCAACAATGTTTATTAAAGAGACTAACCTTTTCACATGGTATATTCTTGTCTTCATTTTTAAGTATTAATTAATCATATATGTATGTATTTATTTCTGGGCTAACTGATATGTTTCATGGATCTATACGTTTGTTTTTTTGCCAATACCATACAGTTTTGTTTACTAAAGCTTTGCAATATCATTTGAAATACCTTCAGCTTTGTTTTCCTTATGATTGCTTTGGCTATTTAGAGTCTTTTGTTATTCCAGAGACATTTTAGGATTGTTTTTTTTTTTATTTCTGTTCTAATTTTTTAATGTAGTCCTATAAAATTAAAGAGTTGTAATACTATTTTTAATTACTTGATTTAGTTATGAAACAGTTCTTTATAGTATAAAATATTTTTCCAAGCTGTGTATTGATGGGCAATGAAAAGAGAAAGCACACACTACCATGTTTTTTAAAAAAAATATTTATTATTCACTTTATTACAAAAATGCTGTATCTTAGTTCTACTGTGTATATATTTTTAAAAACTTGTAAATTATGACTTCTCTTAACAAATTTTCAGTTTGTTTAAAAATAAAGTATAAACTATATGTTCATCATACCCAGTTGTAAGTATATATATCCATCCCATATGTTTCCATAATAATAAATTCAGTAATAATATTATTTTCATGACACCTTTCTTCACCAGTATTTATGTTTATTATATTATTACAAAAATAATTTTACTTACTTTTGAACTTTTGAAACTAAATTTAAAATGCTAGATGTTTCCCTTCAGATAAATGAACTACCCTAAACTGTGCATTGATTTTATAAATGGGATAAAAAAATAGAACAATTATTGAAATTAACTTGTTTATTTGAAGCATCTGATAAAAATATAAAACTGACATACTTTAATCATTTGCAAAGTTTTTCTGCTAGTAAAGCCAATAATTAGCAGCTATTTCCTTTGTGTGTGCATGAGAAAATTTCATCATAATCATGAACAAAATTAGTAAGAACATTAATTTGATCTAAATAAAAAGTTTTGCTTTCTGAATAATATAAAAACCTACCTTCTTTAGTGACATTTGTTAAATTATTATTTGGCATTGTCATTTATAATTAAGTACTAACTTTTGAAGTAAATGCTAATGCTTCTTCGAAAGTGTTGTATCAGTTTTTATGTGTTGTTTAATGATATCATTATAGTCCCTATTGTGGATAATAAATGTCAATAAGCATTTTGTGTAAGTTAAAAGTTTATCCTTTTTTGGCAAATAAAAATTCAATAAATTTTCAATAAAATGTATTTAAATATATTTTATTTATTGCAGAAGGCAAACAATGGCTATAAGACATTAGAAAGAATATGCATTTATGTATTCTCAAAATGCAGTAAATAATGAAAGCTCTATAAGGGGAGTATTCATATTACTTTATAATCTCTGTGACTGAATACTGAGGTGGAGTTTTACCAAACCATTTCAGCTTATTCAAATGCAACTATTAATAATAATTCATTACACAAAAATTTTAAAAATCTAGGATAATGACAACAGGAAGTGAGGACAGCAAGTGTGATTTTGACTCTCTAAGCAAACCTGGGAATATGATCCTCCTAAGAGTCAATGCTATTACTGTCTGTGCATAGATCAACTGAACTAAGCATGAGTCAAAGTAAAGTATGATCTCAATTTATATTACCCATATATACCTTTTTATATAACTTATATTTTTATTTTGGATTGCCATTATGAGGGAAACATCAAATTTCAAATGAATTTAGGGCTAGTGTGACTTTGTCTGCATGTGCCAACCTATCTCCCTCCCCAGCAATTCACTGTTCTCCATTCCATTAGCTGAGAATACAATTAAGTCTGTGTATTTTGTGGTTTTTAAGCATGCCTATTGAGAGAGACTTAAAACCTTTACCTTTTTGCTCTTTGATGCTGCATATAGGATAAGGACAGGCAGAAAGTGCTGATAGCATCAATTAAGAAATTAATAAACAAAGAAAGCCTTCTGTGGCTAATCTGGGTTTAACATTAAAGGATTATATTAAGTAATACTTCTTGAACACTTCCATAAACAAGGCATTAACTAGTTTTTTTTCTGATAGCCATAGTGGTCCTGAGTTAGTTTTGTCATCTCTTCAACTGAATCTCCTCATCTCTTAAGGAGATATGCATGGTTCTTTACCTCTTAAGTAGACAAGCATGACTATCTAAAAAGTCTAGATACAACTGAGTCTATTAGGAATATCAATGACTTTAGGAAACTATGTTTGTTATGAAAAACATGGTTTCGTCCTAATAAATTGTTAGCATGTTTAACCATTCATACCGTTAACATTTTTTCATATATATATTTTATTTTTTATTCCCAGTTGCACTGATGAGGAAACTGAAATACAGAAAATCCAGAGTAAATTCCACCAGCCCACACAGTGAGGTCTGAATGAGCCAGGAGAGATCTTATGAAATCCAGACCCTCAGACTGATGCTGTCAGCTAGACCTCCATATGAGCCTCCCAAATGTAGGTACAAATAGCTTTCTCTAAAACACTCATGGAGCAAATCAGAGCAATGCTTCATTCCATGTGATTTCTAATTTGAAATGCAAACAATTGCCAATTTGTTTGACTTGTATTTGTAATTATTTCCTTGTGAATTACTCATACTAAATGCTTTATAAATATTTTTCCTCTTTCCCAATGTCTATGGAATGATCATAGCATAGAAAATGTTGGCTTTCAAGGATTTATTAATATCTACTTATGAAATAACATTCATTTTTAAGAATAAAAGCACTTTAAAGAAACTAATCTTGAATTTGAATTCCCTCTCAGACAATGACTCATCTGATGTGCTTAATGAGATGAACTACATAGTGACTTTTATTTAAAGATACCTATTATATAACAAGTAAAAAATAAATATGAATTTTTTAATTTAGTTGCACACAGTGCCATCAGCTCCTTCTGATAGATGTTTAAAGTTCACTAAATTTATGTAAGCTGACGGCTTCGCATTGCATGTATTACAGAATCTGGTTTCACTTTTGCCAATAATGAAAAAAAAAAAAACAATCTAGTGGTCATAATATGGCAGTATGCATCATATGCTTACCATAATCTCAAAATTTAACTCTACATGAAGAACTGAGCCTTTTATTTTCTCAGTCTTTTTTGAACTTGAGACATAATTTAAGTCATTTTCTAGGTGATAAAATAAATACTCTTTTACATAGAAACTTAGCAAATTCAGAGTAGAATACAGAAATCAGTAACTTGATTCAGAATATTGTTCTTACTCTGTGCTTATAATTATTTCAATATCAAATAAATTTTAAAGAAGAAATAAAATAGAAGTTCTCCCCCTTTTTGGTCCTGTTTGCTATCAAATGGCAATTGCATATGTGTTTTTCATCTTTGCTGTGAAACTTGGTATGAATTCAAACCAGCCTAAATACTAAAAATCCAATATCCCCTTTTAAAAATAGAAATTTGAAATTGTTAAGTATTAACAGCAATCTCCTTAAGCAAGAGAGAAAGAGGAACTATTGGAAAAATTTCAGATAAAGTAGAATGCTTATTAAAGGGCCACAAGGATCGACATAAGGAAAGATTAAATAAAAATTTTTAAAAAGCACAGCTAGATATGTTGCAAAGCAAAAAAAAATACCATGGTAAAACAAAGGTATAGTAGTAATATAAACAGCTGGATAGAGTGACTTCACATTTTGGTGTAACTGAGGGAGGAAAATGACCTAGTTTTATTTGCTAATTATAATTATCATGAGGTACAGGATGTAGTTAGTCATTGAAAGGCAAGCCCTCAGCTTTAAATATTACTTAAAATATCTTCAAGAAAGACAGTTTAAAGTGAGAAAGTATGGTAATAATCAAATGAATGTAGAATTTTTAAAAATATTTATTTAACTCAATCCAAACTTTCCCTCAAACCATAAAATATTAAAAAAAAAAAGAGCTATTAGATACAAAACCTCCAACTTCATACCCCAGCAGAGGACACAGAAATGCACACAGAGGGCCATGCCAGAGAGAGAGAGAGTAAAAAGCTCATTTTATGAGAAAAAGAAAACATTGGGTAAAATGTGAAAAGCCACCCCATATCCAAAAGATTAAAAAGAGAAGTTAAGAATATTGTGCTGTTTCCCATTCTCCTTACCTGATTCTATCGACATTTCATTGGTTAAGTTTTATAGGTTGCAATAACCAGCGTGAAAGAAGTATGCCTGTCAGCTACTCACAATGCAGAATCTTGAAAAGGTCAGCATAGTAGCAGTATGACAAGTCATGTAAGTTATAATGTGACTTATAACTCATTTGTAAGTAGAATGAAAACTAGAACAAATTAATGTAAACTCTGCCATAAGACCTCTGAAAACATGTTAGTTATATTGAAAGCTAGGTTTTTCTCTCTATCTAGAAAGACAAATAAATATTTTCTAACAAATGTGGTGCCTTCCTTAAGAGTAACAGAAATGGAAAATAAGTTCAATTTGCTGTGAAGAGGTTTACATAAAATATATTAGTAGCAAAAAGAAAGCATTTGAGGGAGACAACATGCAATAAAATATATATATATACAGGTAGTAAGTATGTTTAGGTTCCAGGTGGTGCCATTTAGATATCATTTTCTGATCAATAAAAATCTTAAGACTTTTAAAGTAATGTATGTTTAAAAGATATTATCAGGTAAGAGAATATATTTATGACTTTCTATAGTTTTATTGTGATGGATCTGTTAACTGTGAATCTTTTTCTTGCATTAAAATGCAAGATAGGCCTAATTTTATGCCATTAACAAATATTGTTTTTATATAAAAACTAGTAATGTTTGCATATATTATAGCACATTCTTTAGTATTATATGCTAATGTATGTTGCTGAGTAGTGAAAGAGTTAATTAGCCACAACAGCTTTTATTTTTCCCCCGCCCGCTCCCAGACATCCCATTGTGCCTCTGTTACATACTTAGGCACAGTTCTTAATGGCAAAATCTATTAGAATGCACAATATTGTCCCAAGAGAGGTGGTGGAAGTCCTGTCACTTGAGACATTTAAAACTACACTGGATAAAACACTAGAGAGCCATGAGTGCGTGTATTCCAACCCTCAGGATAGAATACATGACCTAATGGGAGCTTTTCCGTCCCTTAATGTCTCTGATTCACTGGGTGTTTTAATAGCTACCTCATATTTAAGTAGATGAACAACAGTCTATTTTTTCAATGAGAATTTAGTTTGGTCTATAAAGTGTCAAGACAGAGGTGACAAGACAAACCACAAGGGAATGGAGGAAGCCTTGTGGAAATTTAATTGATTTGGAGGAGGGTTGAGCAAACACAACAGTGTATTAGTGTTTAGCAAATGCCTCATTTTTTTTCAAGTGTTTTCAGTTCAAGGAAACCCAAAACACATTTGGCTAAAAACTTTTTCCTTAATTTTCAAACCCATGTGTATTTCAAGGGAAATTTAATCCATGTGTTTCTGATTCATTTACACTTAGCTCATCAAAATGTGGTTTCGTAAGACCCATTTGATGTCTAAGAAGCCTTGTGAGCTTTTTTATAGGCCTTTTTTCTTTGAACCAGGAAGTTGCTTTTTGCCAAGAGTCAATAGAACCTTAACCTGAAAAGAATCAGTTTTGTTAAAGATTTTGGAATCCTCAAAGTTGGTGGGAGCTTGAAGAGCAAGGTGGGGAAAGGGGCACTAATTCAAATAGAATGGAACTTTCTAATATGTTATCTATTCAAATCACTTGAGAAATCTCTTTTCTCAATTTATCATGAAAATCTGCCTTAAATTCTTGAAAACCTTGTAAAAACATAAGAGTGAATTTTCTTCTAGGATGCAATTTGCCATGTGTTCTGATAATAGTCCACTAATGTGTCTCTTGATGATGGATAATCAGAGCAGTAATGTCATATTTATCTCAGGGGCAGTTATAAAGAACTGACTCAAAAAGGTGTTTAGATTGGCCATCTTTCTATATTAAAAGAAAAAGCTCTCTGCCTAGTTTTTGTTGCTCTTTGCACAATACTACTAGTACTATAAACCAGAAATGAGACAAATAAGACTCAGTGAATGTGCTGATTCAGGTGCACACAATCAATCCCCTATCTCATTGCTGGTGTTCTTAAAAAGCATCTGGGATAAGGAAACATACATCCGGTCTGTCCATCAAGAATCCATGAGAAAGCCAACAGTGTTTGCACCTGCACTATGAATTACATCTTTGGTGAGTGTGGGAAGCTACATAATGAGACAGCAGAATGGCTGACACATTTCTTTCCTTTCTCCTACTAATCTTCTTTTTGTACTACCTTAATTTTCCTACTTCTACTTCTCTCTTTTCTCTACCTTTACATAATTGCCATTATATAATATAGCAAATATGACACACTTACCAAAGGATGGGTTGACATAGTTTACACATTGCTTTCATTTGGTTGTTCCTTGGATGATTTCTTCCTTGAGAACAAGATAATGAAAACCATACGGTCACTGAGTACAAAATCTGCCATCACTTTGGCTGTTCCCTTGCAGCCCATTTCATTTCATAAAGCCTGGTCCCTGAGTTTACTTCAGTGGAAGATCCCAATCAGGTGGAATCCTGCCCCCTATGGGTTTGGATAATTCAGCAAATACTGCCAAATTAGTCCTTGCTTGTCACCCATACATTAGAGAACTGATATGAATGGAGCATCTCTTGTTAGCCTGATATAGGTTTAGCAACTGAGCCTTTCAAGTATTCACAGAATTCTTTTCAGGAACTTGATTGTGAGAATTGAAGAAAGAAGAACGAGGAAAAGTGACAAATGAGAGATAACACCAAAACTTTTTTAAGACATGCTGACCTCAAATTTTAAACCACCGCTTAAAAGAAATAAATATTTAGAATGTTATGGTGGATAAAGGTAAATGTATATTTAATTTCTGGGCTGAGTTTTGACAGTATACAGCAAAATTATAAATTTTTAACAGTGACGGCAAGTGCAGACTACAGGTTTGAGAATATAGAATTATTCATTGATTCAAACTCCCACATCAGTGAATGAAAAAGCTCGAAGCAATAAAAATACAGATGAAGTTTCTGGCATTTCAACAAAAGACGTTTATTTTTACTTTCTTATTTGTCACTTGTTTTACAGACACCAAAGAGACATTTTAACTGTATAAATTCATCTCTGAAAACACAAAGGTAAAATCTATTGCTTGAGGTTTAAGATTCAAAAACATTTTCTCTTAAAATTGGCTAGGAAGATTCTTTGCACTGAGAAAACTTATAAAAATACCCAATCTATTATGTCTAATTTTATTTTCTTTCTCAGAAACATGTAATCAAGAATAAAAACTGTAGTTAATACTAGAATGTAACTCTCATACATTTTTCTAATGTTTAAGAAATATTGTCAAGTTCTTTTTCACCACGAATATATGTTTTGTTTTTAATTATCAGAAATCTTTGTCATTTTTAATTAAGCAAAATAAGTGTATAATATAGAATTATTTTATTATCTCTCTCTTGTAAATGTAGAACTAGAATCAAAGTGATTCTAGTTGCTGTAGTTTATATTGCTGAAAAATGGAAAGAATTCTAAAATCATTTAGTCCTAACTCCTAATTTTACTGATGAAGAAACAAAAAGGTCAGAGAAAGAAACTCCTCAAAGTTCCCAAACTGGTTTGTATTACAGTGGATATCAAAGTTTAGTTCTCTTAAATTCTAGCCCTGTGTTATTTTAACAATTAATAAAATTACTATACGTGGGATATATTCCTGGGATAGGACCCATCAGATACGACTACAGAGATTCTTTGAATTTGAAAAGTTCTCACTAGATAGAATGTCAATATATAGAACAGATAAAAGTAGATTTTATTCATTGAGGTGGAGTTGGGAGCCCAGAACTCACTATATTTGCCCTTCTCAACTCTACCTCTTATCTTAAGAGAACTCTAAGGCACATCAGAAGAACACTAAGAGTTCCTTAAGACCATGTCTTGACACCATCAATATCTTTCCCAATTGTGGAGAATAGACTGTAAGGTGACACCCAATGATCCCAATTTATTAGTTTGCTAGGGCTGCCATATAGCATACCACAAATAGGGTATCTTAAATAACAAAAATATATTTTCTCATAGTTCTGAAGGTTAGAAGTCTTAGATCAAGTATCAGCATAGTTATTTCTTCTGAGACCTGTCTCTTTGACTTGTGGATGGACGAGTTCTCCCTGTGTCTTTACATGGTCTTCTCTCTCTGGATGTCTATATCCTAATCTCTTCATATAAGAAGACCAATCATGTTGGATTAGAGCCCACCCTAATAACCACATTTTAATATAATGGCCTCTTAAGAGACCCTGTTTCCAAATGCGGTTATATTCTGAGATACTAAGGGTTAGGACTTCAACATATGAGTTTTGAGATAGCACAATTCAGCCCATAACACTCACCTTCTTATATTTACACTTGTGTTATAACTTCTTCCCTAGGAGTTGGGGAGAACTTTGAATTGATTATAACCAGTGAAATGTGTCGAGATAATGGGAGTCACTCCCATGATTATGCAACATTGTATGATAACCTGTATGTCTTGCTAGCAAACCTACTCTAGAGATTTTCTCTTTTGTTGAACTTGAAATAATAAGTGACCACGTTAGAAGGCTCACATGGCAGGCTTTCAGCCAAAAACCAACAAAAAGCTAGCTCCTTCAGTCTTATACTCATGAATAGATAAATCCTGCCATTAACCTGAGTGAACTTGGAAGCGAATTCTTCCCCAGTTGAATGTTCTGATGAAAATCATAGCCCTGAACAATGCCTTGATTGCAGTCTTGCAGAGAATTCAGCCAGGCCATGCCTGTCTCCTGATCCACAGAATCTGAGGTAATAAGCCACTAAGATTGTGGTACTTTGTTACATTGCACTGAAAACTGGTACTTAAAAGTCTGTGAGTGATGTTAGAATCTGGCTGTGGGTAGAGATGGAGGACTTTTGAAAAGCATGATAGAAAATGTCTAGATAAACTTGAACAGATTACTGGCAGTACACAGTCAATAAAGTCTCAAAATGAAGTTAGGAGCATGTCATTAAAAATGGGAGGAAGAGGGATCCTTGTTATGTAGAGGCAGAAAGCTTAGAAAAATTATCTCTTACAATTATATGAAAGGAAGACTTATAGTGAGTAATTTAGTCATATAGCTGATTTCCAAGGAAAGTAGTAAAAACATTGACATGTTTATTCTTGCTGATTGTAGTAAAATCTGAGAGGAGAGAGACAGCTTGTGGGAAGAACTAAAAAAAAAATAACTATTTTGACAATTTTAAAAATTCTTAGTCACTCCAGATGAAAAATAAATAAGTAAATAAATAAATTTAAATTAAAGTTAAGAGGTTCATTACCAGAAAAACTTGCTTCGGAGAAAAAGCCTACGGTGTGACTATAACCTTTTACTAAAGGCTCAGAAAGATTAGAACACTAGGGTATTCAGTTACAGAAAGAGGCTTTTGAAGAGATTAACAATGTGTCTTATAGTCTCCCACTCAAACCACAAAGATCCTCCTAAGCGTGGTGTCACTTAGTCATTTTAGCAGGACCCCAAGGTAGAGAAAGATTTATCTCATGAAGATCTTTGGGCCTGATGTTTGCCTTATAATGTGAACCTTGTTAAAATATGCAGGAGACCCAGAAAGTACTTGAAGTAATTGTTTCAATGACAAAGTCACTACTAGCTTGGACTAAGAAGGACAGAGAGTACAATATGTAAGGAAGCTGTGAGACACCCAAAATTCTACTAGCAGGAAGTGCTGATAAAACTACTCAGCTGAAAACCTGTGCCACCTTTTATAAAAAAGGAAGAGTGACTCAAAAACTAAACCACGAGCCAGAGGGTGGAACTTAGAGCCACAGTGAATTATTCTCAGTCTTTGAAATCTAATCAAGAAACTCCCAACTTTTGCCTGGCTGGATTTCAGAAATGCCATGGAAAAGTGACTCTTGGCTATCTAACATTTTCCTCTTTCTTGAACTGGAATGTCTACAAATGTTATTTTTAGTCTGTCCCACCATTTTACATTGAGTTTATTGGAGGCAGATAACTTGTATCTTTAGTACTACAGGGTTATAGAGAGAGTAGAATGTCTCAAGAGGCTGCTATTCTTAATAGATTATACCCAGAAAACTTATTCTTAGTTGGACTTGATTTAAATGACAAGATCTTGAATTTTGAGCTGGTGCTATAATAGGATGAGGCTCTTGGAAACTTTGAGAGAGTGAATTTATTTTTAATGTTGGAGGAACATTAATCATTGATGGCCAGATGGTAGACTGTGGTAGAAGTTTGGATAACCATAAAATACACACACACACACACACACACACACACACACACACACACACACAATTTTTAAGCCCCTGTATTGTTCTCTCCTCTAGATTGTGGGTAGGACCTATAACTTGCTCCTAACCAATAGAATATGCACAAGGCAATGGGATATCACTCCCAAGATTTTGTTATACATTATATTCATGTTATATTCTTATTTAAGATGATTATATAGGAATCATGTTACCAAAAATGTCAATAGCCTTAATCAACTTGTAAGTGAACCCTTCCTCAAGCAAATCTTCAGATAAGAAGCACTTGTTTATTTATTAATCATTGTTCATATATTCTCATTTGTATGTGGACATGTTGTTTTTAAGACCAAGGGATTGTAAACTTTTGAAATGAGAGATTAAGGCTATCACTTCTTTTGTCTCCTTGCACTTAATGGGGCAATAGTGGAATATAGTAGAATAAGTAACTAACGTCAGGCTAAACTTGTTCACTGACCCAAATCTTACTTCTTTAGTAATCTCAGCAAGTTGGCTCTTTTCATGCTTATAAAAATGGGTGCTCTAGTACCAGGTATAAAATGGAGATAAAATAATGTAGAGAAAAAGATGATGAACTATTTTCTCTCTCTCTCTCTTTCTCTCTCTCTCTCTCTCTCTCTTTATCAGTAAGGAAACTTTTTTCTAGAATCCTGTAAAATAATCTCTCCTCATATCTCATTGGCCAGTCCTGGGTCACATGGCCACCACAAAACAATTCCCTGGCAAGCAGACCGATAGGACAGCTACAACCTGCTAAGACCAGTTACGATTCTCCTGAGTCACTGCGAAAGGGATGGTCGGCACTTGAATAACACTGGTATTTGACAACACAGGGGAAAAAAAGTGAAGTATCTATTGTTTAGACAAGCAATAGTATCTTCTTCAACAAGGTAACACAATTTTACAAAAAGCTGTATTATAAAATGATTGAAAAATCCATAAGTAATGATTGAGCACTTCCTGGGTAGTCCTCTAGTGAAACAAACAAACAAATAAACAAAAAAAACAAGTTTTCTTTTTTTACTTGAAATAAGTTATGTCACATGTTGATGATGTAAAAGATAAAATTTGTAAAGGTAAAATTCAGAAATTATTTAGTAAGTTTGCAGAAGGGCTGTTTTATGTAGCTGATGATGTGTTTACCCATGGAAGAACTTCAAGTGATACAAACTGACCTGAATTCACTTTTGTCTAAATAAAATGAGATATCTCATGTTGCTCCTGTGGCCTGTCGCCCATTGCACTTGTTCTGAATATTCCTCTCTTTTTCCCGTATCTCTAACCTGTTCTCTATTTGCCACTTTTCGTACCAAAGACTCTCTCATTATAACAATGAATGAATAAACAAGCAATAACAGCACCACTGTATCCAGCTGTGCTGCTGGTGTACTCTGGGACTTCAGGGAAGCTAGACACAGATTACACAGTAAATAGTTGTAGTGTGGTGTCTGAAATCTTTCTTCTACCTCAGACCCTGGTTCTAGTTATAGTCTTGTCTCTCTCTCTTCCCTCCCCCTCACTAAAAAACTCTTTAAAATAACTTTCTGCACTAGTTTCTTTTTCATTTTCTTCTATTTATTACTAAAGCCATTGTAATCTGGCTTCCACTGCACCTCTCCCGCGAGATCAACAGTGGCATCTTCTTACTAAACCCTTTTCAGTTCTTATGTTGTTTGGCATTTTGACAGCATTGGATTTTTTTTTTTCTTGAAATTCTTTTTCATTTCTCATTCTCCCTAGTTCTTTCAATGCCTCTCACTCATCATTCTCAACTTTTATGGGGATCTTGCAGTTTTGTATTGCTTTACGTTTCGTTCTATACTCTCTTCTCTTTCCACCCATGTAATACACCTAGAGCAATATAGACTTGAAAAATCAAAATCTTTTTGACCAGTTTTTATTAATACATAAAAAGTTTTTTACATACTTTGGTTATTTTAATGCATCTAAACTATGATCCATTTAATCTAATCTTGGACTCCGAAGTTGATGTTTTTAAATGAGATTATAGATATAGATGATAGATAGATAGCTGATAGATAAATAGATAGATAGATATTAATCTATCCATAACTATGCAACAGTTAAGTACTATTTCACCTAAGAAACTATGAGATGATAACTCTCTGACACATTAGGTGCCCCATAAGTAATGGTTGAATAGATTAATAAATATAATTTTTTAAAGAAGATTATTGAATGTAAAAAATCATCTCATGAACTCTGAAATATAGATGTAAAATGGTAAAATATCTATGATTTATTTTCCATTGAAAATATTTACTTAAGTGTTTATTCAGTACAAATAACCTGGCATTTCAGAAGACTATAATTTTACATCCAACATGATACAGATTATTCATTCTGTTCAGATTTGAGGTTAAAGGACAATTTTTTTTGTGTTTTGTGA
Organism: Macroglossus sobrinus; assembly: GCA_004027375.1. Taxonomy (NCBI): domain Eukaryota; kingdom Metazoa; phylum Chordata; class Mammalia; order Chiroptera; family Pteropodidae; genus Macroglossus; species Macroglossus sobrinus. The sequence goes on along the minus strand of PVKZ01002636.1, from coordinate 31,264 downwards.
CATATCCTTTGTGCAGTTACAAGAAGAAAATATGTCAGAGAGCATTGATTATCTGAGCATTTGGATATAAGATGCTAAATTAATATATGATGCCAAATTATTTTGGGGTAAATATATTATTTAGTTTATGATTTATGGGCAAGAACAATAACTCAAGTTTAGTGAAATATCAAAAGAAATATGAAGCTGAGGAAATTACATTTTTATATTTTTTGACCATAAAGAAGAAGAAAAATGATTTCTTAACTTCTAAACTTCCAGCTAAGCTTCCCAAGGGTCAGTTAGACTTTTTTATTAAAAGGAAAACACACACACACACACACACACACACACACACACACACACACACACTCAATATAATACATCCATTATTCTTTCATTTTGCAAAATGTCAAACTCCATGTGATTCTTTTAATTTCTATGGGTGTTCTAAATAGATTCTATCTGGAGATGGAGCTAATACACAGCGTGGCAAATATAGATCAGAATGTGCATAAAAAGCCATCATGACTTATGCTCTCTGTCTCACACAAACACACACACACTCACACACACATCCACACAAAGACACTTTCATAGTATCAAAAACCCTTGAATCTGACAGATAGAATAAAGTGGAAGTTTTATTTTTCTTAAATTTCCTGTATCTAACATATTTATTTTTTTGCCCAATTTTGTCTTATAATAATGATTTTTGTGTCTAAAGCATATGTACTTCACAATGCATCTCTGCTACTCCTTCACCTTCTAGAGCTGAGTAAAGGTCATGAACAGTTCACTACTTATTTCTTGAGTAGCCATATCAGTATTATTTTCTGAAGTTGTTCATGGGAATAAGACAACACGATTGCGAGACTGGATAATTTCATTTGAAATGTACGGTTTTCTTTCATCTCCTTCCTGTCTGCTTAGGGCTAAAAGTCACTTATTTATACTCATCTTAATATCTGAGATTTTGAACAGTTTGTAAATGCAGGGAATAAACTTTATTCTACCTTCACAGAGTAGAAAGCTAATGACCTAAATGTGAGAAAGCAGGTTTTTCTTCCTCACTTACCAAAAACTACGAGTACTTTCTGTTTCATCTTTCTTTAGTCTACCTGTAGTGGTCTAAAGGTGAAATGCCTGAAAGATTAAGCCATAATCAATCATTGTACACACACTAATTACTTTCTGTCCTCCCCTTTCCTTGTCATTATGGTCCGAAGCAGGTTTTGAGACTGAGTACATTCTTCTGAGCTATTAGCTGACATGCTCCACTGCATCCTCGTATGATCTGCCTGGTCCAGACCCCTGGAGAAAATTTGTGCATGCATACTGTATGTGAACTTTAGATAAATAAATAAAAACGTGAAACAGCTTCCAGATAATTGAAAGCAAATGAAGGAGGGAGCAAAAAGAAAACAATTTCTCTGGGGATAAGCGGCGGAGGTGGCAGGTATGATTAAACTCCATATGATTTATGGGTAGGTGGATTACTAACATGACAACCCTGTTAGTGTTTGTTTGTTTGGGGGCACTTGACAATAAAGTTTTGTTGTTGTTGTGTTTGCTGTGGATTTTGCTCAGGAGTTAGCCACTCAGGAATTCCTAGTGCCTGAGTGAGCAGTAATTTAGCAAGCTCTCTTGTGCTCTTTTCCTGTCAGCATTAACATGTCAATTCATTTTAATAGTCTGGGCATGCTCAGTGGGCATGCATTTTCTCAGTAGGTATCCCAGGAGCCCACCCTGTGGTGCAGAAATGTGTTATAGCTTGTCTCAGACCTCAGAGACTTCAGCAGGTTTATTTTCATCATGGCTAAGTATATTTGTTAAAACAAAGCCAAAATAATATATAAAATCAACACCCTAACAAACAAAATAGGTTATGTATAGTTGATTGATAGTTTAAGCTCTTTCAAAGATCAGGTTTTACAATCTTTCTTTACACAAAGTTATTATGTAGTACAGCTTTTAAAAATATGTACTGTCACTGCCTCTAGTTTTTGGGAGTTAAATGATATTCTGTCACAATGAGAATTTTCTGTAATTATGATTAATAGTTGAAATGGCTTTATATGAAATGAGAATTTTCCTACCGTCTTTCTCATTAAAGTCTTTTCAAATAGATTTTTATCTAATATTCTGTCCATAAGGGGATGAATAAATGAAGAAATAAGTAAATAAGTACATAAATAAAAAGAAACTCAAACACACAAATGTCCACATTTAACTATTAATTAGGAATCTTGGTGCTTCATAAATCGATCCCTCAATTGTCAAATAGGTCTCAATTTAAATCCAAATTTCATATTTTTTAGGAAATACCTTGTCAAACAGAAAAGAAGTAAAAGAAGAAAAGAAAGAGAAGAAAACCAGTTCCACAACCAAAACAATATTAAGCCCATGGTTGCAGAAGGGTTGACAATTCTCACCCTTTATACAAATTTCTGCTTTAAAAAAGCAAGGCTTTGAAGGCACACTTTAAAGCAATTAAAATTTAGCCTGTTGACACATTTTGGATCTCAGAATTTCTAAAACGGCTGAACAATTCTGTAATATTAAAAGTAAAGAGAAAGTTCGAAGAAAGATTTCAGAGGGTTACACCAGCTTTTTCTTTGAATGTTACATCTCAATTTTTAAAATCTCTTTCATCCTTTTTTCTTAATGTTGAGTGGCAAGCCTTGTCTATTTGATTATGTAAGGGCAATGAGTTGACTGTTTATGGGCTCATAAAATTTTTCTATAGTATAGTTGCTGGAAATGGTACATCATTACATGATAGAACATAATTATGGTTCAAATTCGAGTTCCACAAAAGGATGTCTGTACCCGTATACCTCAAGTATACCTTTGTCTCTCCAAATATTCTTTAAAATAATTTTAAGTTATATCTTTTTGTAAATCATTTTACATACTATCTAAAATTGCACAAACTTTTAGAATTCTCCATAATGTCATAGTTTACATTTTTATATCCTTTCAGTTTTAACCAGATTGTTTTCTAGTTAGCCATTAATAAGAGGTGTTACTGCTTCAGTTCTTAAGTGACTGGAAATATAAATGTGAGGTATTTAAGCAAATTCTAAACAATCATGCTCGTATTTTAACTGATATCATTAGTTGTTGGAAAGTTATGACTAGTGATTTTTAAGGTTTAAAAATATTCACTGAGCTCAGGAAATAGCTGTTCATAAATGTTTATTCAGATCAGGGAAATGTTTTCATACTCTGAATCTAAAGGGCAAAGTGGAAAGATAGAGGATAATAGGAAAAGATACAGAGGACATTAGGTGGGTGTAAAAGCAGAGGTCAGAAAAGATGGACCAGTTCTTCTTCCTGAGAAAATATCCTGTTATTTTTCTGTCACTCTCCCTAGTTCAGACCCCGCTAGAGTTTTCTAACTATTTCTACTCTCACTTTGTATACAAGTATATCTCTGGGTGTAAATCTATTTGTATGCAAACACATTCCCCTTAAGAGTAAAGAAAAATGAAGAAGAAAAAGATACCTTTTGTCTTATGAGTCTTAAATTACTCTCACCCTTTATGATGCCTCTAGTTTGCATACTGGAAAAAACTTGGGTAGCACATAATCTTTTTGTCAAGATGAAAAGTGATGTTTTTGTCCTAAAATAGTGAATATATCTTAACTCACAAAAACTGTGTTCATGTAAAATATAGTAGAAAAGCCCTTCACATATAAAGTGCTTTCAGATTCTCAATAAGAGATACTCTATTTTTAGAATTCATCTCTTTACAATATATTAATACAATTTTGACAAAAATAATATTTATAATTTTAACAAAACAAACTAGACAATATATTCTGCCTGTCACCTTCTCTCTGTGTTCAGTATACAATGGACTACCTGGTAGCAATAATTCTCCTGGCTTATATTTTTATTCAAATATGGAACTTCCAATTTTTTTTTAAATAAAATTTTTGGAGATAGTGCATGATTTACATAATCTATAATTGATAATGTCTATTAATAAAACCCCAAATCTGTCTCTCTCTTAAATACATAGAACATTCCACTCCCCACCCCAACATACTCTTTAGGGTTTATTCCAATCTAATAAGAATTATTTTCAGGGTATTTCAGACATGATGTTTTAAGTTATTATTCTATAATCCCTTTCTTCTGCTGCAGATAAAAGGAAGGTACATTTGAAGAACTATTGCTTGAAAGCTTCTTTTATTTAAATGTTAAAACTATCTAAAAAGAATTAACTATGTATTAACTATGAAGTATACAACAAGGTTCCATGGGATTCTGAATGATTTTTCTAACATTTAGAATGTTTACATATATTGTGTGACTAGAATAACGAAAGCAGTAGAGAATACCATATTTTAATCAATTTTCAGAATTCTTTTGAATAGGACTTTAATTTTAGAACTCATAAAACATGTAGAACATAAATGTCCAATAGCCAAAATATACTACCTAATGATTTGCTTTTTATGGAAGGGGGGAATAGTAAAATTATTATTTCCTTTAAATATCTTTGTCAATTTCTTTTAATCTTAGGATTTATGACTTCCTTTTCCCAGTGAATCTACTTTTCAAAGAATTACTTATTCTTTGAAAACTTTACATCCTACATTATTCATTTTCAAATGTGTAATGTAAATCATATACTAATGACAGTAGCATCTTTACAGTTCTTTTTAAAAATAGATGAAATATGAGGTTTCTTCCAAGGTGCAAAATGTTGTTAAGGGCTCAGGTGGTTAAAATCAACATGAAAAATACATGCTGCATTTTCTCCCCTTAAATGCAATAATGTAATCAGATTTCAAGTCATCTTACCTACCTCACTCACAGCTTTATGGATATTAATTAGTTTTTAGACCCCAGTCACATGATCTCCTCTGACTGTCATTTAGCTGGCCAACTAGAACCTGTAAGCTATCTCCTTCCCCAGAGGACGGATTAAATTTTAGTAGTTTGTCTTCTTTCATTGATTTAAAGGTGGATTTTTAAAGTATGGTTTAATTGTATTTTATTTTTAATTGGAAATTTATCATAACCTTGTTTTTGGAGAAGGTAAATATTTAAATAATTATAAATAGGTAAAGCGAGATGTTCTCCCAGTTTTGTTACACAAATTGTTATTATAATGACACCTAAAAACTAGCTTTTTTATTATTTATGATACAGATGTTACAAGTGTTCAGATGAGTTTTCTACAAGAAGCCTCTACCTCCCAGGGGAGGTTACTCAGATGCCTCAAGTTGGTAGTTTGTAGTCCCAAGACAGATTTCTAAGGTCAAAATGAGTGTAGAATTTAAAAAAATAATTACTCAGAAATTTACTAAGTAAGAAATGAACAAAAGCATGATTTGTGTCAGTGGCAAAATTTCTGTTAAAAAACATAACAATTCACAAACACAGAAAACAAAATTTAACAACAAAAACTTAATAATTATAAATTTGTTACTGCTTAATAATATATTTTCTATGATTACTGTTATTATTTATTACTGTTACTGATGAGCTGAAGATTAAAATCAAAAGACCACAGTCTTAGTTTTTATGCTAGTCTACTTAGCCATGGATTCTCAATCAGGAGAAAAACAAAAGAAGAAAACACTGATAAACTACTTTAATCTGCTTTACAATATGTGATTAAATAAGGAAAAGAAACCTTGTCTGGTACAGTTGTTAAAACATTAATATTTGTAGCCAGGGTCCTAATTAAGGTGTAATGAGAAATTTAAAGTGCAGTGAATTCCTTTCATTCACGTCACTAAACCAGTGAACCACAACTACATGTAGAGTTTCAGGGAGATATAGCACCAAGTAAATTAGTTACCCTATAACTCCTGAGCAGTTGGTTAAGAACTAGAGCCACTGAGGTGTAGATACACAGTCAATGTGGGACTATCTGGCTGCTATTTGACTGCAGATTTCCTTTCATGGATACTTAACAATAAACAGTCACACTGCTTAGAAGAGAACTTGATTCCATAAACACATGGAATTTCCTGGCTCTTGAATGAAGACGCCACAGGATTTTCACTGCTCAGGTGTTACTGGACTCGGTGCTGATTTGGGAACTGAAATTATCTATTTCCCTTGCCTGTGGAGTTGGATCATTGCCTTTGGCAGTAACCCCAGAATCCTGCAAATGATGAAGACATCCCTCCATGCCTACATAGAAAATAGCACCAACATGGATGCCATTAGAAAGATTCAACTGAGCGTATGTTGAGAAAATTGTGTCGTCTGTACTTTGCAGAAAGAGGGAGGACAGAGAACACAAATATAAGTTGAAGCCCATTTCCTTTAAAAATTATTGTTCAAAATCTCTTCCAGGACACTGAGATCATGTTTTCTGGCTCTTTTTTTCTTCTAACACATGGTTCATCCACTTGTGCTTTCTGTCTTACTTTGGCAATGAGAAAGTAACCACTTCACTCCATGTCTACATTTTAAAGATTCTTTAAATAATTAGAACAGAGATGAATTATATGAGAGAATCTCAATATTCATCCCGGACAATTTGTGTAAATAATACATTTGAAAGCTTTGTATTCATTTTCTTTATAATAAGCTTTGAAGAGTAAATTCCATTTCAAATTCCCAATTTGCAAATAAAAAACCCAAAGGCAAGAGATGAGTAATGGGATAATCAAAATTTTCTGTAGATTCATAGGTCCCATTAGCCATTTTTTATTCTTAGGAAATATGTCATTATGTTTGAGTTCTTACCAGAAAGCATTGGTTTCATATCTTACAATGTTCATTTGGTCCTGTACATAGGTTTAATGCATAACATCATCTTATATTTAAAAATTATTTTTAACAACTCTCCCACTGCTAGGTAAACAGTACATATCTAATCAGTTATCTGCAGTGGTTTTATAACTTTAGAGTTATAACTGCATAGTTACATTCTTTACGGGCGCCTGTGAGCTACCCCTCTCTTTCTCTCCCACACAACAGACCTACCAGCAGGAGTAGACAGTAAGCACCCACCTCAGCATAGAAATTATCATAAATAAACAAATGCCTGAATATATCCATTTCTATCACAAGTAGGCAGCATTCCAAGCCAGGCATGTTGATCCTGAATTTCTGTTCCATTGATAAAAGAGGATATGCCATTTTTATTCCAGCCCAGAGCTGTCCAATATGCTCTTGTAAGGCAAGTTTCCATGTTGAGTGAATAAGGATCATTGTTTCCTACATAATGAGCCTTCCCCTCCTTTGGCTCTCAGTGAAAGGCTGCCACCACACTGGCTAAGAAATAGTCCTGTTTAACCGCCAAGTGTCTGCTGAACACAGTGTGGTAATGAGAATGATTTTCTTATCCATCATTACATGACTGGCATGTGAATAATTTTGCTCATCAGGTCATCATGTCACATCATCCATGGTAACTAGGCTTGGTCAAATGTAAAAACTATTACTCTCACAAAAATGAACCCTTTTACAAGAAAAAATAAAGAAATGTCTTTACTTTTACTCCCCTCCACTTCCATATATTGCAGATGTAGAGATAAATGGTTAAGAAAAGTCAATAAAGTACTTTGACTAAATTTATATTATAATTTAAAATGTATACATTTTCAAGAGATATATCTGTTTTATACCTATTTCTGGCCGGCATAGCCCAACTATGGATCTAGACATTAATACTAGATCCAGTTCACTAATATTTATTGCTCTAAATCCAATCTATATTAGCATGTCAGTCCTGTATCAAAGCAGAAGACAGCACTATTTATGATTATTAGTACAATATTGAATCATCCTGAACCAATTACTGATTCAATTACTGTGTCATTATTATCTTCTGAATAGGGCTTGATTTGTCTGTGATAAATATGATGCAATTAAACCACCTTTTTACATAATAAAACACTGCAGGTGTTTATTCTTAAGAGTTCACAGATACCAACAACCAATAGATTTAATTAAAAAAATCGTTGATATAAGTGTGAATTTCATTAAATTTTTCTAACTTGAATGTGCATTTAAAGAATATCTTATTGAAAAATACAATTGTGTAATCTCTTGTCCGGCTATTATTTAGAAACTATGCTAACTGTTCGACCAAACAAAAATTAACATGGTACTTTAATATTCTTATTTAAAATGTTATTTATTCAAAGCATATAAATATTAACTGAATTACTAAAAATGTTTTTAGAAATATATATGTTACAAGAAGAGATTGATAATAACAGTAACTGCATCTATGTAATGAAACAAGTTTTTTCATATATATTTAAATATACTATTATTTAGATGACCCATGTTTTAAACAATCTGAACATTAATAACTCTAAATAACTTCATATGAAAGACAAAAATTATTAAATAGAAGCAATATTTAAAATTAGTATTATTTTTAATATTGAAGATAACTCAAGAAATTGCTTTAGTTCTTGATGTATTTTTTCTGTTTACTCTCAGAAGCCCCTAACTTAAAGTCAACATTTGTAATTAGAGAAGTGGAAATGAATAACCAATATCTAGGTTACATTTTTTTAATTATACAAAATATATTGAAGATTATGATAATAATTTATGTTTTATATTTTAAAGGGCTAAAATTTAAATTACATTGGTGTTTTTTGTTTGTTGTGTTCTTGTAGAGATGAACAACACAGACTAATCAGTCTTTCAAGACTAACATAAAACCAAAGAATTTCATGACCTTATAAAAAAAGTTGTATTAAAAACAATGGACTCAAAAACAATACTACCTAAATAGATTCAATTTATTGCCAAATGAGCCTATTATACTATTTCTATCTTGTATTTTATCGATACCTTTTGGAGAAAGAAAATTTGCTATAAATCTTAATCTACCTATCAGGCTTCTAGCTGTTTTACTGATTTTACTTGGTAATGAAACTGGTTGGTTACCAACACCTTTCATAATGTTTTTATAGTTGTGGTTATGTAACATGCGTCAGCGCTTGCTGACTGTGTTATTGCAATTAGCCAGAAATTTCAAAGTGGTTGATAACATTCAACGTTTATTCCTCACCTTGCTGTTGGCCTGTCCAGGTAATTATAGAAAGTTTGTTTTTGTTTCAAGGTTGTAATTGTACAAATTACAGTTTTCATCCTCTTTCATCCTCTGTCTCTATCTTGGTCTCTGTCTTTGTCCCTGTCTCTGTCTCTCTCTCCCTTCCCCTCTCTCTCACATTTCATGAATAGTTCTAAATAGAAGAGAGTTCCTACTCTTATTGTCAACATTTCAATAATTGTAGATGTGTTCTTGTAGAAATCAATTGATAATTCTGAACACCTACCATCAATATCCAATTTTCTCCATATTTTTAAAAGACAAGAATAAACTCAAATCCATTCCATGTAGATTAACAAACATGCCCTTTTTTAAAAAAAATCTACATTGTATACATGGGAGAAAGAAAGGTCTGTTGTGCCTCACATAAAGGAGTATTAAAGATTAAAATGAACATTTTCTTTGGTGTAGATTAAAATTTACTCCTATAACCACATAAATTCAATATAAATTAAGAGTTTGTAAAAAATTGAAAATGTGTACTAGATTCTAGACAATATTTAATTTAACCTAAGTGTTAAAATAAAAGCAATAACACTGAGAATAAATTAATGAACTGCAATTAATTATATTTACAATAAGTGGTTGGGTTTGAAACACCTACTCTCTGTACTGATAAAATAAAACCTGCATCCTGTAGAAGCTAAAGTAAGTTAAATGAAGATGCTTTTAACAAGGTTATTACTTAAGCAATGACAGGTTTACAGATTTTAGCACCACTGGGTTTTCACAGGAGCTACAGCAAGTGCTAAAATAACACACACCTTCAGGTTCATTAAATTCACCAGTGTGATGAAATAACGGATATTTTGCTATATTACTATAGTCCCTCAAAGAACCATCTATAAATAAAATACAGTAAGTAATAACAACTGTTTGTGCTGGTAAAATGATGAAAGAATTCTTCCAAGGTTTATCTTCAAGGGGAAAATGGTGTTTAAGCAGTACCGGTAGTATAGTTATAGCTGATGATTTTGATTTCTGTAGAGTCACATATTTATATATTTACCTAAAATAAGTATGTTCTGTAAAAAGATTTTGCCATAGGGCCGTACTCAGAAGGAGACTTGTGAAAAAGGTGGTGTATATTAAGAGGAAATAAACTGAATCTCATTCCAAATATTCACTTTATTATCTGATGTTTACTAGGATATTTATGGAGGCTGTTTTATTTAAAGAACTTATAAAATTCCACTAACTGCCAACAATAGCAGCATCTCTGATAAATTCTTTACTGTAGTCTGTTGTGAGATGAACCAAAAGTATAAATAGTGAGTTTCTAATAAATCAATGGCAACTGGCCTTTGGAGACCTAGAAGACATATGGACAGTAATAGAGTATCTCAGGTTGTCTCATGAGTGATTCCATCTGGATGAAGTCTTGGTGTTATTCACAGCCTACTTCTCCCCTAAAACACCTTCAATCTTATCCACAGCCTCCATCTCAAATGTCAGACCACCTGGGATATGCAGCTGTCAGGCTGAAAGGGGAGCTGCCTGGGACTGGCCCTGGCCTGCTCATCAAGGAGATACTGTCACTAGCCAGCAGGCAATTCTAGGTGCACAGGGGTGACAGCACTACCGAAAGCAGGGAAAGAAGCCTGACTCAGGATTTGAAATTTTAGGATAAAAATATAGTATTTACCTGAAAGTATGGATATCTTTACAGTAGAGATGCTTCTGATTTGATATTCTTCTTCAACATATTTTCTTCTCGTCAGTATTCATGTAGAGATCAACATATTTTGATTATAAATAAAACAAAATGTACAAGATTCACAAGTTCTTTGCCACATGTTCACATGTTCTCTTACATCAATATTTATATTTTCTATTATTTAACATTTAGCTGGGTCAGTACATGCCCTCTGCGAGAAAACTTTATCTTCACTACTCTGGCTAGTTATTTTCTCCTCCGACTCCTCACCCCACCCCGTATCTGCTGAAGCTTGTGTCTCTATCAGTCTGAGAGATAAGAGCACCTATTTACAGGTAATAGTTTTAGTTTGAGAAGTGACTAATAAATTCAATCAATTTAATATTTAGTGTTCTCTTCTTTCCTTTGGTGAAGCCTCCCTTTAGGAAATAAGCAAACACAAAATTTCTAATTGCAACTTTAATAAATTGCACTCATTCTCTTTACAGATTGAATTAAATTTCTGTGATTCTGATTTTTTTTTTTTGCAAGAGTACTGAAGGTCTCAACTCCACTAAACATAGTCTCAGTTAATCACAAATGATGTCATCTAACTTATTTGCTTGTATTTCTAAGTTTTTGGCACTCCAAAATATCCAATGGATAAATGGATTTCTACTTTTGTATTTCCTTATGGAAGAGAGCTTTTCTTCATGGATTACCAAGGCCCAATGTGAAGTTTTATTTGCCTTAAAATTTCCCTGTTTTAAATGTCTTTCCCATACACAATCCTTACTACTTGTTTAGTTTTTTAATATTATTTTTTACTTAGTTACTCTTTTTGCTTTCTTTTTCCAACCCCTTTCCTACTATATCTAGCTTTAAGATAGGCTCTGATAGTTAAATAAATTATTTTTGGTTGGTTGTTTGGTTTTATGAAAAATGAATTTTTTTTTTTTCAGGGAGGCAGCATAACACAATGGTTAAAAGCATGAATTCTGGAGTCAGGTGAAATGAATTACAAACCCAGCCCTGTAACAAAAGGCCATCAGGATATTGGGCAGCTCTGCAGTGTGTGTTTAGATTTTCCACAATGAGGGCATGATACAACCTGCCTTGTTGGGTGGTAGCAGAACTAATCATGACAAATGTATGAAGCACATGTCACATAGTTCAGGACTACCACTGAATGCCTGACATTTGCTCTACGACTTTGACTCGCTCTATAAGTTGTATATTATTGTCCCCATTTTACTCTTACAAAAACCAAGCCATGAAAGAGTTACGTAATTCGCCTGATGTCACTTTAATGGTGAGCTGGGGTTTGAATCAAGGTTGGTTTGATTCTAATGCCTTTATTTTTTCTGTGAGCTACTCAAGAGGCACATTTCACACCTCTTTTTTATTTCATACTCCTTTTTCATAAATGGTCAGAAAGGTTCTCACTTCAAAACAGGTCCAGAATCTGACCACTTCTCTCCACCTCCACTGCTACCACCTTGGTCTCAGCCTACATCATCTCTTGCCAGAAATTTTGTTTACCTGTTAAAGGTGTCCCTACTTCTATCCTTTTCCTTTAGCATTTATTTTCAACACAGCCACCTAAAGTGATCTTTGGAAAGTGTAAGGCCTATCATATTGTTATTCTTCTGAAAATTTCACACTGAAGCCTATTTCCCTGAGACTAAGAACTACTGTCCTTGCAATGGCCATCCATGCCACATAAAGGGTCGGTACACTGTGGCCTGCATGCTAAATCTGCCCAACTGCCATATTTTAATAGTCCATGAGCTAAGGATGGCATTACATTTTTAAAAGGTTAAAAAAGTTTGGTTTAGTGTTTTATATATGATATGTGAATATTATATGAGATTTAACTTTCCATGTCCATAAATAGAGTGAATTGAAACATAGCCTCTCCCATTCACTTGTTTTGCCTTGTTTGGCCGCTTTGGCACTCCATAGGCAAAACTGAGTAGTTGCAACAAAGGCTGTGTAGTTTGCAAAGCCTAAAATACCACTGGCTTGTTACAGAAAAGTTTGCTGAATTTGACCTTAAAAACCTGACCTCATATATTGCTCCCTCTACTCACTGTGCTTTAGCTGCACTGGCATTTCTGCTCCTGCCTTGGTGGCTTTGTACTAGCTGTTTCTTCTTCCTAGAATACTTTTTCTAGGTTTTCACATTGCTAATTTTCTTTACCTCTTTCAGATGTCACCTGCTGATTGGGGTGACCTACACTGAACATGTTATTTAATGTATACCCTACATTGTGTTATCTCATTCTCTTAATAGGCTCTCCTTTTTCATCTTTCGTAGCACTTACCACTTTCAAAGAATCCACATAATTTGTTTACTTACTATGTTTTTTTTTTTTATTTTTTGTCTTTCCTTGCTAGAGTATAAGATCCATGAAGGCAGAAGTGTTTGTTTTGTTCAGTGATATATTTTAAATGCCTAGATTTCTCAAAAGCAATCACATTCATTATTTCTTGACTGTTGAACATGATATTATATCATGTTCTTACTAGTAAAAACATTTTAATATTTGACCTCTGGTACCTCACTAGGGCTGCTATTTTAATTTAATATTTTCTCTCATGTTCAAAAAAATGTGCTTATTTATATATTTAGCTAAGTAAATTAATTATGGTAGTATTAAAAACCATTCTCATTTTCCAAGAAAAAAAACCCATCCTACTGCCTTATTTGAAAAAAAATGGAACAACTTTAAATACTTAAATGTGTGAATATGCCTGATAATTAATGTTTTTATAGTTTTGAGTTATATATACAGTTACTTTAATGTCTCTTATGTGAGAAATGACATTGTCTCAAATATTTAAGTAATATAACCATTTCTTTGTAAGCAATAAGAAAAAAAACAAATTATTTATAGATATTTTTGAATAGGATTATAGATATTCATATTAACAAAAATTCAAAAAATGATAAATAAGGCTAAACAATTTATGATTGATTTTAAATGAAACTTTATAAAGCACTTTGGGAAAAAAAAAAGTTTTCCAAAATAATGTCTATTTAATTGATTATGTAAAGTATTAAAATTTAATTTTGGCCTGCTGGAATTTTAAAAATTAACTCAATATAACATGAAATATGATTTTAAGTGAAAATATTAGCTTTTTTCTATAAATTTAACATTGAATACTGCCAAAAATAGTCCAAAATGAGAAGAAAATTCACATACACTTATAGTAAAAATGACTGGTAACTACATACAGAAACATATTTTATGTGAGAATTTGAACAATATCTTTGACTAAGAATGCCTAGGACAGAAAACACTAATTATATTAATTTAATTATTTGCTAAAATGTTAAAGGCAGAAAAATATAGCTTTGGCATTCTACCAAGAGAAAAATTATTTTACCCTCATGTTTGAGATTTGATATTCAAAATGATAAGTCGGAGAAACTCTAAAATCATAAAAGGGCAGTTGAATCATTTAATTACATATTACTTTTACTACCTTAGTAAATTTTATTTCATTTTTTTTATTTGAAAGTTATCTAAATACTTTGGAATAAATAAAAATGTTTTAAACAAAATCCCTACTGATGTGAGTAAACAGAGAATATGTTCATATTACACTGATCCTTCCAATCATTTACCACTTGATGGGGTATAGATTATTACAAATGGTCCACTATGAATGATTAAATTATTTGCAAACAGCTAACTAACACCTTACATCCAGGTATGATAGAAATGGGGGATAGAGGAAGAAAGTGACTCATTTTTGTGAACTGACAGGGTTGGAATTTTAAAGAAATAGGTTCCGAAAGCTCAATCCTGTATTTTGTGTACATTAGCTTTAAACATTAGTTATAATTTGACATGACATGCTGTCCTAGATCATTGGCTTTCTGGTGGATGCTGAAAATCTGTGTCCTGGAGCTTATTTCAGTTTATTGGCAGATTATTGCAGCCTCCCTAGCTCTGAAAAAAGCAAGCTTCCCCTAAAGTTGGAAAACTGATTACCCCAGAATTTAAAGAGTCTAAAAGTAGGTTTTTAGAGAATGGATGCTAAAAAAATAATTCTTATGAGAAAAATGTTGATCTTTTTTAATGGTCCAAGATATTTTTATAAGAATAATATAGAAAAGACCATGGTTCTACCTCTGTAGGAGAGAGTCAACAACTGCAGCACTCTATACATATAAAAAATTCACGCAGTTCCAAAAGTACAACTTCATAGATACCCATCATATGCCAAGAAAGAGAAAACATTTAAAACTGCTACGGGGTTAGGGAAACTGAGTTATGGGATAGACAATGAAAAATGCAAAATGTGGAGGTGAAAGACAAAATGAAGCAGGAGCCCCTGTAGAAGCTTATACTCAAAGCCACATACAGGGAGATGGGTCTCAATTTGAGGAAGCTTAGGAAATCTACGTATAGTTACAAGAGAAAGAAATGGGAAACCAACCCTGTATTGCAGTTGTCACAAGTAAGAGATTCACCACGGCAACAGAAGCACATGATGCTTGAGGAAGGGTAAATCAGCTCACATAAGTATCAATCTAGTGGCTGCCACCAACTTCTACCTCCCCAAAATATACTCAACTATAAAATACTACTTTTTAATATTATTTTTAAATGACAAGTAGACTTAATAATTTTGTTCTTTAAATGTTTCATGCCTTTTATAGTAGATTTGTAAGAAAATTTTACTTGGGAATAGAATTCTATTAAAATTAGCAATGTGCTGTTAATAAAGTCTCCTTTGGGAATGGACTTCATGATGGATGGATCTCTGGAAATGCTGTTTTTTGGGGTAATATGCTGTGATATTTTGTGTGTGATTCTGTAGAGATTGAAATTGATCTCTTTGAATATTTCTGTGCCTATTTTTTTCTCATTTTCCTCAATGCTCTATGGATTATTTTGCAGTATTGCTTAGTTTTCTAAGATAAGACTTGCTTTTGGACACTGGATTCCATCTAAGTAAGTGAAACTGATATCAATTTTCCACACCTTCTCAATATATACTTGGCTGTCTTTTTCCTGTCTCCATCTCATTAGAGGAAGGGTGTCCTTGAGATTCCTTAATACAGTCTAGGAGGAAAGGAACCACAGCAAGCAGGCAATTATTCTGCAAGTTATCTGTGTTAAGCTCTAGCAGCAAAAATGATCAGTAGAGAAGTTACCTTCTAATCCTTAAAGACTAGATGGATTGTGGGACCACAATCCTTACTTTGTCCAAATATATTCTAGCCCACTATTTTCTTGGAGAATGAAACAATGTATTAGTATTTTATTAAAAGTTTCTTTGTTTGCTTATCTGTTTCTAGAAAATACAATGCAATGTTCAATTTAAATATTTCATTCCTGAACTCCTAATTTTTAATTTTTTTTTGCTTCGTTTCAGTGCGGTTTCATTTTCTTTAATTTGGCAGAATTTTATAAAAACTCACTCACTCCTTTCTGAGGGGCATCAGTCTAATTCATTCTGGTCTAAGTTCATCCTAATATATGTAGAAAATGTAGATTATAGAATGATAAAACTTGTATAGTAGGAAAATTCAAGACAAATTTAGAAAACACATAAACTGATATTTTAAATGTTCCCAAAAATATGGTATGAAATATTGTTAAAATCACACTGTAGTACTTGTTTTAAATGACTTTTTATTCTGCCGTTGTCCTAAATTTCAATTTTAATGAAGCTTCATATACTCATGAGTCTTTTTGATATGCTTTATCTATTCTACTTTTATCTATTCTAATTTGCCTCCAAGTAAATTTTGGTACTTTTTTTACGTTAAAAAATACCCTTGACTTCTACTTCATTATTGTAGGTATTTTTAAAAAAATTATATTGTAATTAATGTTTTTATTTAGTGTTGTAAGTTGCTATAGCTACCTTATTATAAATGTATAGAATATTATTTGTATTTGTATTAAAGAGTACAAGTTAGTCAACAGAAAATTCACCCTTAAATTCTTGTGTTGAGCTAATCAAACACTAAACTATGTATTTGCATTTTAAAGAACAAAAATAGACTATTAATTGTAAAAATGTGAGATACACACACACGCACACACACACACACATGCACGCACACACACACACACACACACACATGCACGCACGCACACACACACACACACACACACAAGAATAGAGCGGCTCCATATCTAGCATCATTTGCATTTGAGAAGACTTTTGGAAAAATTTAAAAAAATATCTTTTTTAGAATTAGCTTGCCTTTATCAGTATGACATAGTGCATATGATGGAGTGTCATATCAAATTTATATCCAGCTCCTGAGGTACTGAAGTTTTCAGAACTCTACCTGATAAGCTCAAATGAGTTATACTGAAATAGAACTTAAAACCAAGATTTAACAATCTATTTCATATTCTCTGCCTTTTATAGGTCTTAATTTTTTCTTACATTCAAATGATAAAAATATAAAATGCCTAAAGTATAGTATAATATTTGAATACATGTAAAATATGTAATATCATATTTGGCCCATATTAGTATTCAATAAATGGTGGTGATGGTACAGTGGTAATAGTGATTGTGGTTTATTATGATAATAATTATTATTACATAAAATCACATCTTAATTTATACAGACTAATGGGTAAATAATGTATAGTAATTTAATATAAATAACATATAAGTAGAATATATAAATATATATATCTGGATTTACTTGCTTAATATACAGTACAACAGACATTTTATTCTCATTTTACTTATGATAGAGGTCAATCTCAATAGAAAGTCATGACCACTAATATAGCAAGTCATCAGTAATACTCAAGTGAAAAGAGAAGACCTATGGGTTAACTTTCTGATAGGACTTTAAAAGTCCATTAATTTAGTTTAAGTAATTCTTAAGTAATTCACTTTTGGTGGTAAACTATCTATAATATGATTTTTTCTTCATTCATTTTAGAATATTTCCATTTGAAAGAGCACTGCATGTATAATTAATATAATGGCCATTTGACACAGAGCCAAACCAGCTTGGGAAAAATGGAAGGAAAGGTGGCCATCTCCAGGTCTTTGGTCTTCATGGATGATCCTATAGACCTGGATATTTAGAAATATCTGGATACTTAAATAGGATTAATGCAAGATTTGGATGACCAAAAACATTCTTTTCTTTACATAGGACTATTTGGTCATTTTTTATAGATTATGCAAAATATCTGTGAATTAATGTAACACGTCAAAGGTATACTTTGTTATTGGTATGTTCCATGTGCCTACTTGCCTGACATAACAGTGGCTTTAGCTTGTGAGATGTATGGGTGTCCAAGCCTCCAGCTATGTCAGTAGAAGATATTTGTAATTGCACTCTAGCATTCTCACTCACTATAAACTCGTGGCTAAAACAAGCACAAAAATTTGCAGAGAATGATAGCATTGATGGGACACCATAGAAATTCATTCTGCACCTGAACTCGAAAATAAAGTTTTATGTCTTTGCAGCTTTTAATATAGCATTTTGCACTGATGCTAAATTTGTTGATTTTCCTTTAAGAAAGGAAGAACTATACCAACAGACAGAGATGTAAGGTGCCTGGAACACCCCGGGTCGAAAGCTGCATTACTTATTCCACTTGAATGAATTCATATTACATAAATCTAGTACAAAGTGAAAACCCTATTTCTAGCTGAGACTTAA
The DNA here is from genome assembly GCA_004027375.1 of Macroglossus sobrinus. NCBI lineage: Eukaryota > Metazoa > Chordata > Mammalia > Chiroptera > Pteropodidae > Macroglossus > Macroglossus sobrinus. Next base: position 12,918 of record PVKZ01002636.1, on the reverse strand, counting down.
AGATGTTTTACTAAAACATCCTTAATAAATTGCATTTTGATACATCACAAGGAAGATACACACAGACCTATCTTTGTAGAAGTTCAGTGAATTGTGTATAGGCAGCTGAAGAAAGAGCGTTTTGATTTGTACTCACAGATTTGCATTGATTTAATTTAAAATTTTTGGTATGCACAGTAGAAATGGTTAAATATGGTTTTTAGATGATACCTAACAAAGGAAGTAACTTTCCTTCCTGTTCAGTAGTTAGCCATGTTACCGAAACTCCACATGCTCACCCAGAAACTGGACTTTCAACAAAAGGTCCCTTTACCATGAGGGACAAGAACTGTGCCTTCAATTGGCATCTCTTCACCTTACAGGATCCCAAAATCTTTCAGATGCACCTCAAACCCAGACATTGGCAAAGTGTGAGATGAATTGAAGAAGCAAAAATAAATATTAAAATACATAAGAATTAAATATTACCTATTTAAATAGCAATTATGCAGTAGAAAACAAGATCATCACACCTGTACAAGAAAAGGCATGCAAACCCAAAACATCTGCTTGCATCCACCTGCCAGGCACCTGTTTTGCTGTTTCAATGCCATTTGATTGCTGGAGATGTAGAGGCTCTTGTGAGGTAATGAGTGATTTTACATTATGCATGATTGAAAACAGGTGTTCTAATGCTGTACAATTCTATGCATGAATAATTCAGTTTGTTTAGAGCAAGATCTTTAAAAGAAGTACTGCATGGGTTTTATTATTTCTATAAACATGAAGGTTATTTTTTTTTTTAATGTACAACGATTGTTCCTTTTCAGTCAGCTTGTTTATGGCAATTTTGGGGTAATTTTATGGATGAGGAATAATATCTTGAAAGGTAAAATTGATCATACTTAAAATATGTAAGAAGTAAAATTAAAAGGTCTGTTACCAAGAGGAAAAACGGTATTAAAATTCAATGTTCTAAGTGAAAATGCCTGATTATTTCCTTCCTGCTTTGCTTGCTTTACGATGGTAACAAAACATTAGTCTGAAAACTATAATTAGGGAGGGGTGAACTATTTGGGAAAATAGAGAAATTGTTTTGTATCTCAGCCCAAACACCAAGCAGGGCCCAGACTTCCTTAGTCTGACGTTAGTCAGCAGCCCTGCTCTTCTTCTTAGATATCACGAGTGCACACCCGTTTGCAATGCACTGTAGGATATCACCAAGAGAGACGATCTCTTTTGTTCCAATTCCCACTTTGTTTCATCTACCCTGGTTTTCTGGAGTCAGATATGCTATTTTCAGAATGTCTTGTTTCCAAAAGCAAGTAAAATCCCTCAACTACCACCAATATTAAGATTTATAACCTTACCGAGAAGACATGAGATTTGTCTCTCTTAGAGACTTGTTCTCTTGGAGACTAAAGAAACTATGGTGTCTCTAACCACATCATTAAATATTTAAAATTTCTAAGGTGTGAGTGTTAGAAAACATACTTGCTTCAATTAATACTATGTAAATAATAGAAAGACAAAGAATTATAGTCATACTCACATTGCTGTTACTAATTTACATTTATTGAGTATTTCATACCATATAAACCATAGTATAAGTGAGTTATTGTGTGTCACATAACAACCCCTTCCTAAAACTTACTATCTAAGCAAGTCCTCAGCTTTGACCTTTGAGGTTTGGCTCCTTTCCCTCATACTAAGAGCTGTGGGGAGCTTCACAGGGGAATCTATTATTGAAAAGCTTTTCAATTAGAAGTAAGTTGTAATATAGGTCCTTCATGTGGGGAGCAACAAAAGGAAAGTAACAAAGAAAAATAGAAGATTTGGTATGAAGGAGAACACTTTCATTGCTATTGGTACAGTGAATTGACCTTATTTCCCCTTATGGGGAAAAGGTTGGAAAGCAGGACTTTACACATATTCACCGAATATAAGTATTGGCCTCATAATCTCAGACTCAATGCCAGGAAGGAATTCAGGGATCTGGACTAAAGGGTATCAGTAACCAGAATATAGAAATGTTGGTCTGGCAAACTTAACCTAGCATAAAATGACCTCTTTCTCAAAAAGTTAAGATAGCAAACCTTTCTTTCTGAATCTGCTAAATACTAACATAAGGTCTATTTTTTACTACATGTCTTAATGCTGATGGACACATTAAATATTAAGTTGAATCATATGAAATCGAAATTTTTGTTGGTCAAGCTAGTTGAACATAAGACATTTCAGATGATTTAATCTATTTCTGCCAAAGTTTCCTCAGTTGAAGGCATCACTTAGTTTTAAATACAATATGCCATACCAGTGCCTGAAATCAATAATTAATAAAAAAAAATCAATGCTTTCTGATAGAAGGAAATGTAGAGACAAGGTGTAATAGGTGTTTAGCAACCAGTTTCTGAGGAAGCCTTACACCATGGTAGGAGTTTGGTGACATTCCACCTTATATCAAAAGCTGGAATCTATTTTCCTTGTGACTCAATTGTTCTTAATAAATTGACCAACAGGTTAAGGCAGAGCTTTGCAGCTACTGCCTGTGTCTTCTAGTAACATCTATTTAGAATTTTTCTCTAAGACTTCAGCCACTGTGCTTGAGAATCCACACAGGAAGATTTTGTGTAGGGTAAGCACCTTGGTCAAATAGTCTCATCTGAGCTCTTAGTAAATTGACATCAATTCACAGTCACATGAGGGAGCCAACTTGGCTAGCTAGTCCAAATGAGTTTTTCAAATGTCTCCAGCTCCAGCTACCTCCAGGCTGAAAATCTTGATTAATTAAATATGGCAGCAAACACCTCCCACTGAGAGGTGGAGCCTATTTTTCCTCTTTGTGATTTTGGGCTGGCCTTGAACTGCTGTAAGCATTAGAATATGGTAGAAGTGGTGTTATGCCAGTTCCAGGCTTACTTGTAAGAAAACTGCCAGTTTTTCCTCCTTCTTTCTGGGAATTCTTTCTCTTAAACCCAGGCTCCATGTAAAAGGAGAGACTCTTCAACTAACTGTGCTGTGAGAAGCTTAAGCCAACTTGGGAGGCTCTGGATGATGAGATACAATGAGGACAATGAGGGAGCAGATAAATGAGTGAAGAAGCCATCTAGAAAGTGAATCCTGCTCCTCCAAACCATGCTGTGTGGATCAGACAAACTCAATGAAGCCCTTCACATATTTCTGACCCTCCAAATTGTGCGTAAAAATAAAATGGTTATTTTAAGCCACAAAGTTTTTTGGAAGAGTCTTATGAAGCAACACATAGCTAGATCTGGCTTCAAGAAATACAGATTCAGCCACTAAACAGGTGTATACATTTGAGAAAATTAGTTAATCTCTCAGCTTCAGATTTGCACATCTCAAAAATGGAGTAGTGATATCTACCTCCAATGGTTTGTTTTAAGAATGAGAACATGTAAAGTGTTCAGAACAGTACCTAACTCATATAAGTCCTAAAAAATTGTGTCCATTATGATTATTATCCAGGACTCTTTTATAAAGATATAGAATATGTAGGAAAATTCTTAATCTAGAATGTCCAAGACTCTTACATAGAAATGCACAGCTCCTTAAGGTGCTCTTAGCTTGTTACTTTCTGCTTTTTAGTGTGACAGCTATAGGTTTCAGCTAGCAGATATCCACCTTTGAAGTCAGAAACTCAATGGGAGAGTAGTTAGGTGCTGTACAAATTTTAATTGTTACTCTAAGTGGCAGAATTATCTCAGTACAGTGAGGTTAAGACAATTATTTGTGCTTTCCTGAGGTGTCCAAAAGGGAAAAGTTGGAGTAAATGTTGGCAAAGGTAAACTTATATATTTTAGTTTTAGCTAGACCCAGACCTGTCTGAGACCCCTGGTGTGTACTGATGGGTCGATATGACCAGTGATGTTTCCCATGGACTAACAAATGGTTAGCAAGCCTCTTAGAGTGTCTTTAGTGTGTAGCTATAATAATCCTCCGTATAATAAGGCTCGCTTCTGCTAAATGTATTGTCAATGTTTTGAAGGCGTATCATTAGTGGTCAGTTGAAGCAGGTGAATGTTATTGATCATTTGATTGTAAGCATCTATATTAAATCCTCAGTACTTTAATTGTTAATACTTTCAGTGAAGACTTCAATTGTTAGCATTTTAAAATAGAAACCATGTCTGTTTAACTTGATGTACAGACAGAGTCTAAGCATTTCTAACTGAAGAGGCAGCATTATCTGATGGTCAAGAATATGAGCTAAACTCATGTTTTATGACTTACTAGCTGTGTGTCCTTGAGCAAGTTACTTAACCTCTTTGTGCTTCTGTTTCTTTATAAAATGGAAATACTAGAAGTTCGTACTAATTGAACTCTTATGAGGATGAACCAAATTAATATTTACAAATATTAAATTTAGAATTTAGTTTAGAACAGAACCTGGCACACTGCAAGTGTCATGTATTAGCTAAATAAATAATTATTCTAAATATTTATACTTTGGAGAGAAGGAAATTGAGTCTAGACAAGTTAAATAGCTTAGAATACCCTTCATAGCAAAGTTACAATAGGACAAGATTTAGAACACATACCACAGAAAAAGATGATTACTCAAATACTGCTAACAGTATATGAATGTAATAAAAATGTGGTTTGGGGTGAGGTACTAAGGATTATATGAAAGTATTTAAAGTTATTAGAAAATGCTATCATATTTTGGTATATATTAATATATGAAAAGGCAAGATAAAGAAAATTTAGAGTTGCACAAAGTTATGGTTATTTGAAATAATGTTTCAAATTAAATTGGGTATTCACTATTGGCAAACATTGTACTGTTTCTGCAATTCGGAGCTAAATCAGACTACCTGCTTAATATTTCCAAATTTAGAGTAACTTAAATGAAGTAAACACAGTTGAAAACCTTAGAGAAGTATGTTATAAAATTTAATTATAGCAACAAGGTTTTACATTGCTGTGTGAGGCACTTTTGCAAAGAGCTTAGAAGTAATTATAAAATAAAATAACTCCTCCTGAAATGCTAAGGGTCAGTTAAGGAATGAAAATCTGAATATTTGAATAAACTAGAAGACAGGATAGGCAGGACTGGTCCAAGAACAAGCTGAAATACTGGGAGCAAATTCACACATGGGTTGAGGAGCCCATGACTAGAAAGAAAAGAATATCTTTCATCTGTCAAACACAGAAAGGGTAAAAAAGAAACAAACATATTTATTTGGAGATTAATACAAGAATAAATGAATATATATTTGTAAAATTTCTATATAGTCCATTTATGGGAAATACCGGTTTATCAGGTAAGAGTTGGTCCAGCTCCCCAGGCCAGTCTGTTTCCTCACCATTCTAGCTTTACCTATTCTCACCCAATTGATTGCTCTCTCTAAAATTCATCTTAGAGTACATTCCTTTCATTTCTTATACATTGACACACAGAGAAACTTTGGTGTATAGCAAGCCTGAATGCCAAGTCATACACTGAAGTGAATAAATTTAATTTTCTAGAACTAAACTTATTTTCTCTTTTGAGCTTCCTTTCACTATGTTTTGAAAATTATATCCTCACTGCACAGTCTCCCATTTCTAAATTCAGCATCCATCCACACTGACATCTATTGAGATTCAGATCCCCTATGTGATCTCTGCTTCCATGTACATATTGCTACATTCTCCTTTTTTCAAACTCAAGGCCTTTCCAGGCCAGGTCTCTCATAGAAGATATTACGCTCTTCTCTAGCTTACAGAAAACCTTTTCTTGCTTCCATTATGGATTTACTGGAAATGTGTTACAGCCAAGGTCTTTCTATCTGAATAGTTCATGAAACCATTTTTATGATACCACTCCTTAAATGTTAGATGTTGGAGGACTCTAGATCTTGCTGACCCCTTAGACTTTATCTGGATTTTGAGGCACATTCACCTTTCTCTCAGACATCGCAGCCCAAGGTTAATATCAGCTCTACCTTCCCTCAACCTGTATGATTTCTTTTCTTTTTTTCTTTCTTTCTTTTCTTTTTTATTTTTATTTTTCTTTCTTTTTTGCTATTTTCTGTGGAGGCCTTCATTTATTAGGAATTATATAAGTCCTTTCTGGTCAAAATTTTATGCCATAAGTAATTTAGTGTTTAAAAACATAATAATCTGAGGTTCTCTGGCATTACAAAGCTCTTTGCAAATTGAAAATATATTCTGCTTCTGATGTATCAACCTTCTCATGACGTCTGATGCCTCATGGCCCAGTAGATAAGGAAGAGATCAGGATAAAAGGAGATACCACTGAAAGCACATCAGTTAATAGTAAAAGTTTATCCAAATTTTTTTTTTATCCAGTTACTTGTAAATCAGCAAAATCATATCATTTAAGATCTGGATATATTTAACTTTTAAATAATTTTTTTCCATATATTTCCCTAAGTTTTTAGATCTCTTTCATGCTTTTACACCTCCGTTCACTGACTCCTCTCTCGTTGGTGCCTTCTCCATCTTTGCCTGGGCAATTCCACACTTACACAGTGAATCACAATGGAAAAGAGTGTGGTCTCTCAGTTCAGATATCACAGGTTTCACTTTACCACTTTATGTGAGGTGATGGACAAATAACTTCTCTCTGCTCCAGCTTCTTCATCTGCAAAATGAGAATAAGAGTGCCACTCTCAAGATTTTGTCATAAGGATTAAAAATATATATGTATAAAGTGCTTAAAATAGTATCTGGTGAATAGTAAGTACTAAATAAGCATTATTTGCACTTCAAGACTTACTCAACTTTGCTTCTAGGTAGCTTTCATGAATAACTTCGGATTGAATTCATGGCCTGACTTTTGAGGTCCTATAGTTTACCACGTTCAGCTCCATATTTCTCTCCGTTGCTCCTTGTAGTCCTTGGGTCAGAGGCCATACTTCAGCCCCTAAGGGTGAAGAAACAAGGGATCAGAGAACTGATGGAAAAGGGTTACTGTGCATTTTTTTAAAAGGGAGAGCAGGTTTTTACATGTTGTGGAGTAACCTTGCTAACCTCTTTGTTGCAACTTTTTATGTTTAAAGAGTTTCTGTTTCCTTTTCCAACCCTGCTTCTGCTACATTAGCACTCCAGGAGAAGTGGTGATAGAGTGAAGGAAGGAAGAAAAAAAATATATTTGTACCACATTATTAATAGAACTTGTATTACCATCTCTACTTTTTCAAATAAAGGAAAAAAAGGTTAATGTAACGGAATGACATAGTCAAGTTCACAGGTCACATAATAAGTAGTTAAATCAACTCTGTTCAACTCTTAAGACTTCTATCATCTTGGTGTTTTATTAATGTAATTCTACTTCTCATGGGAACATGCTTTCTCTTAGAAACATGTTATAAGTGATATCTAGGCATTGAAGATAGAAACAATTTTGGTTCTAAAAACTGGACCTGGCTTTTCTCATTACTCTACAGGACATCCCTGGCTTATTTGGGTTGTAATCCCCAGTTTCTTAAAGTCTTACTATTAAACTTATTTACTTGAATCTTGTCCCAATGTCTCAAGTTTCTTGCCACAGATACAGTTTTTATCTTAAAGCAAATCCTTCATTTTCTTTGCACAAAATTCCAGGGCCTGGATATCATCTAGTCTTTGGGTAACATCTTCCAGATTTGTTTAAAGCTGATTACATGATGCTGAACAATCAGATTTTCTGCCCTGAGCAGCACAAAACCAAGTGATGACAGTGCTGGCTCTTGGCCACCAGCAATGTGATGATGCAGCATGGGTCTTTGATAGCATAAATTGATCTTGGGTGTTCTCAAATGGCTACAATACCCCTAAAGAGTGGGAAAGGGAGTCTCCTTCATGTGACACAATGATGTGAAAACTCATCTGTGCCATGGTTGTTTATGCCATCTCCATCCTCTCCCCTTTCTTCTATGCTTAATCTACCTTTCCACATTCTCTTTGCATGACCCCTTAAGTTTTTATACACTCTTGTATTTCTAATTGAGGCCTTTTACATATTTTAGAGAAGCTCCTTTAAAACTGGAATGCCTTTTGGGGCCCCTTGTGGTTCTGTCATCTCCTCATTTTGTCCCTGGATTGTTTTTTTTTTTGTATTTTCATTTGAATTTGTAATTAAAATATTATTCAAAAAATAAAAATAAAAATAGAGTGCCAATGGAGTCTCTGTTCTTTTGCAAATAAAGACAGAACTTGGCACATATATTTAGGAATTCCATACTTAAAATATGCAAAATCTTGAGCTCATGTTCTATTTCTCTGGTCTAAATATCCCATTCAAATTTTTCTCTCTCTTGTTTTCTAGTCTATTGTTTTCTAATTTGCAATTACTGATGCCCTGTGTCCATATGCCATTGCATGATTGTGAGTCCTGTAATTTTATTTTTCAAACTAACATAATAGGGGCTATCTGAAAAGGCAGAAATGTGTATCTAGAACCTACGATTGGCCTTATTCAGCTTCTTTTTACCTGAAAGAAGAATCATGGGAAGTCACGTGGCTTTCACTCTTACAGAATGAGACAGTATTCAATTGAAGAACACTCAGGGAATGAGAAAATGACAATTGAATGAAAGTTCACCGAGCTTTATCTATTAAATACCTACCAGGTTTAGAATTCTGGAGTAGAAAATGCAAATGATAGCAAATATAAGACAACTTTCAGAATTTCAGTTTGGAGTCCCAGCTTAATGAAATCTAACTGGAATACTGAACATGATGTACAAAGTATCAAGAAACTCATCCTTTAAATATTAGAAAGTAGAATGGGGATCTTTGTAACTTGAAGAGATCAGGGGATGCTTAAAAAGTCTAGAAACTAAACTAGGCTGTGAAGAAAGAGTAGGAATTAGATATTTCAGAAATAGAAAGAAGGACACTCCAGGTAGGACACTCCAAATATGAGTAAGATTTTAAACTAGGGTAGATTGAAGGGTTAGTGTGGAAAAACTGAGGGATTAAGTTTGGCTAAAGGGCTCACAGAAATATAAAGCAGGTTGACTGTACTTACTACCTAGTATTATTTAAGTAATACTTGTGAAATATATGGGAGAAGGTTAAAAAATGGGTTCATGTAACAGTGGATACATTACTATTTTCTCTGCTTTTTTTTTTCTTTTTGGTTAAAGGTGACAATGCAATTAAAGCTAAATGTGGAATTGTAGTTTAGGCCTTCTAAATATGTGCCAAACCTTAATCTTCATCAGTCATCTACAGAAAATGTGTTATAGTAACAAAGGAAACTGAGTGAGACCAGGTGACTTACTGAGATTAGAGGCATTTGTTTTGCTGGAAAAGAACCTAAGGTGTGTGAGTAACATCTAGAACATCTGCCTGTTAATTGACCCCATGAAAGCCAGTACTCCAGAAACAGCTTACTTTTTCGGTTTTGCTAATGAGTGGGCCAAAATTTTGACTGCAAGAGTCAGAGAGAGCACTTTGCATTACAGTGGCCTGTTTATTTGACTTTCTTCTCTACCACGTTCTAAACTCCCCAAGGTAAGAACTGTCTTCTGCAATATTGTAACCCTAGCACCTAGCAGAATGCGTAACACATAATCAATGCTTACTAGAAAATCTGTTGCCTTAATTAATTGTTAAAATACCTTTAATACTTTTAATTTAGAATTGTATTAATAAAAAGATGAACTAACAAATTAACTGTACACAATGGGTATAGCTACATTGCACTACATATGGATTAAATAACTGTAAACAATTAAAATTGGATGACTGACAGTTGTCATCAACTCCTCCTCAGCTGTGATTAAGAAAATGGTATCTATCTAGTTTGCACACATCTAAATTCCTCTACTTTGTGTGTTTTTGAGAAATTGCTGATTCTATTTCACAGTGAAAGCCACTGTGACTTCCCAGGATTCTTCTCTCAGGAAGGGGTTATTCCCCAACGTCTACAGATTTTCTACGTTTTAGTAATTGCTCAAAGTTTATTTTTAGAACCATCCTGAAATTTCAAGATATTTTGTTCTCTCCAATGCTCTGTGACATGATTTTTATTAATCCTTTATTTTCCTGGAAATGATACATTTGTTTCTTCAGAACTACAGCTATCACGTGGAATCTGGGTGATTATTATATCAGCCCTAGTACTCTGTTTTTGCTGCCGTATTGGGAAGAGTAAGTTATAGCTCAATCCTTTCCATAATGGGACAAATTTTCTGATTAAGTTTTAACAATTAAATTTACTGTACTTTAACAATTGTCTAAATTTGAAGTAAAAAGTATATAGAAAAATGAATAAAGGCAAAACAAACAAAAAACCTTGCAAATTTTTTTTTACATTCAAAAAGTCTCTTTTTTATAAAGATAATACATTTTATTATAAAATTAATAGCATGAATTAAAAAACACTCCCAAACCAACATCCACAAGTGGCCATTATTACATAAAGGTGAACATTGTTCTAGAAAAGTAGAATTAGTATATGGATTTAGAAAAAGAAATATTACAAAGGTAAAATTATATATATGTTAATATGTATAAAACAGTGTCTATATAATTTCACTTAAATTTAAAATAAGAATAAAGAAAACCGCAAATAATGTTGAAAAACATGCTGAAGTCCAAATACATTTTAAATTACTCTTAGATAATACCAGTTACTTAAATATCTTTTCAATTCAAGGAAAAGATTATTAAAAAATTAAGAAGTTAATGTCAATAGTTTTTAAGCCAGATTATGAAAAAGAAAAACAAAAATGCATATTTTCCATTTATCTCTTTGACTCTTAAATTTTTACAAGTATAAATAATCATATGATATCATTTTATAATAATTTCATATCATAATAAAATTCTCATAGTTTTGCATTTAAATTTACTAAATGCTTACTTCTGGTTCCTTTATCATGGTCTCTCTATCCTTGGGTTATGGTCTGCCTTTAATATTTTCAGATCATTTACATATTATTCCACTGTCCTCTGACATTAAATTAGTGAGAAGGTAAACTCCATGAGAGAAGATAATTTTTTTGTGTTTTGTTGTGACCTGAAACAAAATCCTGCATGTAGGGAGTGCTCCCAAAGCATTTGTGGAATGAACAAATGAATATTGTAGAAATGATCCCGATAGCCTGGCTTTTTCTCTCTTCAAGTGCCTAAAAAATTCCTTCATAATTCTTAAAGTTCCGTAGCTTAACTATGACATATGCTAGCTTTGGCTTTCCTTATATACTTATTGTAATATAATGGTCCTTGCTGTATTTCAAGAAAATATTCCCTTATTGCTAAAAATATCAAAATTAGACAAGTTCTCCCCCCACAACATGGAGATAATAATGGTATTTACCATGAGTCTTTAAATGAGTAAATACAAGTAAAGTATTACAGTATTACAAGGACATAGATGTTACTGATCTGACTCATTCTCCCAATATAATTCTGTCTCAGAATTCATATTTTCACTATGTAAATGCTATTTACAAAATATTCACATAGGCGACTATTATTACATTTCCTATCTTGAACAATTTATGAGTTTCCCATGGAGTTAATAATTCTTTTTGTTTGCTTCATTTTCCTTTAATTAATTACCGATTCTTCTCTAAATCTTACTTAGTAGAAAACTCATTTCAATATGTCCATACAAACCAGTGGTCTTTCAACTGTATTATCTTTGGAACATCCATCTCTGATTCTGATCACCTTATCTAATCTGGAGTGGATACTTGCTCTTCCTACTTGTTCCACAGTTATCAGCCAAGTGCTCCCTCATCATCTGCCTGAGGATTCAATTTGTCTCCCTTTTCTTAGATTATTGCATTATATTGCAATAAGTATATATGTCCATGTCTGTCTTTGATTACTCTCCTGTTTGCTCATGTAATAACTTCTTGTGAAGGGTATGCCGTAGGTCACAATTTGAGTTCAACTGTTACATGTCTGGAGATATACATTTTCCTATTGATAAACTGAATTTTTTTCTGCTGTAATATACTTAATTTCTAAAAGCTCTGAGTTTTTCTTGTTCTTTTAATATTTGTTTTTAAATAGCATACTGTTCTTATTGTGTGGATATAGCACCTGCTGTTTTTTTTTTTAAATGGCCTTTTTCATTTCATGTTTGCTTTGTTTTCTGTTGGTCTTTAATGGTTTATGCCTGTAAATCATTCAATTATAGTTGTTTATAGTCATATTTAATTTATTTGTAGGACAATCTAGCTATATACATTATATTCATTTCATTTGTCTGTTTATTTCTTTATTGAGTTGATAATAACACAAGTAAATCTATATGTATAATTAAACATTGTTAATCTGAAGTTTCTATCAACTCATTAAGCACTTTTTCTTTTCCATGTGTTCCAATGTCTAATTTGGTGACAATGGATATTCCTATATTGTCTATATGCTCCTGATTTTATTAATATCATTATTAATTTCTTCAGTATCTTTGTTTTTTATTTCTCTGAAATCACTAAGATCTTATAAAGCCTCCCTCATGGTTAGCAGTAGGGTTCTAGTGCACACTTTCATTTATTTTTCATTTATTTGTAGTGATGTTCTTTTAACTAAGCAAAATCCATTTCAGCTAATTCTCTTCTTTAAAAAGTGATTCAATTTGGAGCCCTCATGTTGCTCCAATTTAAATTTCTCCATAGTGTGAATAACTCATGGCACTATTATTTTGACCCTTACATCATATTTTCTCTTAAGCTCTGGTCTTCATCTGCTTTTTGCATGCCTTTTTTTCAATTTTAGTTTCTTCCAAATTATGTTTGCAAACTTGTCTTTGCATTTTTATTTTGACTGTTTTAACAAGTAATCTTTATTCAAGCTTTTATTTTGTTCTAATATGGGTGTGTTCTCTTGTACCCTTTTTCCATCTTAAAGATAGCTTGTCTTCACCTCAGAACTACAGTGTGATTTCTCTGTAGTTTGAGTTGTTGGAAGAAGCCGTGTGTGTGTGTGTGTGTGTGTGTGTGTGTGTGTGTGTGTGTGTGTGTGTGT